>CM059426.1:58121805-58539305 GCA_030390025.1 Squalus acanthias
ATCTTCAGCTGCTTCATCAATGACCTTCCTTCCAACATAAGGTCAGAAATGGGGATGTTTGCTGATGACTGCACAGTGTTCAGTGCCATTCACAACTCCTCAGATAATGAAGCAGTCCATGCTCGCATGCAACAAGACCTGGACGGCGTTCAGACTTGGGCTGATAAGTGGCAGGTAACATTCGTGCCACACAAGTGCCAGGCAATGACTATCTCTAACAAGCGAGGGTGAAACAACCACCCCTTGACATTTAGCGGCATTACCATCACTGAATCCCCCACCATCAACATCCTGGGGGTCACCATTGACCAGAAACTTAACTGGACCAGCCACATAAATACCGTGGCAACAAGAGCAGGTCAGAGGCTAGGTATTCTGTGGCAAGTGTCTCACCTCCTGACTCCCCAAAGCCTTTCCACCATCTACAAGGCACAAGTCAGGAGTGTGATGGAATACTCTCCACTTGCCTGGATGAGTGCAGCTCCAACAACACTCAAGAAGCTCGACACCATCCAGGACAAAGCAGCCCACTTGATTGTCACCCCATCCAACACCTCAAACATTCACTCCCTCCACCACCGTGGCTGCAGTGTGTACCATCTACAAGATGCACTGTAGCAAGTCACCAAGGCTTCTTCGGCAGCACCTCCCAAACCCACGACCTCTTCCACCTAGAAGGACAAGAGCAGCAGGCGCATGGGAACACCACCACCTCCAAGTTCCCCTCCAAGTCACACACCATCCTAACTTGGAAGTATATCGCCGTTCCTTCATAGTCGCTGGGTAGAAATCCTGGAACTCCCTCCCTAACAGCACTGTGGGAGTACCTTCACCACACGGACTGCAGCGATTCAAGAAGGCGGCTCACCACCACCTTCACAAGGGCAATTAGGGATGGGCAATAAATGCTGGCCTTGCCAGTGACGCCCACATCCCATGAACGAATAAAAAAAAAATCCCAGGGAATTGGCGTAAATGGTTGCTTTTAGCCATTTATGCTTTTACTCCCTGAGGTCCCCTGGTCACCTGCTGGAGAACCATTGTGGAATTTCTGCTGATTTTTTGCTAGGTTAAACAAAGTGTTTTCCAAAGGTTTTTTGTCTTTTAGAAGGAGATGTGCATCATTTTTGTCACAATGATGGGAAGTACAAGTGTTGAAGGCTCAGAACACCTGTGGCTGTTTCAGAAGTACTCCTGCCATAACTTTGGTGGGAATCTGTTGGACCGGCCAGAAACTAGGCCGGGACCCGAATACGCTGGTTCCCAGCCTTGCTCAGAAGAGTCTGCAACAGCTTGTTTGTGATGGAGCCTCTGCCTACACCAACATGGGCATTGTCGCAAGTAGGGGAAGGAGGTCAAGAAATCTTGCGCTCCTGGCTGTCACTGGGACCTATCACACCAAGCATGCCTCCCCAACCATCAGCGGTTGAGACCCGGGGCCAGGATCAACACTGTGACTCTTGAAGAGGGGTGAATTTCAAAACATTTTCAATGCAGCACCGTTACAAAGTGCGACACTGGGGGGCACGCTTACCTTGCATCCAAAGGGTGACCTGACATCACCACCCAAGCCTGGTCATCTCCACTGGACTTTCTGGCCTTATGCCAAAGTTGGTTCCCCAAATTAGCGCTGCTAGTGGCGTGGCTGTTCACCATTGGACTCCTCATGGTTTTGGTGGGGTCAGCAGCAGAGGTCCCGGGTAGTACATTCCAGCATCTACACCAGGATGCTCATTGAAACTTATAAAATTCTAACAGGACTAGACAGACTAGATGCAGGAAGGATGTTCCCGATGGCCGGGGAGTCCAGAACCAGGGGTCACAGTCTAAGGATAAGGGGTAAGCCATTTAGGACTGAGATGAGGAGGAATTTCTTCACCCAGAGAGTGGTGAACCTGTGCAATTCTCTACCACAGAAGGCAGTAGAGGCCAATTCATTAAATATATTCAAGAAGGAGTTAGATATATTTCTTAAAGCTAAAGGGATCAAGGGATATGGGGAGAAAGCAGGGACAGGGTACTGAATTTGAATGATCAGCCATGATCTCATTGAATGGCGGAGCAGGCTCGAGGGGCTGAATGGCCTACTCCTGCTCCTATCTTCTATGTTTCTATGTTTCTATGTTTCTATGCAAGGCCCTCACAAATTTCCAGGCCAGATGGGTTTTAACAGGGTTTCCATTATTGTGCCTTGCATTTGCAGCCGAACACTTTTATCCGGACTGGTGGATTTCCCATGGCATTGCATACAGTGGGCTGGATTTTCATTGACCCGTGGAGGCGGGTTTGGAGGCGTGTGGGGGGTTAAAATTGCAAAAACTGGCAGGCGGGCACAAGTCCGCCTCCACCCCGCCTCCACGCAATTTTGATTAAAACGTGTCTGCTAGTCCCGACTCCGTTCCGCCTTTAAGAGGCGGGATAGGCTGTTAAGGCCCTTAACAAGCACTAAATTGGCTCTATAATGCCATTTTGAAAGGCCTTTGTGATTTTAACCCTTGTTCTACGTGAAGCACGCCTGTTCTGAACCACGATTGTGAAACCTGGCGGGAGCACATACGGAAAGCTGACTATCAGCTGCAGGTCTACTATTTCAACAGAGTAGTAGTAGTAGGAAAAATATCTGGGAGCAGATCTAGGGCTGCTCTGCTGATTTTGCCTTCAGGTCCTCTCACAGCAAAGGCAAGGCGCACGCTCTCTCTCTCTCTCTCTCTCTCTCTCGCTCTCATTTTGCATCCAGGTCCTCTCACAGCAAAGGCCAGGCAGTCTCTGAAGACTTTCAATGCAGCAGTAATGATGACATCATCAGAGGCGACTTTCAGACTCAAAACATTAATTGGTTCATGGGTTCCCACATGCTGCAACTCAATTGCTCAATTAGGTGAAAATCGCATCAATCTCTTCCAATTGCAGTCGAGTGGATAACACGAAAAGTGGATGACACGACCCCAACCCGCCCCAGTATCAAAATCCAGCCCAGTAAGTCAAAATATATAGAGAAGTGGTGGTTAAGAATAGATCTGACAGAGCTGTTCAAAGTTACAAGAGATTTTGATGAAGTAATTATTTCACTGGTCAGTGATTCATTACCCAGAGGGCATAAGTTTAAGAGCATCAACAAAAATTGAAGAGAGAGTTTAGAAGAATCTTTTTATGCAAAAGATTGTTAGGACATGGCCTGCCCTACCAGAAACAATGGTGGAAGCAGAATCCATAATATCTTTTAAAAGAGGTGAACAAGTTGGAAAGGTATAATTGAAATGTCCCCGGCAAGCATTGATGTTACTATGAGCACATCTCGGGCGCCCAATCCCGCCCCCCCCCCCCCCCACCTCACAAAACCACATACTGCAGCATAATCGTCTGGGTGGGGGCTGCTGCCCTCCTCCCCCACTCCCCCAGAAAAAAATCCCCCCCTCTATCCTTGGGGTCCAGGCCTATTCTAGGCAGGAACTCTGACACTAGGCTGGGATCCAGCAATCTGAATCCCAGCCTAATGTCTGGCCTTTCCAGTGCACTCCCTGTCAGAGCCATGGTGGGAGTGTGTCAGAAGTGCCAAGAGCGGCCTTTTATATTTATTTGTATTGATTATATATTTATTTATGCAGCTATGTTAATTATTTATGGTAGGAAAACAGCATTTATTTCCAGGAATCGATCACAAAACACTTGAATCAATTTTTGCAGAGATCTCTATGAAACGTACAAATCAGTGCTGCCAGACCTGAAGTCCTGCTGCCCGCTCCCCCCACTCTGCTCTCAGCCCCTCAACTGTTGTCAATATTTTACTGGCTGAAGTAATGGCTAGAGGGGAATTCCTTCAAGCAACAGGGGAATCTGTTTGTAGCTGAGGCATAGATCTCCTCGTACAAGAGATAAGTACCTGGTAACGTTAATCAGGTCCAGAGTGGTCTCCTGGACTAGTTTTTGGAGACTGAAGACAGGACGAATAAGAGGGTGATTCAGGCATTATGGAGGGAGGTTGTTGAAGCAGTCAGTGGAATCTCCACCACCCCATGAACTACCATACGGGGCAGGAAGAGGTCCAATGACATCACAAGGCTGGCTAAGGTAAGTTCAAGCACTGTTCCCAAAGCACACCCTGTACCAATGATACAGGCTTCACTCACCTTCTTACCTCTCATATTCTTTTTAAATCATCACCTGGGTGCCAGGGAGATTGACTTATATCCTCCCACCAGCTCATAGCAAGTATCCTTTGTTGTTTACTGTTTATGTCATTTACTTCACCATTCATTCTCCCACACACAGTCCCACATTGCAGCACTTCAATATAACACACTGCAATCTGTTGCCATATTTCAAGGGGTGTCAGGGAGATTGACTTATGCAAAGGGAAACAGTGAAGCACGATTTTAATTTAAAATTACTCTGTGAACGCACAGTGCCTGTCAAAAGAGGTTCTGCTCGTCTTAATTTAAAGGGATAACACACCTGCAGCTCTCATCATCATGGGAACCATGCACCCCTGGGGTAAAACAAGTTTCCGTGCCACTGACAATCCTTTAACACTGTTCTCTCCCTGCAGAGGAAAAGGTCTCACATACCCAACAACTGGGAGCGGCAGCCGGGGGCGGAACACCACTAATGAAAGCCTGGATCTGCACGAAGAGGAAGCTCTGTAGATAATAGGAGACAGACAGGAGACAATCAAAATGAAGGGTTTATGTCCAGTTTTGGCTTAGTTGTGATCCCTTTAATCCAGTAAGTAATCACAATAGCAGTTTAAAAACACTTATGTCCCCAGCCTAACCTGATAGAAATGTTACAGCTTTATTTGGTTAATTTTGGACAAATTTACATGAGGTAGGAACCAGGCCACATGTTTTAAATGTAAGCTTGCTGTGCGATTGCTTCTGCTATGTATATAACTCGTAGATCCTTTTGAATGGAGCTGACAGTGACTTAAATCCAACTAACCCCGGCCACTGTTTCAGGAATATTTAAATAAATTAAACAAATCAAATCATTGAGTCGGTTTGGAATTTTCAGAGAGCTTTATCAAGCAAGTTAGCTCCTGTAGTTGAAAGGTAAAATGACTGTGTGTATAAAAGTTAATTACTAAATAATAGCTTAGCATAGAAATTACATTAATGTATTGTTTTCTTTCAAGGAATTGGTTAGTGTAATATCTACTGTAAATAAGTATGTGTATTATAGTGCTGTTATAAATGTGCTTGTTTATCTATTATTCAATAAATATGTTTGCTAGTTAAAGTCTAAAATGAGGTCTGATGTTGTGATATTCTGCTGCTTTTTGAAGATGGAGGAAAATTCCTGTGGAGGCACAGAATGGAGCTTGTCGGACTGTACCATTAGTTTTGGATTGCTCTGGCAAAGAGCTGGCACCGACACAGTGGGCCAAGTGGCCTTCCGCTGTGCTGTAAGCTTCTATAATCCAGCAATTTACAGAAAGAGTTTCTGTTCGTTTTCCTGGGCTTGCTATCTGAAACGTACCGAGAGATCAGGACCAGTGAATATACTCTCCAGACTGTAGGGAGCTAAGACATGCCTGTGAAAGTATGAAATACAGAAGCTGAAGTATCAATAGTAAAAGGGGACGATTTTCACTTTTGGGCAGCCGACTGGCGAAGAGCACCTGCTGTCCGCCCGTCAAGTGGGCGAGGAGGCCCGAGCCATATCCAGCTTTGGCCTCATTTAAATCTCGCCGGTGAGCGGCGCACCACAAATGTCCTCTTGCAGCTTGCCAGCTCCGGGCTGGCGACAATAGCGAGGAGCTGGGACACCGTGCCCGCGCACAGGTAGATCCCGAGAGGGAGGAGAGGCGGAGGGGGCGGCCCCGGGCTGGCAGTGACCTGCTCCTCCTGGCTCCACAAAAATATAACCCAGAAACTGTTCTGGGCTGTTTTTGGAGTGTCCTGCAGCGTTCCCTTTAAGGACCGCTGGTTAGGCCGCTCAGTGCCAGGACACAGGGTCTGAAAGGTCTACTCCTGTTGCTATGTTCTTGGGTAACTTCAAACATTTGAATGCTGGTGAGATGAATTCAATCAGGACTTTCTATTAATTGAGAATTTGGCAGTGTCCTTGCTGCTAGGTGCAATTTCATTTGTCAGTATGGCCCATGTAACCATGTGCAATTCAATAACAGTTGCTGGGTGCCCCACAGTGAAAGGACAACTCCTCAGAGATAGGTCAGACCTGTAGATGGATTAACTGAACCACAGATAAAAACACCACAGAACCCCTTGGCTATGATTCCGCCACAACTGACATGGGATGTACAATGAAAAGTAGCCAAGCAATTATTTAGGGACATGACTTTACCCAAGGATGTTGAAGAATGGTTTGAATTAATTGCTAAACAGGCCTCTGGCAATGTGTCAGAGAAAAATGCATTGCTGAAACTCCTACATGAATTCTCCACTCGTTTTCTGACAAGCTGGGATGAACTGATATGATTACACATTATACTGACACAGGGGAGGCTGATTCATTACCTTAACTCCATATCACAAGTCACCTTTAAAAAGAGCATTGATGGACCAACATAATGAGCAGATACTAGCAACTGATAATATGAAGCCAGACTTGGGCTGGTGGTCATTTCTTGCGGTCGCAGTCTCATTGTCCCCCGCGGGGAAAGCGAGGTTCAGTGAGGCAGGTGACTTCAACACAAATGCCCGATGCCTCAAATTGATGACTCTTTAGACTTTTCGTAAAAAGCCAGGTACACTGTTCAATTCAAGGTCTTCCAGGGTTGGATTATCTTCAAAAACTTTTCCAAAAGTCTGCGACTTCAGCCTGACAGGCCTGTCATGCTCACCTTTGGAGTAGCAGTTCCAATATTACAATTGACCAGTGGGCCGTAAAGCACCATCGGGTCCTGCTCTCGTCTGCCCAAACTGCTCACTATTCCAGGATCATTCTGGAATGCACAGATAAACCCCGGCTTCTATTCTCTACTGCTAACCGTCGTCTTAAACCCCTCTCCCCTGTTTCCTCCACCCTCACCTCCAACAACAAGTGCGAGGAGCTCTTGGATTCCTTTGTCTCTAAGATTGAGACCATTCGTTCAGCTGACTCTGCCGCTTCCTTTCCTTCCCCTAGCGCACCAGGCCAAACTTCCTCTAAGGCTCCCCCCTGCCCTAGCCCTGAACTCACATCTTTCTCCAGATTCTCTCCCATCTCTCCTCATGATCTCTCCGCGCTCACCTTGTCCATGAGACCCACTTCCTGCTCCCTCGACCCTATTCCCACTAAACTGCTGACCACCCAACTTCCTTTTCTGGATTCCATGTTAGCTGATATTGTTAACGGTTCTCTCTCCTCAGGTACTGTCCCCCATCTCCTTCAAATCTGCCGTCATCACCCCTCTCCTCAAAAAACAACCCTTGACCTCTCCATCCTTGCAAACTACCGCCCCATCTCCAACCTCCCTTTCCCCTCCAAAGCCCTTGAACGTGTTGTCGCCTCCAAAATTGGTGCCCATCTTTCCCGGAACTCCATGTTTCAATCCCTCCAATCAGGTTTCCACGCCTGTCGCAGTACCAAAATGGCTCTCATCAAAGTCACAAATGACACCCTTTGTGACTGTGACAAAGGTAAACTATCCCTCCTCATCCTTCTCGACCTGTCTGCAGCCTTTGACACGGTTGAACACTCCATCCTCCTCCAACGCCTCTCCACTGTCGTCCAGCTGGGTGGGACTGCACTCACCTGGTTCCATTCTTATCTATCTAATCATAGCCAGAGAATCACCTGCAATGGCTTCTCTTCCCGCTCCCGCATCGTTACCTCTGGTGTCCCCCAGGGAGCTATCCTTGGCCCCCTCCTATTTCTCAACTACATGCTGCCCCTCGGCGACATCATCCGAAAACACAGCATAAGTTTCCACATGTAAGTTGATGACACCCAGCTCTACCTCACCACTACTTCTCTCGACCTCTCCACGGCCTCTATATTGTCAGAATGCTTGTCCGACATCCAGTACTGGATGAGCAGAAATTTTCTCCAATTAAATATTGTGAAGACCGAAGCCAATTTGCGAATGGGGCGCGTTGGAGGCAGGACTGCTGCTTGTCGGGTCAATGTCCCGCCTCCATCGATTTGTGGCCAACCCACGCTATTTTCTCTTGATTGACCTTGTTAAGCCCGCCCAGCGGGCTTAGCAGGCCAATTAAGGGAAAGCCAGTTGCAAAGCACATCAACGTATGATGTTTCATCTGTCAAAAATTTTTGACAGATGAATTGTCATCGTTTGACAGCTCTGTGAAGCTGTCAAACAGTGACAATCTCTGCAGTTTGATGAGGTCTTGCATACAAGACCTCATCAACCTTCTTTCTTTTACAGAAATGAGATGTTTGTTGCATCTGAGAATGCAAGGGCCATCTCTCATCTGCAACACGGAGGTGCGAGACTCTGTATAGAAACTGACTGAAGCCTGCAGGAAGAAACAAAGGTAAGTACACTTTTAAAAACACTTTGCACTTACCTCAGATACTCACCTCTACACTCTTGCACCCATCACTTACCTTCACACCACACTTTTGCACCCCCCCGACCCCCGCAGACCCAGTACTCGCTGAGCTGAGTTGGCGGGTTTTGGAGCCTTCGGGAAGCCCGCACTTGTGAGGGCAAAAAGGGGATAATCCTATTTCTGTCTGTTAACTACCTGTTAACAGGCAGTTAATAGGCTTTAATCTCTTCCCGCCTCCAAGGAGACAGGACCCGGCGCGGGACGGCTTCCCGCCTCCTGGGAAGATGGCACGGAGGCGGGTTGGGGGCGGTTTTGGCACCCGCCCCCAAATTCTGCCATTTCCCGGCAGTCCCGCCTCCATACCCGCCTCCCCAGGGCTGGCAAAATCGCCCCCATTGACTTCAGTCCCCGCTACGAACTCCGTTCCCTAGCCACTGACTCCATCCCTTTCCCTAACATCTGTCTGAGGTGGAACCAGACTGTTTGCAACCTTGGTGTCATATTTGACCCTGAAATGAGCTTCAGACCACATATCCACGCCATAACTAAGACCGCCTTTTTCCACCTCCGTAACATCGCCCGTCTCTGCCCCTGCTTCAGCTCATCTGCTGCTGAAACCCTCATCCATGCCTTTGTTACCTCAAGACTTTGACTATTCCAACGCACTCCTGGCCGGCCTGCCACATTCTACCCTACGTAAACTTAAGGTCATCCAAAACTCGGCTGCCCATGTCCTAACTCACACCAAGTCCCATCACCCCAGTGCTCACTGACGTACATTGGCTCCCAGTTAAGCAACATCTTGATTTTAAAATTCTCATCCTAGTTTTCAAATCCCTCCATGGCCTCGCCCCTCCCTATCTCTGTAATCTCCTTCATCCCCACAAACCCCCCGAGATATCTGCGCTCCTCTAATTCTGCCCTCTTGAGCATCCCTGATTATAATCGCTCAACCTTTGGTGGTCGTGCCTTCTGTTGCCTAGGCCCTAAGCTCTGGAATTCCCTCCCTAAACCTCTCCGCCTCTCTACCTCTCTTTCCTTCTTTAAGACTCTCCTTAAAACCTACCTCTTTGACCAAGCTTTTGGTCACCTGCCCTAATTTCTCCTTATGTGGCTCGGTGTCAAATTTTTTTTGTCTTATAATATTCCTGTGAAGTGCCTTGGGATGTTTTACTACGTTAAAGACGCTATATAAATACAAGTTGTTGTTGTTGGGGTGGGTGTCTCTGATGGGGGGTCTAGAATGAGGGGTCACAGTCTCAGGATACGGGGTAGCACATTTAGGACTGAGATGAGGAGAAATTTCTTCACTCAGAGGGTGGTGAACCTGTGGAATTCTCTACCACAGAAGACTGTGGAGGCCAAGTCACTGAATATATTTAAGAAGGAGATAGATTTCTAGACACAAAAGGCATCAAGGGGTATGGGGAGAGAGCAGGAATATGGTATTGAGATAGAGGATCAGCCATGATCATATTGAATGGCAGAGCAGGCTCGAAGGGCTGAATGGCCTACTCCTGCTCCTATTTTTCTATGTTTCTATGTTGTGCTAGTGCAGGTACGGGTACAGGTACCAACCCTTAATATTTTTAATGGCCCCATCCCCAGAATTTGGGATGAGTCATGGCCAGGTGGAGGTTTCGCCATGCCACACCAGTAGTGCAATGGCGCTGTGGATTTTTTTTCCCTGTAGTATTTATTTAAGCCAATCAGAATGCGCTACACACATATTTAACGTGCAATACATGAAGATTACAAAGGATATACAGCACTGAAACAGGCCATTCGGCCCAGCCAGTCTATGCTGGTGTTTATGCTCCACTTGAGCTGCCTCCCGTCTTTCCTCATCAAACTCTATCAGCATAACCCTCTATTCCCTTCTCCCTCATATGCTTATCTAGCCTCCCCTTAAATGCATCTATACTATTCAATTCAACCACTCCCTGTAGTAGCGAGTTCCACATTCTCACCACTCTTTGGGTAAAGAAGTTTCTTCTGAATTCCCTATTTGATTTCTTGGTGACTATCTTATATTGATGGCCTCTAGTTTTGCTCTTCCCCACAAGTGGAAACATTGGGGGCGATTTTCTGACGTCGGAGGAGGTGGAAAGGCGGGAAAATCAGATTCAAGAGATCAGGTTCGGAACCCGCCTCCAACCCGCCTCCAACCCGCCTCCACGGGATTTTGCCGGTGCCGGTTTTGGAGGTCGGGAAACGCTCCCGCCTCCAGCTGGCCATTGCGCTATTTAAGATCCTTAACTGCTCGTTAAGGGCCTCTCTAAGCCTATTTTGAGAGGCCCTCGTGATTTTTCCAGCTTTTCGGCGTAATCCACGCACCTCCTAAACCACGGCAGGTAAACCTGGCGGGTTCATTTGTGGGTGGCCTCCTCACTGCTGCAGGTCTAACAAGACATCGTTTACTGCAGCAAGGATTACTTGCAGGTGCCAGCCCTTGGCTTTAAAAGGTCTCTGAGCACTTTTAGAAGGCCTTCCGAAGTCGGAGGTGCTGCAGCTTGACTCCATCAACTGTGGGACCTCCTTGGAAGACCCTCTCCCTGCTTGCAATGAGCGCTTCCCCAAAGGAGGCATCTACAAGCAGAATGAGAACCATTCATTTTCTTTCTGCATCGACCTCAGATGAGGATGAGGAGGAGGAGGTGGAGGAGGAGGATCTGGAGGAGGAGGAGGAGGAGGAGCAAGAGGAGGAGGAGGAGCAGGAGGAGGTCAGAGCGCCGGTGTATCGACCAGCGGCAGCCAGCACACGAGCACATGGCTGCCCGGGATGCAAGGGATGAACTTATCATGGCCAGATTTGCATAGGTTGCCCAAGTTGGCACATGTCCTTGGCTCCATCTTAGGACATCATTGACAATGGACATGACTCTCTTGCCTCCTTTCACTCAGGCCACCAATCTGACAACGCAAGTGTGGCGGTGCCCGCAATGTGGAGCTGCCTAAGGCGAAAGAACAGATGACATAACGCCAACATTTTGGCTTCAATTCATTTTAATGCTTTCCAACAGGGATAGCATTTCATCAGTACACAGAAACAGTCTCCCAATCTGCACACAGATCTGGAGGTTATATCCCTTGCCAGCTGTACCCACATAGCCTTGGTTTCTTTGGCAGGCCTCTTCCTCCGAGATGAGTGGAAGAGCACCTCCCTGCTAGCTGTCACCCCCTCCAACAACATTTGCAGCGTCTCATCCAAGAGCCTCGGGTAGGCCCTTGCCTTGGAATTGGACATAGCGGTTTCTCAAAAGATGTTGGAGGTGGTGCAGGAGACGCAGAAATGCTGTGGAATGAGCCAAGGGAGCAAGAAGCCATAAAATCAGACTGGAAAAGTGCTGTCGACAGAGGCGAGTTTCAGTCCCAAAACACTGATTGAGCAAGGGCATCCCACACCTCTGAAATCAAGTGGCCAATCATGGGAAAATTCGCAACATTTTTGAAACCTATCAGTGGAGGCGGGTTTCAAACCCACCCAAACTGAAACCCGCCTCCATCTCGCCTCCAGTGGGAAACTCGCCCCCATTCTCTCTGTATCTACTCTACAAAAACCTTTCATAATTTTAAAGACATCTATTAGGTCACCCCTTAGCCTTCTTGTTTCAAGAGAAAAGAGAGCCAGCCTGTTCATCCTTTCCTGATAGGTATAATCTCGCATTTTTGGTATTATCCTTGTAAATCTGTTTTGCATCCTCTCCAGTGCCTTTATATCCTTTTCATAATTATACATAGTACTCCAAGTGTGGTCTAACCAAGGTTCGATACAAGTTTAGCAGAACTTCACTACTTTTCAATTCTATCCCTCTAGAAATAAACCCTAGTGCTTGGTTTGCTTTTTTTTATGGCCTTATTGACCTGCGTCGCTACTTTTAGTGATTTGTGTATTTGTACTCCGAGATCTCTTTGCTCCTCTACCCCATTTAGATTCGTATTTTCCAAGTAATAAGTGGCCTCCTTATTTATATTACCCAAAATGTAATACCTCACATTTATCTGTGTTGAAATTAATTTGCCAATTATATGCACATTCTGCAACTTTATTAATGTATTCTTGTAATTTGTTGCAGTCCTCCTCTGTATTGACTATGCCTCCCGTCATCTGCAAATTTAGAAATTGTGTACTTGATTCCAAAGTCTAAATCGTTGATATAAATTGTGAACAACATTGGCCACTGACTCCATCCCTCTCCCAAACATCTGTCTGAGGCTGAACCTCACTGTTCGCAACCTTGGTGTCATATTTGACCCTGAAATGAGCTTCCGACCACATATCCACGCCATAACTAAGACCGCCTACTTCGACCTCCGTAACATCGCCCATCTCCGCCCTTGCCTCAGCTCATCCGCTGCTGAAACCCTCATCCATGCCTTTGTTACCTCTAGACTTGACTATTCCAATGCACTCCTGGCTGGCCTCCCACATTCTACCCTACGTAAACTTGAGGTCATCCAAAACTCGGCTGCCTGTGTCCTAACCCGCACCAAGTCCCGTTCACCCATCACCCCTGTGCTCGCTGACCTATATTGGCTCCCGGTTAAGCAGCCTTGTTTTCAGATTCCTCCATGGCCTCACCCCTCCCTATCTCTGTAATCTCCTTCAGCCCCACAACCCCCCGAGATATCTGCGCTCCTCTAATTCTGCCCTCTTGAGCATCCCTGATTATAATTGCTCAACCTTTGGTGGTCGTGCCTTCCGTTGCCTAGGCCCAAAGCTCTGGAATTCCCTGCCTAAACCTCTCCGCCTCTCTACCTCTCTTTCCTCCTTTAAGACGCTCCTTAAAACCTACCTCTTTGACCAAGCTTTTGGTCACCTGCCCTAATTTATCCTTATGTGGTTTCGGTGTCAAATTTGTTGTCTTAAAATACTCCTGTGCAGCGCCTTGGGACGTTTTACTATGTTAAAGGCGCTATATAAATACAAGTTGTTGTTGTTGTTGTTACCCCAGCAATGTTCCTTGTGCGACTCCACTTTCCATCTGCTGCCACTGTGAATAGCTGCCCTTTACCCCCACTCTCTGCTTTCTGTCTTGAAGCCAGCTAGCTATTTATTCTGCTACTTGTCCCCTGACTCCACATTCTCTGACCTTGTTCATTAGTCTATTATGTGGTACCTTATCGAAGGCCGTTTGGAAATCTAGATAAATTATATCTACTGCATCACCCTTGTCTACGCTCTTTGTTACCTCTTCAAATAATTCAATGAGGTTGGTCAAGCAAGACTTTCCCTTTTGAAATCCATGCTCACTATTCATTATTAAATTTTTTGTTTCTAAATGTATGACATCTGATGGACATGCGCTGTACCCGATGCCTTCAATTGAGAAGGAAAGAAAACTGGTACAAAAGAAAAAGTCAATGGAGCACAATCCACGCTTTTTGGTACATCTTTGGTGCACATTAAAGTGATGCTGCAACTGTAATGTCCATGAGGTGGTGCTTCTCAGTGTAAGTGCAAAGATATGCCTGCCCTGGACCTCTGCTGCTGGCCCCATCGAAGTTTGTGGAATGAGGGAGAGGTCCCTTTAACACCCTTCCAATGTGAGCACCTACACCACTGGCGCACATTTGGGTGCCCACAGTTGCAGCAAGACTAGGAGGACTGGCATGTGCACAGGCCAGGGGGTGTTGGAACCTCCCCCCTCATCATGGTTGTCCTCAGTGGTCCCATTACAAGTTAAAAACAAAATTCAAAAAATGTTTTAAAAATGTCATGCCAATCTTTGGGGGTCCAGGTCACAATCCTGGCCTGGACCACCACGTGCTGCCCATATCTGCTGCTGTGTCCACTGGTATGTTTCGTCTGACCAGGCATACTTGCACCAACCGTAAACCTGTCCAACATTCGGAGTACCAGCCACCACTCTTACGACAATGGTAAGGGGCAGGTGGTGGCTCTGCCCCCACAGAGACATTCCAGGATGTTGGGCGCAAAGCTGAGACCAGGCGTATCTGGGTCCGGTATAGTTTCTGGCTATTTTGTTTATTTACTAAAAGCCAATGTGTTACTCAGTGCCTCCACCAGAAGAGATATGCTGCTAGCAAGATCTGGCACTAAATGAGTTATGCAAAGAGATGAATGTAGTGTTCTTACTACACGGGAACACTGGTGAGATTGAGGATTTTGAGGGGCATTGCTGCGGTTTTATATGCCATTGGGAGTTTCAGTCAAATACTCCAAGAATAACACAGCTGTCGTCACTGGAGACCGAGCTTGGCAGCCAGAGCATCAAATAATTAACACATTTATTATTGACTGGCCCTGCTGGATTATAACGTGAGCCTGTTTCCTGTCTAGTGTCACATCGCAATCATAAGAAGAGTGTTGTCATAAGAACCTCTGTATCAACTTTGTTCCTTTATCTGTATTGCATGTACTGAACAATAACCTGCACCAAGGTCGGACACTGCTGACTTCATCTGCTTATTCCTTTTGGTTTCTCCTCTCCTGCCCAGATATTTAAGATTGCTCTGCCAGAATTATGATAATGCTACTGTACGTTTAGTGCTTAAAGTAGTATCTTTCCCTAGTGGTAATGCTACTCTTCTGGTAATTCTTGCAAGTTTACATTATCCACATTTATATCCAGTCATAACTAGTCAGGAATAGGTGACTAAAATACCCTTTAAGTCAATTATTGGTGCACATTACTGAATAAACTGAACCAAGTTGCTACTTTCTGTAATTATGTGTGTTAAAATGCTTGGCTCAAGTCACATATTGAACAGCATTAATATTTCTTATTCTCTTATATTAATATTTACTTAAAGGTATCAACTAAATATAAATCTGCTGTCTTCGACAAAGGTCATCGGCCTGAAACGTTAATGTTTCTCTGTCCACAGATGCTGCCTGACCTGCTGAGTATTTCCAGCATTCTCTATTTTTATTATAACTGTGCTGTAATTTATACATGTTGTATAAGGAGTCATTAAAGAGGTAGTCACCCTGAAAATTGAAGGGGCCCTTTAAGCTGCAATTTAAGGGGCAATTTGTTTCTGCAGAATTTAGAAGCCTGCAGGAATTTAAAGTGGCAGCAGCTTCCTGGAGGGCCATGAGGTTATGTGATGGTTTCTCCTCCAGCTTTTGGCACCATGTGCAGCTGCAGTGATTTCTTACCAGAGGATTACTGCACTTTTTCTCAAGAGCTGAGAGAATAGCTTTAATATCAGACAGTGGTAGGGGAGCCCAAGCACAGTGTCAGGCAACTGGTGACAGACCAAGGACACAAACCAAGGATTTCACTGATCTACAGGTACTTATTGATGAAATAAGGCTGGGAGAGAACAGAAGGAAGCCATTGAAGGGCATGTTGTCAATTATGAGGAACAAAGTGGTGGTGGCATTGCACCTCTCCCACCTCATGGACAGCAGATCAGTGCCGGAAGAAGATTAGTGACTTGATGAAGGCTGACAGATCAATGAACTACCACTGTCCCCTTTTCACTTGGGCACCATGAGATCACTCCCGATACTGATCACGCTCACTTTTTAAATGGAATGACAAGTGTAGACTAGGCTTGTATTTCCTTGAGTATAGGAGATTAAAGGGTGATCTAATTGAGGTGTTTAAGATGATTAAATGAGTTGATAGGGTAGATAGAGAGAAACTAATTCCTCTGGTTTTGGAGTCCAGAACAAGGGGGTATAAAATTAGAACTGGACCATTCAGGCATGATGTCAAGAAGCACTTCTTCACACGCAACATGGCTTCATAAAAAAGACGTCATGCCTTACAAACCTAATTGTATCTTTTGAAGAAGTTACAAAGTTGGTGGATGAGGGAAGTCCAGTAGACATTTTCTACTTAGACTTCCAAAAAGCTTTTGATAAGGTACCGCACAAGAGGCTTCTCTATAAGATAGAAAACTCTGGTATTAGTGGTACTATATTGAGCTGGATTGAGAACTGGCTGGCAGGACGTAGGCAAAAAGTAGTTATAGATGGATTTGGATCTGTTTGGAGACCAGTCACCAGTGCTGTCCCGCAAGGATCGGTGTTGGGACCATTGCTCTTTACTATTTTTATTAATGATCTGGATGTACAGCCAGAGCAGCCAGAGCCAGAGCCAGAGCCAGAGCCACCCCGGGGTGAGGCTGCAGCAGCCAGGACTGGTCCTCCATATCACACACACACAAACTTATATATATGGAGAGAGAGAGAGAGAGAGAGAGAAGTGATCAGAGAGAATTGGGGAGGATAGATAATTCCAAATAAAATCAGCCCCTCACACACCCGAGAAATGTCACAGATTATTTTCTTCTTTCCTTCCTCCTTCTGGCTGTTTTTGTTTTAAATCCACAAATCCCGTCAAAACCAAAAGAAAACGTTTTCAAAAAATTGAATCACCCGGTGGGAGCTAGTCCGTGCCGCTGAGTTGGCTGCCCGCCAGCCCACCGAACGTTGGAGCGATTTGAATTTTAATCACGGCAGCTCGAGCGCTGGTTCCCCCCCGCCCCCCCCCCCCCCAACAGCCTGGCCCGCCCGGCCCGCCTGCCCACGACTCACGAGTAGTAAGAGGAGGGGTGGGGCCGATTAGGGACCAAAATGGAGACCTGCACATGGCGGCAGAGGGCATAGCTGAGGTACTAAATGAGTACGTTGCATCTGTCTTTAACAAGGAAGAAGATGCTGCCAAAGTCATAGTGAAAGAGGAGGTAGTTGAGATACTGGATGGGATAAAAATTGATAAGCAGGAGGTACCAGAAAGGCTGGCTGTACTTAAAGTAGATAAGTCACCAAGACCAGATGGGGTGCATCCTAGGATGCTGAGGGAAGTAAAGGTGGAAATTGCAGAGGTACTGGCTATAATCTTCCAATCCTGCTTGGATATGGGGCTGGAGCCAAAGGACTGGAGAATTGCAAATGTTACACCCTTGTACAAAAAAGGGTGTAAGGATAAACCCAGCAACTACAGGCCAGTCGGTTTAACCTCGGTAGTGGGGAAGCTTTTAGAAATTATAATCTGGGACAAAATTAACAGTCACTTGGACAAGTATGGATTAATTAAGGAAAGCCAGCACGGATTTGTTAAAGGCAAATCGTGTTTAACCAACTTGATTGAGCTTTTTGATGAGGTAACAGAGAGGGTTGATGAGGGCAATGTGGTTGATGTGGTGTACATGGATTTCCAAAAGGCGTTTGATAAAGTGCCACATAATAGGCTTGCCAGCGAAGTTGAAGCCCATAGAATAAAAGGGACAGTGGCAGCATGGATACGAAATTGGCTAAGTGGCAAGAAACAGAGTAGTGGTGAACGGTTGTTTTTTGGACTGGTGGAAGGTGTTCCCCAGGGGTCGGTACTAGGACTGTGATATCTTGAGACACAGCATATATATACACAACACAACATGGCTTCTGGTAAGAACTGTACTGCATATGGATTTATTGTATACATCAGTAGTCCACCAGGTGGCTCTATTACACTTCTCCCTCCTTACTGAAGAAGTTAATGGCCCTGAAATTCGCCTCTCCGGCTTGCCACGGGGGTAAGGATCGCGCGCGCACTTACCTACCGCGCCTGCCGTTGTGTTTTGGGCCCACGGGAGCTTCAGCTCCTGGGCCTCTCCCAACTGCCGGCGCGCAGTGCTTGCGTGCCCCAGGGGCGTAGTTAGTGCGATGCGTCCCCTGGGATCACGTGGGCCATGGAGAGCCAATGGCAGCAGACCATCTTTCATTCATAGATTTGACAGGAAGACCTGTCAAATCTATGAATTGAAATCGGCCCCAAAACAACACCTAAACTTCAAATAAAATTTTTTAAAAAACCATCACATTTACAAAATAACTATAGTTAAATAAATTAACCACATTAAACAAAAATTTAAATTTTTGAAAAAATTAAAATACTTTTTAACAGTGCTAAAAATAAACTTACCTTTCTTTAAAGTATCTAAAAAAGATAAACCTGTTGAAAAATGTTTTAAATTATACTTAATTAACCACTTACCTTGTTGAAAACGGCTCCTGTGCCTCCTTTTTAAATGAGAAGTCGCACAACACCAGGTTATAGTCCAACAGATTTATTTAATTTTACAAGCTTTCGAAGCAATTCGCTCCTTCGTCAGGTACCTGACGAAGGAGCGAATTGCTTCGAAAGCTTGTAAAATTAAATAAATCTGTTGGACTATAACCTGGTGTTGTGCGACTTCTCATTTTTGTCCACCCCAGTCCAACGCCGGCATCTCCACATCATGTCCTTTTTAAATGTGCAGGTTCTTCAATACTTACCCTCTCGTAGAAACCTGAAAAAAACCCTAAGTTTGCTGCGTGCGCGCAGCCTCTACCGCGCACGCGGTTCACCTAGGAACCGCCCCCTTCACCAGACCGGAAGTTCCGGTTTCCCGCGCATGCGCAGTGCATGCAGGAAACCGGCACTTCAGGACACTTTACGGGTGAGTACGCACTGTGTACTCACCCGGCAAGGGCCGAGTTTTTGGCCCAATCATAGCAAATAATCATTGTACATGACTGGCATGGTATACACAACTCTTGGTATACAGTTCTCAAATGGAACCCATTTTATGTTTCCAAATTCTACTATAGAATTCTGTAACACAACCAAAAGATATGAACTTATTTTCCATATTTACAGATTAAACTTAACCACTGGTTTTCTGTTTCGAAGAGGATACCTTCTTTCTTGAACAAAACTTGCAGATCTTGTTGTAGGACTTTGACTGATTCTAGGCTGAGCCTGCGGAGAATTCTTCTCCAAGGGCTGATCTTGATCTACATTTGACTCTCTACACTTTTAGACTGTTTGTCTGCCTGACTCGGGCTCAGACTTAAATTCTGACTTTGTCTTGGACTTGTTTCTGGTACGTCTGGTGCAGGATTTGCTACTGCTACTCTACTTGTAACAAGACTATCTGACCCATCAGAATAAATTGAATCATCCCAGCTTTCAACTCCTTCCACATCTGTAGGTAAGATATGATCAATGTGAACAAACCTAACCTTTCCATGATCAAACATCTTAACCAAATATGTGTGAGGGCCACATATCTTCACTACTCTTCCTGGTAACCACTTTAACCATTTATGGTGATGGTTCTTCACTCTAACCTTTTGGTTCAACTTCACACTTCTCTCTCTAACTCTATGACTCTCTTTCTGCCTTGATTGTTTCTCTTCTACGGACTGTGCCAAGTTTGGCTTTAACAACGAGAACCTGGTTCGTGGCTGTCATTTGAGAAACAACTCTGCTGGTTTTCTACCAGTAGTGGTATGAGAGTATTTTGATAGGTAATCAGAAAATTTGCCAGTTTGTGGTCCAACGACAACTGATGGGGGCACGTTTGACAATTTGTACTGTGCGCTCTGCTGCACCATTTGAAGCAGGGTGGTACGGTGGAACTTTGATATGTTTCACACCATTTCTGCTCATGAACTGTGTGAACTCTTCTCAACAAAATTACGGCCCATTATCAGACACAATTTCTTCTGGGAGGCCGTATGAAGAAAACAATCTTGGCAAATTGTCTAGTGTTTTGCTTGTTGTTATTATCCACATCGGAAACACCTCTACCCACTTCGAGTGACTATCTATCACTATAAACAATTGCTGTCCTTCTAGCTCATCAAAATCTACATGTAACCTTTTCCACACTCTGGGAGGCCATTTCCATGGTTGTAATGGCACTGATGGTGGTTTCTTGCTCACCGATTGACATGTTGTACACTGATTGACTGTGTAGTCTATCTCTTTATCTAAACCTGGCCACCATAAGTAACTGCGTGCAAAGCTGTAGAATTCGCAATATAATCGCGATTTTATAAATAAGGAGAAAACACATAGTTTCGTTCAAACAGTTTATTTCAGCAGAATGCTGTCAGGTTTTCAAAGTGGACACAAGCAGCCTGTAAAATGGCCGCCACGCCTCGTGGCAGAACGCTCTAGACTTTTCGATAAGCAGACAAGATGGCGTTCCAATAAACATTTGTGCGAGATCGGATAAGACTCAGCACATTTGAGATAAATCACAAGACATAATGGGTTTGCATTTTACACATAAATACTGGAATCGGTCTCCCAGGTGCGAATAAGGGCTATTGTACCAAGCGATCAAGAACCCATCCAAAGACATTAATATGCAAAATCCCCACGACTCTACGATGAGAGAGCCGTTTGCGGGTAGTTACAGAAACATTTGGAAGCCCCAAAAGCCCTCCAGGGAGAATACTGACCGGTTACACAATGGGAGAAGTATTAACGGGTACTCAGGCAGTTACAAGTATCACCGAAACCCATTAAACGGAGATCACCCTATACAAGAAGTTTGGGCGCCAAAACCCTGACAAAAGAAAAGACATTAAGATTGGGCGGGAAGAGGGGAATTTCAGCACTATAACTGTAAGCTCCAACCGTCCATCTTGCTCTTATCCTCTTTCTTCGCCTGCGACTCTGACTCTTGCATCTGCCTCTTGCTGCTCGACTTGCTAGAAGACTATTGAACTTTCTGATCCGCCAGGATCAGCCTCGTGGCTTGCCGCGAAGATCTGTGTGGAACCAGGCTGTGAAGCCTTGAAACGGGCACACCATCCCGAGAAGTCGGTAAACGGTGTTGGAACCGAAGGCCCGAGATGAGATGAGATGAGATGAGATGAGATGAGATGAGAAGAGAAGAAGACGACAATACGTATCGCCACGGTCAGTAAGCCCCGACCGTGCCTGTAGGTCGAATAGACACTTTCCTTGCCCAGGAAGACTATCTTTTGAGTTTTACAGAACTGGCATCGGAAGACCATTCTTCGAGTTTTATCGCATCGGGGCGAGGGCACAGGAAGACTATTTTGAGTCGTGTCGGAACTCCGAGGACAACACAGATCTTCATGACAGCAGACGGTCCAGCCTGCTAGCCGGAGCAGAAACGAGTAAACAAGTGGGGTACAGAGACCCCTGATCAACACGTGGGTGATCAGGTGCTGCGGTAAAAACATCCGAGCAGAGTTTTCGGAATTCTCCGAGTTATCACGAGTGGTGAGCATGAGTCTCGATCCTACAAATCTAGTTTAGAGCAGGTATTGATAGGGGAGGGTTTAAGTTTTAAGGATAACTGTAATGTGTGCCCCCATTTACGATGTGTCGTTCGTTCCTCGTTTCCCTAAAATTAGTTACATAACTGCGTGTAAGATTGTACTGTCATTAATCTGTGCTTATGACATGTATTTCGTAATCTTGAATAATATGCAATAAAGATTTTCCATTTCGTACCATTCAACCGGGTCTACCTGAGTTTTCTCTCTATTATTGCTCTCGCATCTAAGTCCAGTGTTAGAACCGTAAGGGCGAGTGGGTCGAACCACTCACAGGTGTCTAGTGCTCCCAGACTGGCTGGAGACCAGAACAGGCAACAAGGCCTAACCTCGCACTAGCACCCAGGCTGAGCACAGAGCCACAGGTGTGTCCAAAACCCTTACAAAGCTCTTGGTAAAACACATTCCCAGGTGCTGGTCATGAAGATCTCCTAACAATTTAGACCTGAACCTATTTGGGATAACCACTCTTGCTCCCCACATGATACAATCTTTATCCACTGGCAATTCATTCCTACGAACAAAGTATGGATTGATATCTTCCTCTGATACCTGGTTTGGCCATCCATTTGCTATGTAATCATACACCTTTGACATAATTGGGTCACATTTGGTTGCCCTACCAATCTCTTCAGTTGTGACTGGCAGCTCATCAATGTATGAGAAATAGAACACTTCTTCCCTATTGGGTGTAACTTGTGATGGGGATGGCAAACTGGACATAGCATCAGCATTACTGTAATCAGCTGATCATCTGTACTCAATGTCATACGTATACGCTGACAAAATCAAAGCTCATCTCTGCATTCGGGCTGCAGCTAAGGTTGGAACTGGGGACTTTGGATGGAAGATTGCTGTCAGGGGCTTATGGTCAGTAACTATGGTAAAGTTACGACCAAACAAGTATTTGTGAAACTTCTTGACCCCAAAAATCAATGACAAAGCTTCCCTTTCAATCTGTGCATAATTCCGCTCACTGGCACTGAGCTTGCGTGAAAAGTCTCTCCTCCCCACTATCTAGTACATGAGAGATCACTGCCCCAACTTCGTACGGAGAGGCATCACACGCTAGCTTGATCTCCTTAGATACATCATAGCGAACTAACATGGTACTCTCTACTAACTGGCTTTTACACTCTTTGAATGCTGTGTCGCATTCTTTTGACCACTTCCAAGGGACCTGTTTTCTCAACAGCTCATTCAGTGGATGTAACAATGTAGCCAAGTTTGGGAGGAACTTTCCGTAATTATTCAAAAGACCCAAAAATGATCGAAGTTCAGAGACATTCTTGGGAGTGGGTGCATTTCTGATTGCATCCAGCTTTCCCTTGGTTGGATGTAAACCATCTTTGTCTACTCTGTGCCCTAAGTACTTAACTGAGTTTTGAAACAACTCACACTTGTGAGCTGTCATTCGTAAACCGTGCTTCTCTAGCCATTTGAGAACTTCATTCAATGCCTCATCATGTTTGGTGCTGAAATGAATATGTCATCCAAATAACACACTACCCCTTCAATCCCTTGCAAAATTTGGTTCATCACCCCCTAGAATACATCGGGGGCAGAAGACACTCCAAATGGTAGCCTATTGAACTGATATAGGCCTCGGTGAGTATTTATAGTCAAGCATGACTTGGACTTTTCACCTAACTCAAGGTGTAGGTAGGCGTTGTGAACAAATCTTCCACATTTGGCAATGTATTGGGTAGATTACACTCTGGAACCTGGTTTAAGGTTACCTTATAATCACCACACAACCTTACCTTACCATCTGACTTAGGTGCAACAACAATGGGTGTAGCCCAATTACTCAGATCTACCTTAGAGATAATGTTCTCAGTTTCTAGTCTTTTGAGTTCTTGCTCAACTTTCTCCTTGAGTGCATATGGTATGGGGCGTGGCTTGCAGTGAACGGTCTTGTGTCCTTCTGCACTCTGACACTCGCCTTGAATCGGACTGCCCGTTTTGCTGACCACCTTCGGATACTGCTTGATGACATCATCTTTCGATGCAAATTTCCTTCAGTGGCATGTCCTTCGGCTTGGCGGGAACAAGCAAATTTTTCAGGATTTCATATTCCTCGGGGCCTGCTTCAGTCAAGAAAAATAGCCTGTTTCATTTCTAAAACCGCCTGGTTACAGATTACATCATCTGGGACTTCGACAATACTATTCGCGGTGAAAAACATTTCTAGCTGCTCCACATATGCTCCGAAAGTCTCTCGGTCACGATGGAACTCACCCAAGTGCCCTATTATTCCCATAGGCATGGCCATCTGGACTCTGGCAACATCGACAGTTCAGCCACGTGTGCTTGAAATTTACCTCGGATTTTTAAGTTTTTCTGCAAAACGAAGAACCTCTAACAGTCCCTCCGTCGGTTGGCAGGATTATCCTCCAACAAAAATTTCAGCTAGGAATCCGTAATCCTATCCTCATCGCCAATTCTCTGATATCTTGAGACACAGCATATATATACAACAGCACAACATGGCTTCTGGTAAGAACTGTACTGCACATGGCTTTATTATTATATACATCAGTAGCCCACCAGGAGGCTCTATTACAAGGACCACTGCTTTTCTTCATATATATTAATGACTTAAACTTGGGAGTAAAGGGCACAATTTCAAAATTTGCAGATGACACAAAACTTGGAAGTATAGTGAACAGTGAGGAGGATAGTGATAGACTTCAAGAAGACATAGACAGGCTGGTGGAATGGGCGGACACGTGGCAGCTGAAATTTAACGCAGAAAAGTGCGAAGTGATACATTTTGCTAGGAAGAATGAGGAGAGGCAATATAAACTAAAGGGTACAATTCTAAAGGGGGTGCAGAGAGACCTGGGGGTATATGTGCACAGATCATTGAAGGTGACAGGGCAGGTTCAGAAAGCGGTTAACAAAGTATATGGGATCCTGGGCTTCATAAATAGAGGCATAGAGTACAAAAGCAAGGAAGATATGATGAACCTTTATAAAACACTGGTTCGGCCTCAACTGGAGTATTGTGTCCAATTCTGGGCACTGCACTTTAGAAAGGATGTGAAGGTGGAGAAAAGATTTACAAGAGTAGTTCCAGGGATGAGGGACTTCAGTACATAAGAACATAAGAAATAAGAGCAGGAGTAGGCCATTTGGCCCCTCCTGCTGATCTTCTACCTCAACTCCACTTTCCTGCACTATCCCCATATCCCTTGATTCCCTTAATATCCAAAAATCTATCGATCTCTGTCTTGAATATACTCAACGACTGAGCCTCCACAGGCCTCTGGGGTACAGAATTCCAAAGATTCACCACCCTCTGAGTAAAGAAATTTCTCCTCATCTCAGTCCTAAATGGCCGACCCCTTATTCTGAGACTCTGACCCCTGGTTCTAGACTCCCCAGCCAGGGGAAACATCCTCCCAGCATCTACCCTGTCAAACCCTGTAGGAATTTTGTATGTTTCAATGAGATCACCTCTCATTCTTCCAAACACTAGAGAATATAGGTCTAGTCTACTCAATCTCTCCTCATAGGACAATCCCCTCATCCCAGGAATCAGTCTGGTGAACCTTTGTTGCACTCCCTCTATGGCAAGTATATCCTTCTTTAGGTAAGGAGACCAAAACTGTACACAATACTCCAGGTGTGGTCTTACCAGGGCCCTATATAATTACAGTAAGACGTCTTTACTTTTGTACTCAAATCCTCTTGTAATAAAGGCCAACATACCATTTGCTTTCCGAATTGCTTGCTGTACCTGCATGTTAACTTTCAGTGATTTGTGTACAAGGACACCCAGGTCCCTCTGAACACCAACATTTCCCAATCTCTCACCATTTAAAAAATACTCTGCTTGTCTATTTTCCTACCAAAGTGGATAACTTCACATTTCTCCACATTATATTCCATTTGCCATGTTCTTGCACACTCACTTAGCCTGTCTATATCCCCTTGAAGCCTATTTGCATCCTCCTCAAAACTTACATTCCCACCCAGCTTTGTATCATCAGCAAACTTGGATATATTACATTTGGTCCCCTCATCCAAATCATTGATATAGATTGTGAATAGCTGAGGCCCAAGCACTGAACCTTGCAGTAGCCCACTAGTTACAGCCTGCCAACCTGAAAATGACCCGTTTATTCCTACTCTCTGTTTTCTGTCCATTAACCAATCCTCAGTCCATGCTAATATATTACCCCCAATCCCATGAGCCCGAATTTTGTTTAATAATCTCTTGTGTGGAACCTTATTGAATGCCTTCTGAAATCCAAATAGACCACATCCACTGGTTCCCCCTTATCTATTCTGCTAGTTACAACCTCAAAAAACTCTAACAGATTCGCCAAACATGATTTCCCTTTCATAAATCCGTGTTGACTCTGCCCAATCCTATTATTGTTTTCTAAGTGCTCTATTACCATGTCCTTAATAATAGATTCTAAGATTTTTCTACTACTGATATCAGGCTAACTGGTCTGTAGTTCTTTGTTTTCACTCTCCTTCCCTTCTTAAATAGTGGGGTTACATTTGCTACCTTCCAATCCACGGGAAACATTCGAGAATCTATGGAATTTTGAAAAATGACAATCAATGCATCCACTATCTCTATAGCCACCTCCTTCAAAACCCAAGGATGTAGGCCATCAGGGCCAATGGATTTATTGGCTCAGTCCCATTAATTTCTCCAGTATTATTTTTTTACGAATACTAATTTCTTTCAGTTCCTCATTCTTGCTCGACCCTTGGTTCTCCACTATTTCTAGGAAGTTTTTTGCGTCTTCTTTCGTGAAGACAGACACCTTGGGCTGGATTTTACCTGCTGAGACGAGTTGAGGGCGGGACTGCTGCCTTCCGGGATCTAGTCCCGCCCCCAGCGACGTCTGACGAATAGACGCTATTTTCCCTTGATTGGCCTTGTTAAGCCCGCCCTGCGGGCTTGCCGGCCAATTAAGGGAAAGCCGGTGTCAGATGACGTCAGTGCATGACGCTTCATCTGCCGGTTTTCTTAAAGGGACAGGCCCCATAAATTTTTGACAGATGAATTGTCAGTGTTTGACAGCATGGAGGTGCTGTCAAATACTGACAATCACTGTACAAAGGTGAGCCCTTGCAACCAGGCTCACCAATGACTCTCTATTTAGGAGAAAACAGATGGCAGCTGCATGTGAGATTGCAGAAGCTATCTGTTAATTCTCCCAATGAGATGAGGCTTCACAGAAACATCAAATCTTGTCACCTGCAGATATATATAAACAGAATAAAAATATTTCTCACTACATTCTCTTACCTGCCATACTTACCTGTGCACCATTGCACCCATCACACTACCTCTGCAGCTGTCATTTGCACACTTACACTGCAGCAGACCCACAGCTCACCTCGGTGACCCTAGCGGGGTTTCCTGCCGTCGGGAAGGCCGCATCAGCAGGCTGAAAATGGGGAAAAGCCTCTTAACTGCCTGTTAACTACCTGTTAACAGGCAGTTAATTGGCACTAATCCCCTTCCCGCCGCTAGAGATGGGTCCCTGCACAAGTCGGGGACTCGCCTCCCGGGAAGATGATTCAGAGGCAGGTTGGGAGTGGGGTTGGAACCTACTCCCAATTTTTACCATTTTCCCAGCAGTCCCACCTCCAAACACGCCTCTTCAGGGCTGGTAAAATCCAGCCCAAAGTATTTGTTTAATTTCTCTGCCATTTCCTTATTCCCCATTATGATTTCTCCTGTCTCAGCCTGTAAGGGACCCACATTTACTTTTGATAATCTTTTCCTTTTTACATACCTATAGAAGCTTTTTCAGTCTGTTTTTATGTCTCTCGCTAGCTTACTCTCATTCTATTTTCCCTTTCTTTATCAAATTCTTGGTCCTCCTTTGCTGAGTTCTAAAATCCTCCCAATCCTCAGGCTTACTACTCTTTTTGGCAACATTATAAGCCTCTTCCTTTGATCTTATACTATCTTTAACTTCTCTTGTTAGCCACGGTTGGACCACTTTTCCTGTGGGGTTTTTGTGCCTTAAAGGAATGTATATTTGTAGTAAATTATGCATTAATTCTTTAAATGCTAGCCATTGCTTCTCTACCAATCTACCTTAGCCAACTCGCCCCTCATACCTATGTAGTTTGCTTTGTTTAGATTTAAGACCCTAGTTTTGGATTTAACTGAATCACTTTCAAACTCAATATAAAATTCTATCATATTATGGTCACTCTTCCCAAAAGGCTCCTTTACTACAAGGATATTAATTAACCTTTCTCATTGCACAATACTAGATCTAAAATAGACCGTTCCCTAGTTGGTTCCTCAACATACTGATCTAGAAAACTATCTTGCATACATTCCATGAATTCGTCCTCCACACTATTACTGCAAATTTGGTTTGCCCAGTCTAAATGTAGATTAAAGTCCCCCATGATTATTGTAATACCCTTGGTACATGCGCCTCTAATTTCCTGATTTATACTCTGCCCTACATTACAACTATTGTTTGAGGGCCTATAAACAACTCCCATCAATGTTTTCTGCCCCTTACTGTTTCTTAGCTCCACCCAAACTGGTTCTACTTGTTGATTTTCGGAGCTAAGATCCTTTCTCCCTGCTGTCTTTATCCCATCCTTTATTATCAGAGCTACCCCTCCTCCTTTTCCATTTTGCCTTTCTCTTCTAAAAGTTAAGTATCCTGGAATATTTAGTTCCCAACCTTGGCCACATTGCAACCACATCTCTGTAATGGCTATTAGATCAAACCTATTAATTTCTATCTGCGCTATTAATTAATCTATTTTGTGGTGAATGCTTCGCGCATTCAGATATAGTGCCTTTAGCTTTGACTTATTTTTATTTTTCCATGATGTCACCTTAGTCACTGATGCCTTATTGCCTTTGTTACTCTCTTTGTCACTTGCTGACCCACTCTCCTTATTTTTACCCAAAACTCTACTCTGCTCTAGAGCCTTGACATTTCTCTCGCTGCTTTTAAATTTACTCTTTCCTGAATCCTCCCACCAGCTCCCCCCCCCCCCCACCTCTCCATTAGTTTAAAGCCCTGTCTACTGCCCTAATTTTTTCGGTTCGCCAGGACACTGCTCCCAGCTCAGTGTAAATGTTGCCTGCCCCAACGGAACAGCTCCCTCTTTCCCCAATACTGGTGCCAGTGTCCCATGAACCGAAACCCCTTCCTCCCACACCACTCTTTGAGCCACACATTTAAACCTCTAATCTGTTTGTTCCTGTGCCAATTTGCGTGTGGCTCAGGTAACAATCCAGAGATTATTACCTTTGAGGTTCTTTTCTTTAATTTAGATCCTAGCTCCTCAAACTCCCTCAGCAGATCCTCATTCCTAGTTCTACCTATGTCGTTGGTTCCTACGTGGACCATGACAACTGGATCCTCCCCCTCTCACTCCAAGTTCTCCTCCAGCCTCGAGGAGATGTCTTTAACCCTGGCAGGCAACACAACCTTCGGAACTCTCGGTCACGGCTGCAGAGAACAGTATCTATCCCCCTGACTATACCGTCCCCTACCACAACTACATTCCCTTTCATTTCCCCCCACTTGAATGGCCTCCTGCGCCATGGTGCCATGGTCAGCTTGCTCATCCATCCTGCAGGCACTTCCCTCATCCACACAAGAACCTCATACCTGTTGGATATGGACAAAGGCTGAGGCTCCTCCAGCACTGCACCCGGGGTCCCCTTACCTGCCTGAGTTGTAGTCACACCCTCCTGTCCCTGACCACTAACCAGACCTATACCACTATATAACCTAATGGGTGTGACTGCCTCCTGGATCAAAGTGTCCAGGTATCTCTTCCCATCCCTGATGCCCCGCAGTGTCTGCACCTCAGACTCCAGCTCAAAAACTCTGATCTGAGGTTCCTTAAGATGCAAGCATTTACTGCAAACATGTTTGTCCGGGATCACAATGCTCTCTACAAACTCCAACATGCTGCAGTTGTGGCACACCACCTGCACTGCCATCCCTATATGACCTTGTTTTATTTAATTAAATTTAATTAAATTTGTAATTAGTTAACTTAGTTTACAGTGTAGTTTCTTGACTACTTACTTGATCTAGACTAAGTTAAGGGTACTGAAATTAAATATCTACCTGTAACACAAAGCACTACAAGTAGTGTAGGCAAAAAGCAGCAACTCCTTCCCCCTCTTTTCCGAATTCCCACTCTTTCCAAATCCCCAAATAAAACACTCTGTTTAAGTAAACTTCGTCTGAATCCCGCTCTGTGCAGACCTCTCTGTGCTCTGCAGACCTGTTTACTCTTATACTCTAGGAGCCTCACCCAATTTACAAGTGTTGCCTCAGCTCCCCTGCTCCTGGTGATTAGCGCCTATTCAAGACAAACACTTACAGCTGACTGACAGTTAACTGCCACTGGCAGGCAGCTTCTGTTAACTACAGTTTTTAAACTTCTTTAGGTTAAAATCAAAACGTTAAATTAAATTTCACTTTTTACTACTTCTACTACTTACCCAATACTTACCAGAAATTACCACTCTTTCCAAATTCCCAAATAAAACACTCTTACGTGGATAGACTGGAGAAGCTGGGGTTGTTCTCCTTAGAGTAGAGAAGGTTGAGAGGAGATTTGATCAAGGTGTTCAAAATCATGAGGGGTCTAGACAGAGTAGAAAGAGAGCAACTGTTCCCATTGGCGGAAGGTTCGAGAACCAGAGGACATAGATTTACGGTGATTGGCAGAAGGACCAAAGGCGACACGTGGGAAGACCTTTTTACGCAGCGAGTGGTTAGGATCTGGAATTCATGGCCTGAAAGTGAAGGCAGATTCAATTGTGGCTTTCTAAAGGGAATTGGATAAGTACCTGAAGGGAAAAATTTCCAGGGCTATGGGGAAAGGGCGGGTTGAGTGGGACTAGCTGAAGTGCTCTTGCAGAGAGCTGGCACAGGCTCAACGGGCCGAATGGCCTCCTTCTGTGCTGTAACCATTCTATGATTCTATGTACGTGTTAGGGGCACGATCTTCAAATTTGCAGATGATACTAAAATCTGTGCAAGTATTAGGATCGTAAATGATGCTCGTCTGCTTCAGGCAGATCTTAATGTATTGGGAGATTAGGCTCATGACTGGCAAATGATTTATAACTTAAATAAGTGCAGTGTTATTTATGTGGGCAGGGCAAATGCTAAACATTCATACACCCTTCATGGAAAAGCATAAAGAAGGTAGAGATAGAAAGAGATTTGGGCATTCTAGTGTACTTCGGGGAATTCAGGACCAGAGTGATCTTCTGGACTAGTTTCCATTGCCTAGATGGGTTGGAGAGTGATTTCCCAGATTTTTTCCCCCACATTGGCCTGGGTTTTTATTTATTTTTTGCCTCTCCCAGGAGATCACATGGTTTTGGGTAGGGTGGAGTATATATATTGTGATACACAAGGTATCACAATTGTGTGGGACAGGCTGGATGGACCAAAGGGTCTTTACCTGTCCGTCATTGTTCGTATTCGTATGTCACACAAAGGGTAGTGGAAATCTGGAACTCTTTCCCCAAAAAGCTGTTGAGGCTTAGTCAACTGTAAATTTGAAAACTGAGATTGATAGATTTTTGTTAGGAAAGGGTATTACAGGTTACGGAACCAAGGTGGGTAGATGGAGTTAAGATACAGATCAGCCATGATCTGTTCTTATCTATCTAATCATAGCCTGAGAATCACCTGCAATGGCTTCTCTTCCCACTCCTGCATCGTTACCTCTGGTGTCCCCCAAGGATCTATCCTTGGTACCCTCCTATTTCTCATCTACAAGCTGCCCCTCGGCGACATCATCCAAAAAACATAGCATCAGTTTCCACTTGTACGCTGACGACACCCAGCTCTACCTCACCATCACTTCTCTCGACACATCCACTGTCTCTAAATTGTCAGACTGCTTGTCCAACATCCAGTACTGGATGAGCAGAAATTTCCTCCAACTAAATATTGGGAAGACTGAAGTCATTGTCTTCGGTCCGCACCATAAACTCCGTTCCCTCGCCACTGACTCCATCCCTCTCCCTAGCATCTTTCTGAGTTGGAACCAGACTGTTCGCAACCTTGGTGTCATATTTGACTCTGAAATGAGCTTCCAACCCCATATCCGCACGATAACTAAGAGCGCCTATTTCCACCTCCGTAACATCGCCTGTCTCCGCCCCTGCCTCAACTCATCTGCTGCTGAAACCCTCATCCATGCCTTTGTTACCTTTACTCCTGGCTGGCCTCCTACATTCTACCCTATGTAAAGTTGAGGTCATCCAAAACGCGGCTACCTGTGTCTTAACTCGTACCAAGTCCCGTTCACCTATCACCCCTGTGCTCACTGACCTATATTGGCTCCCGGTTAAGCAACGCCTCGATTTAAAAATTCTCAACCTTATTTTCAAATCCCTCCACGGCCTCACCCCTCCCTATCTCTGTAATCTCCTCCAGCCCCACAACCCCCCCCCGAGATATCTGCGCTCCTCTAATTCTGGCTTCTTGAGCATCCTTGACTTTAATCGCTCAACCATTAGTGGCCGTGCCTTCAGCTGCTTACGCCCTAAGCTCTAGAATTTCCTCCCTAAACCTCTCCACCTCTCTACCTCTCTTTCCTACTTTAAGACGCTCATTAAAACCTACCTCTTTGACCAAGCTTTTGGGCATCTGCCCTCATTTCTCTTTATGTGGCTCGGTGTCAAATTTTGTTTTATAACGCTCCTGTGAAGCACCTTGGTACGCTTTACTACGTTAAAGGCGCTATATAAATACAAGTTGTTGTTGTTGTAGTTGTTGATCTAATTGAATGATGAAACAGGCTCGAGGGGCTGAATGGCTTACTCCTGTTCCTTAGTTCCTATGTTCCTAAGACATCATGCACAGTACACTGTGATTCAATGGCTTTCTAACTCTTCCACCTCCAACCTCTGTTTGGAATTCCCTTCACAAGCCTTACTTGCTACAATCCCTTAATACGCTATCCTCTCCTGGCACTTCAATCCCCTATTACATCAGCTGTCTGCTGCCACCTGGGAGATGGTCTTCAGATGCTTGCTCTCACTGATACTGTGAATCTTACTCCTGGCTCATAATGCAGGGGAGAGGCAGGCAACTGGAGATGGCATCCCAGATATCCATGAGATTATTCCATACGAGGAGCAGTAATGGAGCTCCTGAGGAGGAATTCCACCCTTAGCTATCAGCAATGGTGAAACTGGTAGGCCAGTGAGTGGTGCAGGTCAGTGGTGAGTGAGTGAGTGCTCCTCCTGAGCCCACAGGAAAACTCCAGCCCGCTGCCAGCCCGCAGGCTCCCTGGGATCGGCCACTCCCCTTCAAGGTCCGACCTGCCAGCTGACTCAGCCCTTCCACAACCAGCGAGCTGCAGGAGGGCTCCCACTTGGTGACCGGAGCTCGTCGGCAGCACTCAAATGAGGCAAAAACCGGAAATGGTTCAGACCTCCTGGCCCTGCATTTGGGCGGGTAGCCCGGCTGATCCATCGACATCACCCCCCATTTCAGGAGGAAGTCACTGGCCCTGTAAGACAGGGTGAAATTGCAACTATTTTACACATTCCCAAAATGGAGCATGTGGGGGAAGAGATGCTAAAACAGTTGTCACAATAAATGTGAACAAATCACACTTTACAAAACGAAAGAAGAATAATTGGCAATTACAGATAAAGTTTTATACAGACTGTTGCAATATTCCTTAGAGAATGAGGAAATTAAGATAACTATTTATGCTGTAAATGGAGGTGAGAAGATGGCTGATTAATTAGACAGGAGGCAATTATAACAAAAACAAAATACCGCGGATGCTGGAAATCTGAAATAAAAGCAGAGAATGCTGGAAACACTCGGCAGGTCAGGCAGCATCTGTAGAGAGAGAAACAGAGTTAACGTTTCAGGGCAATGACCTTTCATCAGAACTTATAGGAGATAATTACAAACTTGAGTAAAAACAATATTTATCTATGAATTGAAAAATAATCATGGACTTTTACATTCTTGTTGAAACTGTGTTTGAAATTGTTAGCGACAATTTACTAGCATTGCTTTTAATCCTGAGTGAAAGGTCAAGGAAGGACACTTCCCTATGGCCAGATAGCCCTGGAGATCATGTTGCTGTTGGTTCTAGCAAAGAGGTATGCCATTTTTTGGTTATGAGGATCACCCTCCTGAGCAAAATGTAGTCAGGACTTGATGGGAAGAGGTGGCTAAGCAGGTCAATGCAGTCTCTGCAGCTAAGAGGACAACTGCCTAAGTGAAGAAGAAATCAGCACCCTCAAGAAGTTTGTCAAGGTGAGTCCCCTACCTGCCTGTTTGTAATGATTTGCAATACCCTGCCTGGAGCACACACATACACTTGCCCCTTAATCCACACTATAGGAAGGATATTGAAGCTTTAGTGAGGGTACAATGTAGATTCGCTAGGATGCTGCCTGATATGAGGAAATACTCCTGTTTAGGGAAGCACAATGGCCAAATGCTTAGTTTTAACAGGCCTCAGGAAACAGTCAGCATTTCACTCATTTCTTCTCATTTCAGGACAAGGAAATACTGAAACCGAGAGGCCTCCCCCGCCCCACACGGCCTGCAGGATCTGTAGACATTGAAGCCCCGATTTTAATTTGTGGCACGTGTCCGGCCTGGGGGAAAGAGATGAGTGACAAGTTTGCACAGCCACACCGGTGAGAGGGCCGGGCCGTTTTAACCCCTGGGCCTTATCACCATATTTCAAGACGGACTCCCGTCCAAATCTGGCAGGAATGACCAGGAGGCTGGTGGGCAGGTGTTGGATTTTGGGTGAAAGGAGGCTGCCATCAGGGACCTGAGAGAATGGTCCCCAGCACGAAGGTAAGTCATCGGAGGGGTGGTCAGGAGGCGATCAGAGTCAGGGAAGGGGGCCGATCAGAGCAGGGGAGGCCTAAGGCTTTTTTTGTGGGATGCAGAGGAGCAATGGATGGGCCGACTGCTCCGTCTGTCCGATGACGTCAGCAGGAGGCCGGACTGATTTTGCTGGTCGAGCCTCACTTAAATAGAAGAGTCAAGCTGCCAGCGATAATCAAGCTACTTATAGGCAGCTCACCGTTTGGGAGGCCAGGATATCAGGTAGGGCAGACACTGATCATGAGTCTAAAGCAGCACTTAAAAGGGAAGGTCTGGAAATATCAACAGCATAAAAATTTAAGGTTCCAGTAATCACTACAAGCAGACCAATGCCAGGCCTAGAGGTGCATGTCTTCCTGTAACAATCAACACGGTTTCACAACTGCCTGCCTGCCTCCCCTCAATCCTCTGAGACGCTGCTCCACTCTGACATCCCCAGGAAACTGTCTGGGCCTGTACGCACGTGTCCTGGGAGAGGCCCTTCTGCGCTGCACTCTCCTGCAATGCAGGTGCACCTGCCTCTGCTGCTGGTGGTGCAATCCCTCCTCATCCTCCATCTCATGAAGAGGCAGCGGAATCCACAACAGAATTCCCTCTGTGTGGATCAATTTTCCGAGGTCGGGCAAGGTGACTGAATGTTTTGGAGTGCAGAAGCAAAATTCAAAAGCAAATAGATGCTCCACTCTAAGTTAAGCAAACAAAACTCAAGGGATTGCATTTTAACACAAAAATGGGTGGGGTGGGGTGGGGTTGGGTCAGAGTTTAAAAATTTTTAAATCTCAAACCCGCCTCCAACTCGCCCACTTCTGGGTTTAACGGAGTCGGGACAAGGGACGGGCAACCAACCCATTAAATATTTAATGAGGCTGGCAGCCTCTGATTTAACCTGCTTTACAGGTTTAACCCTGGCAGGCCGGGTTTCCCACAAACCCGGCAGCTGAATGGAAGTGAGGACAGCTTCAGGGAGAAAGTAAGTGCCTTACAGCACTGCTTGTGGGCCAGGAGGAGCAGGACTGCTTCTACCACCCCTCCCCCCACCCCCAAGCTCTCCCCCCCCATTAAAATGCAAACTGAAACTAGAGCCTGCAAACCACTCAAGTAATGAGCAGGGTTTGGTTAAGGTAACTACAGAGGGAAAGACAGCTTTTAAATGAGTACTGGAGGCTCTTTGAAACAATCAAGAGCAAAGTTGTCCACTGTCACGCATCGTATTTGATGTGTTGGATTACATTGTAAAGGCCTTGGAGTGTTGCAAAGTACCTTGCATTGGTACTTCCATCACGCTGATGACAGACTTAGAACTACAGCCACCAGAAGGCATTACCTGGAGGCTATGTATGTACACAGGGCTCAGTGTCTAGCATGATTGGGTTAGAAGAATAAGTTGATGCTGCTGGACCTCCATATGCCCAACTGGTGGAATCACCATTTGATGGGTATGGTGTGTGTCAATGCTGTGGTCAAGAGGATGGTGGCAGCACACTCACACATTTTTAGTGTGAGTTGTGCTGCTCACCATACTAATCATGAGTAGATCCTGGTACACGCTGTCTGCCTTACGTGAATCACTACACGTGTTCAAAGTTTCACTTGCCAATTGTCTACTGAACAACTAGTGATGATCTTCCTTCACTGATATAAGGTTAGTCTATTTGGGGAACGCTCCGGAAATTTGGAACAAAGTAGGGCCACAGTACTCCAGGGATGGTTGACCAGCTAACCTGGTTAACAATAGAACCTGGAAGGGTGAACTCATCATGTAATTCTTCTCACTTGACTCTGGATAATGCTAAAAGCCAATGTTCCAATGGGTAAGGTGATTTTAGAGTCATAGAGTTATAAGCACAGAAAGAGGCCCTTCGGCCCATCATGTCCACGCCGGCCATCAAGCCTTGTCTATTCTAATCCCATTTTTCAGCACTTGGTCCGTAGCCTTGTATGCTATGGATAGACAAGCAGCTGGGTGCTAGCAGTGCTTCTGTGTTGGTAAGCTGTATGGTTTTAGCTAGTTAAACTCTAGCAGTTCTTCACACAAAGGGTATTGGAAATCTGGATCTCTCTGTTGAGGCTAGGTCAATTGAATATTTGATAACTGAGATCGATAGATTTTTGTTACGGAACCAAGGCAGGTAGATAGAGTTATGATACAGATCAGTCATGATTTAATTGAATGGCGGAACAGGCTCATGGAGCTGAATGCCTACTCCTGTTGCTATGTTCCTATGTACGCCGTGCATATTTATTGCTCCCGAGTCCTTGGTTCTTGTGCCCAGGCTCTCTGGACTCAGATAAGTGGTGTCCTTATGGGGAGAAGGTACGGACTGCATAGCAGATAAACTGGAACTTTAGCTGTGTGGATTTCTCAGTTGCTTAGTTTGGAGACTCCTTGACCAGTATGTTGCTGGCCCAACTAGGAAGGAGGCATTGCTGGATCTGGTGCTGGGGATTCAGCCCCATGAGCCTGTTCCGCCATTCAATTAAATCATGTCTGATCTGTATTGTAACTCTGTCTACCTGCCTTGGTTCCGTAACCATTAATACCCTTGCCTAACAAAAATCTATCAATCTCAGTGCTGGGGAATGAGGTGGGCCAGGTCGACCAAGTGTCTGTGGGAGAACACTTGGGTACGAGTGATCATCGTATCATAAGATTTAGATTAGCAATGGAGAGGAGCAAGGAACAATCTAGAGTGATACTTCAAAACTGGAATAGGGCTAACTTCAATGGGATGCGAAAGGATCTAGCCAGGGTAAAATGGAACCAAAGACTGACAGGAAAAACTGTAATGGAACAATGGGTGATCTTTAAGGAGGAGATGTTCCAAGTACAGGCTAGGTACATTCCAACAAGAGGAAAGGGTAAGGGAACCAAAGTAAGGGCTCCTTGGATGATGAGGGAGATAGAGAAGATGATGAAACAAAAAAAGAGGGTGTAGATTACATGTCAGGTGAATTCTTCAAGGGAGAACCAGACCGAATACAATAAGTTGAGAGGGGAAAGTGAAGATGAAAATAAGATTGGCAAAGAGAGAATATGAGAGTAGAATGGCGGTTAACATAAAAGGGAACCCAAAAATCTTCTACCGGCATGTTAACAGTAAGCGGGTAGTAAGAGGCGGGGTGGGGCCTATTAGTGACAAAGAAGGTGTTATATGCTTAGAGGCGCAGGGCAAGGCTAGAATACTCAATGAGTACTTTGTATCGGTGTTTACTAAGCAGGTGGATGCTGACAAAATATTGATAGCAGTGGAAAAGGTAGAAGCAATGGAAGGGGTGAAAATTTTCCCATTGGAGGCGGGTTGGAGGCGGGTTTCGGTTTGGGTGGGTTCCAAACCTGCCTCCACTGTCAGGTGGGAAAAATTTGCGATTTTCCCCTAATTGGCCAGTTATTTTCAGAGGTGTGGGTTCCCCTGGGCCAATTAGTCTTTTGGGACTGAAACTCGCCTCTGCTGACGTCACTTATCCAGCTTCATTTAAGGGCTACTTGCTGCCTTGGCTCATTCCACTGGTTTTTGGTCGATGCTGCACCACCTCCAAACTTTTATCTCCTTGAAGAGTGGCCAGCTCCCCGAGGTTCTCGGATGAGGCGCTGGGTATGCTGGTTGAGGGAGCGAGAGCTAGCAGGGAGGTACTCTTCCCCTCATCTGGGAGGAAGAGGCCACCCAAAGAAACCAAGGCTGTGTGTGTCCAGCTGGCAAGGGATATAACCTCCAGATCTGTGTGCAGATTGGGTGATTGTTTCTGTTTATTGATGAAATGCCATCCCTGTGTGAATGTACTAAAATTAGGTGATGGCATCTGTTATATCGGCTTAGGCAGCTCCACATTGTGGGCTCCACGACACTTGCATGGTCAGGTTGGTGGTCAGAGTGAAAGGAGGCCAGAGAATCATGTCCATTGTCTATCATGTGTTAAGAAGGAGCCAAGCTCATGTGCCACAATGGGCAACCTATGCAAATCTGGCCAGGATGAGTGCATCCCTTGCATCATGGGCTGCCGCTGCTGCTGCTGCTGCTAGATACGCCACCACTCGGTCCTCCTCCTCCTCATCTGAGGAGGCTATGAACTGAGTCACTTGCTCATCAGGAAGCTGCAAGCTACGATGCTGTGCCATGTTGTGCAGTGCACAGCAGACCACGACCATTCTGGAGACCCTGGCTGCTGAATACTGCAGGGCTCCACCTGATTTGTCAAGGCATTGGAATCACATCTTCAGCAAGCCAATGGTTTGCTCGATGATGGACCTGGTCGAAATGTGGCTGACGTTATAGCGCTCCTCAGCCTCGTTAGCTGGCCTCCTGATCAGCATCATTAGCCACTTCTTCAGGGGGTAGCCCTTGTCACCAAGGAGCCATCCGTTAAGTTGGTTTGGCGGATTGAAGAGCGGAGGAACACTACAGTTCCGCAGGATGAAAGAGTCATGGCAACTACCACAGAACTTGGCGCAAACATGCAAAATCTCCTTCTTGTGGTTACACGCCAGCTGTACGTTGAGGGAGTGGAAGCCCTTGCGGCTGACAAAGATAGCTGGGTTTTGATGGGGTGCCCTAAGGGCCACATGTATGCAGTCTATGACGCCCTGCACCATTGGCAAGCCTGCCATATTTGCAAAGCCAACTGAACGTGCGGTTACACTTGCTTGATTCCTTGAGAAGTGGATGTCATTGTGCGCCTTTGCGAAAAGGGCATCGGTAACCTGCATGATGCAACTGTGGGCGGCTGACTGGGAGATGCCGCTGATGTCTGCTGATAATCCTGGAAGGAGCCTGAGGCAAAAATGTTGAGTGCAGTGGTGACTTTGACAGCCACTGGTAAGGGGTGTCCACCCACTCCTCTGGGCTCCAGGTGTTGGAGCAGCAGTGCACAGATGTCTCCGACAACCTGTCGCAAAAGTCTCAGCCTCCTTTGGCACTGCTGCTTAGTCATGTTGAGGTAGCTCATCCTCTGTCTGTAAACCCTCTGTTGGGGGTATCTCCTGCGGCGACGTGCTTCCATGAGCTGACGCCTTCTGCCTTGTGCAGCATCAGGTGGGTGAGCAGGAGGTTGGGGCTCCTGCTGCTGTTGCTGCTGAGCTGCCTGGTTCTGCTGCTGCCGTGGCTGCTCCTCATCCAAATCTGAGATCCATGGTGAAAGAAAATAAATGGTTCCCATGCTGCTGACAGATACCTCCGTTGGGGAAGCGCTCAGTCCAAGTGGGGAGAGGGTTTTCGAAGGAGGTCCCACAGTTTAGAGATAGAAGCTGCAGCACCTCCGACTTCGGTAGGCCTGCTTAAAGTGCTGAAAGACCTGTGGAACAAAGGCTCTGCCACCTGTAACTGCTCCCTGATGAAAGCTCCGTTTTAATGGTGGAGCTGCGGCTGTGAGGAGGCCACCCACTTGTCAACCCGCCAGGATTAGCTGGCGTGGTTTATGAGGGTCGTGCAACACGCACAATGGGCTGGATTTTCAATGACCCATGGAGTCGGGTTTGGAGGCAGTGGGGGGGGGGGGGGGGCGGTTAAAGTTGCAGATTCGGGGGTCCCGACCCCATCCCGACTCCAACCCGCCTCCATGCCAGTTTCTCTGGCGGCAGGTACCTGACCTGTTCTGAGACCCGACTCCCCGAGGCGGGAAGGGATTAGTGACAATTAACTGCCTGTTAACAGGCAGTTTTTTGCATAATCCCTATTTTAAAAAGAAAAGTGTGGGCTTCCCGACAGGTGGCAACCACTCCAAGTTATCGGGGCGGGCCGTGGGTCTGCAGGGGTTGGAGGGGTCGATATGTCCGGTGGGCAGGTGAGTGATGGGTGCTTGTGTGCAGAGGTAAGTGTGTAAGGTAAGTGCTAAGTGTTGGAAAAAGTTTTACTTACCTTAACTTACTCCTGCAGGTGTCAGCCCTTCAGTTCTCGGGAGTTAGAAATCTCACCGGCACAGAAAGCAGGAAAGCCGTGGTTCTGTCAACAACTGCAGCCTTCTGTTTTCTGTGCTGGAATGATTTCTAACTCAGCCTGAGAGGAAGGACTGAAGTTAGAAATCATATTGTGAGTGTTTGATAGCTTCACAGAGCTGTCAAACGCTGATATTTCATCTGTCAAAAGCTCTTGACAGATGAAATGTCAGTCTGTGACGTCACCTGTTGCCGGGTGGCCCTTAATTGGCCTGCTGAGCCCACTGGGTGGGCTCAACAAGGTCAATCAAGGGAAAATACAGTGGGTTGGCCACATCTCGATGGAGGCGGGTTCACAAGCCAGAATGTGTGATTCCCGACCCCAACTTCAAAATCCAGCCCAAAATGTGGCAAAATAACAAAGGCCTGTCAAAATAGGATTATAGAGGCCCTTACGACTATTTAAGGGTCTTAACTACCTCTCCCGACTGATGGAGGCGAGACCGAATCGCACCCATCAAACCCGCCTCCGGCAAAATTGTGTGGAGGCAGGTTGCGAATCCCCCCTCACTTTTTGCGATTTTGCCAACTGTCCCGCCTCCAAACCCGCCTCCTCGGAGCTGGGAAAATTGCCCCCTATGACTCAGTGAGGCTTCTGTGCATGTCACGGTCCTGAGAGACCAAAAAAAAATTGCTTAGACATTGATTTGTTCTCTAGAGAGCAGCAGCCAGGTATCGCAAAGCCATTTCTGTATCCTCATGTCGTGAAATTTTTATTATTTTTAACATTTTATTTTTAAGAGTCACATGTGTGTTCTTTTTACTGCAGCAATTGGAATGACAACCTGCTGCTGCTCCCATGCAAATGAAGCTCAGTTTCACACAGAATTCACACTTTTTATTTGAAATATGCCACAAAAGACCAAGAATTAACAAATGAACATCAGGCTTACATTCTGTTACCTAAATTAGCTATTTTCAAGTTAGGTGTTTTATTTTAGTAAACATAGTACAGTCACAGTGATACACAGATCAGAGTTTTCACATCTACATGCATTCCAGTATTTTATAAAATATTCTACCTGTATACACACACAGGATGTAGAAGGTCAAAGAAGGCAAGTTAACAGAGAGAGATTGAGAGAGAGAGAGAGAGAGAGAGAGAGAATCATAGAACGATAAAATACAGAAGGAGGCCATTTGGCTCATTGCGCCTGTGCCGGCTCTTTGAAAGAGATATCCAATTAGTCCCACCTCCCTGCTTATCCCCATAGAAAGAGAGAGAGAGAAAATATGTGTACCCTAGTGTTTGATTTGTATATGTTTAACAAGTTGCAACGATTCTAAACTGGGAAGCAAACCTTAGCTATTTGTAAGATAGTGGATGTCACGGTTAAAAGAGCATACAGTGCCTTGTAAAGCAATAGGACCGTGCTAATTAAACATCAATACATTTTTGTAGCCAATATAAATGTCTAATGAAAAGCTAATATAGCACAGATTTATTTTTCAATAAAAGCACCGGTCTTGTACAGAACAGTATTTGAACGGTGAAATTTGATGTAATATTGACCCAGAAATTAAACACTGAGTGTTCACGCGGGGGTAAGGCTTCCCCGCGATATCTCACTCCGCGCCTACCTTTTTCCTCCGGGCCCACACGAACTTTAGTTTCAAGGCTGCAGCTGTGCAGTGCTTGCGTGACCCAGAGACGCAATTAGTTCGTGCGAGCTCTGGGATCACGTGATTCAGTTAGAGCCAATGGCAGCACACCATCTTTCATTCATAGTTTTGACAGGAAGACCTGTCAAAGCTATGAATACTATACCCCCCAAAAGAACAGCTAAACCTCAATTAAATTTTAAAAAAGCCATCACATTAATAAAATAAGTATAGTTAAATAAATTAACCACGTTAAACAAAAAATTTAATTTTTGAAAAAATTTAAAATCTTTTTAAAAGTTATAAAAATAAACTTACCTTTCTTTAAAGTCTCTAAAAAAGATAAACCTGTTGAAAAAAAATTTAATAATACTTAATTAACTACTTACCTTGTTAAAAGAGGGTCTTATGCCTCCTTTCTTTATGTGTAAAATCTTCCATGCTTACCTGCGCGTTCAAAGCACTAAGTGCACTGCGTGCGCGCAGCCTGTAGCGCGCACGTGGTTCACTTAGGAACCGCCCCCTTTTGAATTCACGAAGTGCCGGTTTCCCGCGCATGCGCAGTGCATGCTGGAAACCGTCAATTGGAGACCTAAAACGCGAGAGTACACAGTGCGTACTCTCGCGTATTAGGTCTAATTTTCAGGCCATTATGTTTCCACCTCTAACATCACCTGACTCTGCCCCTGCCTCAGCTCATCTGCTGCTGAAACCCTCATCCATGCCTTTGTTACCTCTAGACTTGACTATTCCAACGCACTCTTGGCCGGCCGCCCATTTTCCACCCTCCGTAAACCACCCCCCCCCCCGCCCACCCGAGATATCTGTGCTCCTCCAATTCTGGCCTCTTGAGCATCCCCGCTTTTAATTGTTCCATCATTGCTGGCCGTGCCTTCAGCTGCCAAGACCCTAAGCTCTGGAATTCCCCCTCTAAACCTCCTTGCCTCTCTGCCTCCCGCTCCTCCTTTAAGACACTCCTTAAAAACTATCTCTTTGACCAAGCTTTTTGTCATCTGTCCTTATGCAGTTCAGAGACGATTCACTAGGTTAATTCCAGAGATGAAGGGGTTGACTTATGAGGAAAGGTTGAGCAGGCTGGGCCGATACTCATTGGAATTTAGAAGAATGAGAGGTGATCTTATTGAAACATATAAGATACTGAGGGGGCTCAACAAGGTAGATGCAGAGAGGATGTTTCCCCTCGTGGGGAAATCTAGAACTCGGGGGCACAGTTTTAGAATAAAAGGTCGCCCTTTTAGAACTGAGATGAGGAGGAATTTCTTCTCTCAGAGGGTCGTAAATCTGTGGAATTCTCTGCCCCAGAGAGCTGTGGAAGCTGGGTCATTAAATACATTAAAGGTGGAGATAGACAGATTTTTGCAAGATAAGGGAGAGAAGGGTAATAGGGAGCGGGCGGGGAAGTGGCTTTGAGCCCAAGATCAGCCATGATCTTATTCAATGGCGGAGCAGGCTCGAGGGGCCAAGTGGCCTATTCCTGCTCCTATTTCTTATGTTCTTATGTGGCTCGGTGTCAAATTTTATTTGATGACGCTCCTGTGAAGCGCCTTGGGATGTTTTACTACCTTAAAGGTGGTATATAAATACAAGTTGTTGTTGTGTGTCCCCGACCTTAATTAAAATTCAGTCAATTGGTTTTATAATTTTCTATCATTCATATATTATAATCAACCCAGTGGCATAGCCAATGCAAGTATATAAATTTTGCCTTTAAATCTTTGAGTCCCCGTTGCACAGTGCTGAAGTTATTTAATAGGATTAAATTGGACAGTTCTACTGCATTTCTTCAATCTCGCTGTCAAAAATGCATTTTCCCTTCATAATAGTTTCCACTAAAATGAATATCCAGTTAGCTAATTTAGGCTTTGCACTTACTGGTAATGAGCCGGAGAAATAGGTCATATAAAATGCAACTCGTGAGCTATAAAATGCTTAGGGCTTTGATTTCTGAGGTTCAGAGTCGATGAGTCATTTTCTGGAAAACATTCATATATTTCTGTTAATTTTTTAGTCCCTGTGCACAGCTATTGGGTTAATTAATTTTTATACATATGCCTCTGTGAAGTGCCTTAGGATGTTTTTTTCATTGAAAGTGCTGTATAAATGCAAGTTGCTGTTGTTGGAGGGAGAGGATGAGAATGAGGACTGAGACATTAGTGTCCACACACACTGACTATTCCATCTGTTCCCAGAATTATCAACATGGTTACTGATCTTGCACTTAACATTACTGTTCTTGGTAACTTAGCCAAAAAAAACTAGACCTGAGCAAAGAACGTTGGGAGGAAGTGCAAACTGATGATTCATCGGTGTTTAGCACAGCACTGAATATTCCCACCTCTCCAAAAATTGCAAAAAAGGCCAGCACAAAATGAGCAAAAGGCTCACTTAACTTGTTAAAGGCCTTGCTAAAGATCATTAATGATGCATTAATGCAGCATTCCACATTGACAATCAAATCAAAAAGTAAGTACTTTTCTTCGAGTCATACCTAAAATTACTGAGCTTAATGAATGGGAACATTTTGAAATAGCGAAGCAGTGAAATGCAAAGTGGATAAGAGGCAAAAGACCCACAGCAAATACTACCCCTAGAAATCAGTGTACTGCAACAGAGTCAGCTACTTGGGCATACTGGAGACCCAGTGCACGATGGGGCTCAGACTCACCTGGGATGTGCCACTTGATCCACAAACAGCTGCACGGAGGTTAACCATTCACAACGTATTATCGGTGACTGTGAAGGTCACCACTGCATCACCATGACTCCTCCTCCATATGCCTCAGCATGATCCAGCAACAGGCCAGGCACTGGAGGCAGGCAGACAAGTACACGAGGGCCTCATTGCTCAGATCTTCCAATGAGCTCGGCAATTTGTCACTATATCTTCCTTTTGTGCATATTGGCAATCATAGAACTGTTATTTTCCACACCCATTTTGCTGGATAGTGCTTAAGTTCAGTTTGGCTCTTGGACAACTGAAAATGTGAATGCAAATTCTTTCTTTAATATCAACTTTATTTTCAGCTCAAAGAAAGACTGGAAGATGATACTACAGTGAGTTCATTTTATTACGTTTCATGCTAGTAGTGTACATAATTAATATATCTCACTGCTGCATTTGTCCTTGTGTTTGAACTTCCCATGTTGATTGTAGATGTGCCCTATGAAATTTCAGAATCTCTCTATTATGGTTGCCTGTAACTGTAGTCCATGTGAGTTGAAGCCCTGCAACTGCACGTTGGAGCTTGTAACCCAGAGCCTCCATAGCCTCCCATGTTATTGAGCTCCCCATTACAGATGCTACTGCTTTTGCCACCTGCTCAATAACAGACAGCGGTGCCAACAACCAGTGACATCACTTATGTGGAAGATGACAGTGTGTATCTACCATTAATAAGGTGACAAAACTGTTCGCTGCTACTTTTCATTATCACTAACTAAACCACAATCTTAAACATCGCATGTTCTTGATTTAGTGAAACAAAGAATATTGGGCCTTTTATGACATCCAGGGGGAGAAATTCAGTATCGCCCCATTTGGGGCGCAATTATCGGCCGGGCGCAAAGATTAGCGCCTGGCGCTAATTATCGCCTCCGACTGCAAACTTGACTTTTATCACCCCTGGAGGCGATTGGAGCGTTAAATCAGGCGCTTCACATCTGTCTTAAGGCGCAAAGGCCGAGGAGCGAGGCACTACCTCAGAGCGCTGGCGAAGCTCATGTGATGTCAGTCAGCAATGGAACACACACACAATGGCGTGTGCCAGTTCTTAAAGGGGAGGGTTGATCTTGCTTTCCATCCACATCCTGCTCATTGTAGCCTTGAATCTCGGCCTGGAGAGACCTGTACATCAAATCTGCTGGAAAGAACAATGGAGAGCACCAGGGAAAGAGCTCAGAGTGCAGCCCCCACAGTCTCTTCTAAATCGATACAAGGAAGGGCAAATCAAAATGAACCTGCAAAGTGCTGCTCAGTACCCAAAACTCCTTCACACAGCGTTGAATCTCTCCAGAAGTCTCTCTCTCTCTCAGAATGCGTGGTTCAAAAATGTCACCAACAATAAAAGGCAGGAAGCAGTCTCCTTTAAATAGCGCTCCCCCAGTCCCTTCCTGATTGCAAAACACTCCCCTCAACCTGTCGTTGCTAGCGGCAGGCGGTAAGGCAGGGGGCGCCACTCAATATCCGCTCCGGGGCGCTACCGGGGCGTTGCGCACTCGACTGATGTCACGATCGGCCGGCGCAGGAGATCGTGGCAGTAGTGTTTAGCGCCGCCGCAAAATGTCTAGTTAATTTCGCGAGTGGCGCAAACATCGCCGCGCCCGGGCGCTAGCTACTTTGCGCCCCATTAGCGCCCTCTTAAGGCGCTAACAGGAGGCGCAACCAACTGAATTTTCCCCCCCAGTGTTTAATTTAGTAGTGGGCTCCAAGTTGGCTCAAAGTGCCGACAAAGGCTTCTCAAAGCATATCTAGTAGAAAAAGCACTGCTGCAAGTTATTTTGGAAATGATTGTTTTCACAGTTCTATAAAAGGGTTATGCTGTTCTATAAAAGGGTTATGCTAACAGTCAATGAGTGACTGCTGATAGGTTTTCTAAACATCACCCCCACACTCTCTTTGAATATATTATTTTTTGTAGAAACAGACTTTGAAGCAAATCTCCCGATAACAACATTTTATTCTTTTTCTATTCCTGTCTTCTAAGCAGTCACTTCACACTGTAAACTGAAGCGAGTAAAGAAAAACTGCTACATTTACCAAGTATTATTCATAGTGTTCATATATAGAACCCAACACGTCTTTTGGAAAGCTTCAGTGCCTCTTAGAACACTACAGTTTAACAGAGTGAATTAAAAATGGAGGCTGGGATGTCGCCAAGAGAGTGTTTACATCCTATTGTTCCTGGATAGTTGCCGTGACCAAAATTATTGCATCAAAGTTTCATAAGAAGCTCATGCAACAGAATGGCTCAAGTGTGGCAGTTGGTATTTATTTACATTTTAATGACTTGCACAACCACACCAGTAATCAAATTACTTGAAAGGACTGCATACTAACCCCTCAATAAGTCACACAAACTATTTGTGGCAGTTTACAGGCAATGCTGCTTCAATTTTCAGTCTCTATCTGAATTGTCACCTTGTGAGTCCACATGGATATTGAAGTAATGATGAAAAAGTGAGATTGAAAAGCCTGCGACAATCATTTGTTTTGTGATGCATTATAATTGGATTATCTAATTCTATTGAAAATCCCCAGATTTTCTAACTCCAGTGAGCTCCTTCTACATTCCAGTTCTGAAGAAGGATGTTCACCTAAAATGTTTCCGTATCCTTTCTCTTAATAGATGCAGACAAACCATGCTGTATATTTCCAGCATTTTCTGTTTTTATTTCAGATTTTCACCATTTGCAATTTTAACATAACATAAGAAATAGGAGCAGGAGTAGGCCATTTGGCCACTCGAGTCTGCTCCGCCATTTAGTAAGATCAGGGCTGATCTTCTACCTCATCTCCACTTTCCTGCACGATCCCCATATCCCTTGATTCCCTTAATATTCAAAAATATATCGATCTCTGACTTGAATATACTCAACGACTGAGCATCCATAGCCCTCTAGGGTAGAGAATTCTAAAGATTCACCACCCTCTGAGTGAAGAAATTTCTCCTCATCTCAGTCCTAAATGGCCGACCCCTTATTGTGAGACTGTGACCCCTGGTTCTAGACTCCCCAGCCAGGGGAAACATCCTCCCTGCATCTACCCTGTCAAGCCCTGTAAGGATTTTGTATGTTTCAATGAGATCACCTCTCATTCTTCTAAACTCGAGAGAATATAGGCCTAGTCTACTCAATCTCTCCTCATAGGACAATCCCCCCATCCCAGGAACCAGTCTGGTGAACCTTTGTTGTACTCCTTCTATGGCAAGTATATCCTTCCTTAGGTAAGGAGACCAAAACTGTACACAATACTCCAGGTGTGGTCTCAGCAAGGCCCTATATAATTGCAGTAAGACGTCTTCACTCTTATATTCAAATCCTCTTGTAATAATTTTTTTAAATTCCTTCTCGATGAGCACAACTAGTAACTTTCTTTCTTTGAAATTTCTACTAACAGATCTTGTAATGAGGTTCACTTACATATGCCAGACTGAATCTTTACTGCCTCAATGTTTGTTATTTTTTATAAGTGGATAAATGTGCATGATAATCCAACACATTGTGGTCCCTCTACTGTGCATTATCCAATTCTACCAATAGCATTACAGATCTATAGAACAAACTGAATTGGGGTCTCCACAGCTGCTGAGAGGATGCAAAGCAATAGTATCAGGAGAAATTAATCTCTTCATAAGCTATCTGCCACTGCGAATAGTAAATCCACTTTTATTACTAAAAAATCTTGGCCTAGAAATTGGGCCACTTACCGCCACAATCCAGTCAAAAAATGGCGGCCACCTCTCTAGCGCCCTTCTCTGGTATGGGACTCAGCAGCCACCATTTTGGTGAGGGCCTTAGCGCAGCCGATAGCAGTGCTGGCCCTGGAAATGTAAATTAAGAGAGCGTGACATCAGTCAGCGTGCAACGCCGATTTAATTTTACCTAAGTGGACTTCGACCTTAGTGCGGAGTTCAGTGCTGGGAAAACCCAGCATTCAGCAGACTGACTGAGACACTGTCAGCACCTCTTAAAGGGACACACATATCTTTCAGGTAAGTTTGCATTTAAGCTTTTGGACTGGATTTGTTTGATTTTATTGAAGTCGTGGTTTGGTGCAATACATGTTAAAGGTTTTTTTTTAAAGTGTGCAGGGAGTGCTGCTGGATGTTTGCAAGGCCTCAGATGGTAAAGGAAGGCCTCTGAGAAGACAGAAAATGCTGGACATACTCAGCAGGTTAGGCAGCATCTGTGGAGAGAGAAACAGAGTTCATGGGCTGCATTTTGTCAATGGGGACGTGATGGACGCGGGACTCCCACTTTTTGGATTGTAGTCCCGCCTCCATTGACTTGTGGCCAACCCATTGTATTTTCCCTTGATTGACCTTGTTAAGCCCGCCCAGCAGGTTTAGCAGGCCAATCAAGGGTCCCTTGGATACAGGTGACATCAGCCATTGAAATTCCATCTGTCAAGAGCTTTTGACAGATGAAATTTCAGCATTTGACAGCTCTGTGAAGCTGTCAAACACTGACAATATGATTTCTAACGTGAGTCCCTGTACTTAGACTCAGTTAGAAATCAATCCAGCACAGAAAGCAGAGACTGCAGCTTTTGACAGCTCCGTGGCCATTCTGCTTTCTATGCTGTGGATGTGAGGGACTCCCGACACCTTAGCCTGCAGGACAAAGTTAAGGGAAGTACAAGTTCTTAAAACACTTTACACACACCAAACACACTTACCTCTGCACTCATGCACCCATCACTCACCTGCACACCGGACATCTCGACCCCTCCAAGCCCTCCAGACCGACGGTCCGACTCGCTAAATCAGCGTGGTTCGGAACGGTTGGGAAGCCCACACTTAAGGGCCAAAAATAGGGTTTAGGCAAAAAACTGCCTGTTAACCATCTGTTAACAGGCAGTTTATTGGCACCAATACCCTTCCCGCCTCGGGGAGGCGGGTCCCAGCACAGGTCGGGTACCCGCCTCCTGTGAAACTGGCATGGAGGTGGGTTGGGGGCCGGATGGGTTCAAGACCCCCGAATCTGCTATTTTCCCACCCCACCCGCCTCCACAGGTCAATGAAAATTCTGCCCCATGTCTCAGGTGGAGATGCTGCCTGACCTGCTGAGTATTTCCACCATTTTATGATTTTATTTTAGATTTACAGCATACACTCGCAGAGGGAAGATGAAGGTGCAGAAGAGGAAGAAGAGGAAGAAGCAGAAGGAAGGATGCAACCCAAACAGCCCCTTTCTGGCCGGGATATCCGAGATGGAATCATCTCCTGCGGTACCAACGACCACAACCCTAATTCCCCTTTCAACATTTGTCCTACACCTTACCTTCCCTCTGTTACTGACCATCACAGCGTCCTCTTGGCCACAATGCTAAAATAAAAGCCACCACAAAGCAAACTTTCCAATCCAACTTTACACATCTATCCATCCAATATGAAATCAAGAAATCAACTCATCACCCTTATGCATTCCCTTAGTGATTGTCTTGTGTGTGCTTTTGCCTATCCTACTGATGTCACGCAGTGCTACCCCAGTGGCTGCAACAGGGGCAGTGGAAGGCTGCAGACTTTCAGTGGGGGACACTGCAAATGGCCTTGCTGGTTGACCAAGTAGCCCTTCTCCTTCTCATCATCATCATCATCATCATCATCATGGTGTATGAAGTGAGGAAGGCACAAGGATGGAGTTGTGGTGAGGGGAGGGCGGGAAAGCAAGAGGTGCATGCTTACACCATGTGCAGCTTGTAAATCAGAAGCGATTGTGGGATGAGGGGGAAGTGGGATGCGAGAAGGAGGATAATGTATGAGGATACCAGCATCTTGTATCCTTTCAGCCCCGCCGCTGGCCAAGGGCTCAGCCATGCCCCTGCCAAGAGTGGCCAGCACTGTCTCCTCCAAGAGGTTGAGGTGAAACTAGGAAGGGAGGTGTGCCTCGTGATTGGGGTAGATTGTTGGTAGTTAAGTGATTGGGGGTGGAGTCATGCATTGAGCAGTGTGCGAGGCTAGTGGTGCAGTTGGTAGGAGACGGCTTTTGAAGATGCATTTACTGACCTTGATCACTGGTCTGAGGTCATGAAGCTTCTTTGGGCACTGGAGCCAGGTGGTGGGGGCGACACTGCTGGCAGTGACAGCCTCAGTGACCTCGTCCCACATACTTCTTTCTGGAGGGTATCCTGGCCCCTGTGGTTGGAGTACAGTCTTGCAGTGTTGACCCCCTGCATAAAGCTGGAGTGCCACTTCGCTGGCTTGCTGAGCCATTTGTGTTAGTGCTGAAGCACTTTACCCATTTTTTGAGGTATGGAAGGGAATTCAGCTTTAAGAGCTGAAGACTCCCACTTGGGAATTCTTTTTAATGTTAATTTTTTTCAGAAGGCAGTTGATCTGCAAGGGCTAAAAACTGCATATTTTTACATCATTTTTATTTTTTTCATTTCGGAAAGCATTGCCCCTTTAGGAATCCTACAATGCTTTCTGAAATCACAGCCTCATTTTCAGAGAGACTGTTCTAGCAGCAACAACACTTGGGCACGCCATACTAGAGCCTCCTGCTGGGACCAACGCCACCAGGACAGCGTTCACGGTGAGTGAAGTGCCCATTTTTCGGTTCTGCCAGCACCACCATATTCGGCAGCCATTAGCCCCCGGCCTAACATAGAATCATAGAATGGTTACAGCACGGAAGAAGGTCATTTAGCCTGTTGAGCCCGAGCCGGCTCTCTGCAAGAGCACTTCAGCTAGTCCCACTCCCACTCCCACGCCCTTTCCCCAAAGCTCTTTAATTTTTTTCCAGGTACTTATCCAACTCCCTTTTGAAAGCCGTGATTGATCTGCCTCCACCACCCTTTCAGGCAGTGCATTCCAGATCCTAACCACTCGCTGCGTAAAAAAGTTTCTTATGTCGCCTTTGGTTCTTTTGCCAATCACTTTAAATCTGTGTCCTCTGTTTCTCGACCCTGCTGCCAATGGGAACAGTTTCTCTCTATCTACTCTGTCCAGACCCCTCATGATTTTGAGCACCTCTATCAAATCTCATCTCAATCTTCTCTGCTCTAAGGAGAACAACCCCAGCTTCTCTAGTCTATCCACGTAACTGAAGTCCCTCATCCCTGGAATTATTCTCGTAAATATTTTCTGCACCCTCTCTAAGGCCTTCACATCTTTCCTAAAGTGCGGTGCCCAGAATTGGGCACAATACTCCAGTTGAGGCCGAACCAGTGTTTTATAAAGGTTCATCATAACTTCCACGCTTTTGTACTCTATGCCTCTATTCATGAAATTGAGAGGTCGCACAACACCAGGTTATAGTCCAACAGTTTTATTTGAAATCACAAGCTTTCAGAGCTTACTACTCCTTCGTCGGGTGAAGTAAAAAGATACAGAATCGCCAAAGCATATATAGATAGAGAGAGAACAATGCATGTGTACCTTACAATTGCAGACAACTAAATTAAATCCAAGAGGAGATCGCGGGCCTTGGAGGCTATTGGGAGGGCATCGGATTGTGGTGTGGGGGTCAGTCAGATGGCTAACAGGTTTGCCTGGTGGGCCGAGGGTAAGCACTCCTGCTCCTCCTTGTCTACAAACAGTTCTGAAAAAGCACTTACCTGTTTGATGCAGCAGTCCTGGCCTCCCTTTAGTTGCCGGGTTTCCCGAGGCCCGGGAAACACGGCTGGCCAGTGTTAAAACTGGAACAGAGAAGAAATATGAGGCAAGCAGCATCATTAAAATATTTAAATGAGCGACCTGCCTCCTGGGAATGGGTTGGTCGCCCGCCCCCGTCCCGCTAAAACCGGAAGTGGGCGAGTTCGATTTGGGTTTGAGATATTTTACATCTTTACTTCCCACCTAACCCAAACCCACCTGTTTTGAGGAGTTAAAATTCCCCTGTGTGTCTGTCAGGCAAAAAAATCATGATTGGCTGAAATAACTACTTAACTATTAAATTACCAAGTAAATATCCAGTTGACTAAATGTGAGTAATTCAAGAATATCAATCAGGAACAAGAAATCAGAAGAAAACCAAGTAATCAGACTTTTCAATAATTCTTTCTGAAGCTGTCATTAACAAACCAGCAAGTACCAGAAAAACATTCAATTAAATCACTCAAATAATTCCTTCTTGCTGTTTTGACCTCTATTTTCCTCCTTCACTCGGGTTTTTGTACATAGTCAAATTTCCTGGGCCAGGAAAAGCAGAATAATGATTCAATCCAATTTGGGGGATAGGATTTGATTGCACTGGGTCTCCGCCCCTTTTTTAACATTGTTAAATTTCAATGGGAGCCAGGTGGATGCTTCAAGTGCCCACCCCTTCTGTGTGACATCACTCAAAGAGGCAGGGCTGCTGGGATGACATCCTCCTGCCTGGAGTACCACTAGTTCCATCTTTACTGTTGCCAAGGTAAAGTACATCTGCAAGAAGCATCAAACAGGTGTACTCACTGTAGTGAGATGGAGTTGGGAAACGAAAGGCAAGTTCCAAATGGCAATTGACTGCAGAGTAATCAATTGTCATTAGCAAAACGACTACAAAGTAACCACTTTCACTTTTGTTTTTAAATTAACTCTTTGGTCGAAAAAGTGGCCAGCACCCACAATGGGGCGGTGAGGTGTCACTCTAATTTCCCTGGCCCCCACAGGGTGGAAACATCATAAATGGCGGGGCTCCCACCCCTTTAAAGAAAGAAAGACTTGCATTTATATAGCGCCTTTCACAACCTCAGGACATTCCAAAATGCTTTACAGCCAATGAAGTTCTTTTGAAGTGTAGTCACTGTTGTAATGTTGAAAACATGGCAGCAACAACAAGCTCCCACAAACAGCAATTAAATAAATGACCAGATAATGTGTTTGTCAAAGAATACATTCAGGACAGAATACTGGGAGAACTCCCCTGTTCTTCTTCGACTAATGCCACGAAATGGCAGATAGGGCCTCAGTTTAACATCTCATCTGAAAGATGACACCTACCGACAGTGCAGCACTCCCTCTGTACTGCTCTGGAGTGTTAGCTTGGATTTTGTGCTCAAATCTCTGGAATGGGGCTTGAACCCACAACCTTCTGATTCAGAAGCAAGAGTGCTACAACTAAGCCACGATTGACACCAAATGCTCCAATAGGATCAGAATGGCGGTCACTGAATCCCATTCCATTGCACTTCTGCTGGTGCAATGAGGATTTATGACTTCCAGACCTCATGTCAGGTTTCCTTTTATTCAATAAGCCAGGCTATTGAGATCAATATAATCATTGCTCTTTTTAAATGAGTGTTTCATTGATTCTGATCAATATTCAAGTACTGTGTATTTACAATAAAGCAACTGCAACTGAAAAGTTAGTATCGAGTTCCTAAAAACCCTTCCAACTTGCACCTGTTCCTGACTATGCAAATTGTTTGAGAAGGCATTACTTAATTATTAAAATTGAGATTCGAGATTCCCATTAGAACTAACTTTGGATCATTAAGCATTTATAAAAGTAACAATACAATTGATCCATCCTTTGCATCCAGAGCTGGCACCTTGCTCTAGATTCTGGAGTTCATATTGGCCCAGAAATTCAGTTCGCAGACCTCCCGCGGGCGGAGGGCTGCGATCTGGAAAAATCTTCGCCTGGACCGGAGGGCTCCCGGAAGGCGCAGAGTTCCGTTGCTGGGCCTCTCCAAACTGCCGGTGCGCAGGGCCCACGTATCCCAGAGGCGCAGGCGGTTCGCAGCGTCCCTGGGATCACGTGGGCCATGGGGAGCCAATCAGAGAAGGGAATCTCCCTTTATACATTTGACAGGAAGACCTGTCAAATATATGAATAGAGATCACCCCCAAAACATAGTAAAATGTAAAATAATTTTTTTTTAAAATCACATTTTTAAAATGACTTTAAATTACATAAATTAAGTATTTTAAACAAAAATTTTATTTTTTGAAAAAAATAATTAAAGTTTTTAACAGGGCTAAAAATAAACTTACCTTTCTTTAAAGTATTTTTAAATGATAAATCAGTGGAATTTAAAAAAAAAACTTTTTTCAACTCTTATCCTGGTAAAAGCAGGCCTTACGCCTGTGTTTTCTGCGGGCGTAGGGTCTCCAAAAAACGGAACTCTCCCCCCACAGAGGCCCTGCTCCCGGGCAGGCGGAGGATCTGTCAAGAGCTTTCTTGACAGATCGGAAATGCCAGTTTCCAGCGCATGCGCAGTGCATGCCTGAAACCGGCATTTCCATTGGCCCTACGGGTGAGTACACGGCGCGTACACACCCGTAGGGAACGGAATTTCTGCCTCATTATTAGCAACTGGTGTTGCTTTAAAAGCTCTTTAGAATAATTTGTTTGTGACTACACAAACCACTCCAGGTACAGGATGTTTAATACTTAATAAACCTGTTTTACTTATACACAATGGCCCGTATTTTCCGATCGGAGGCTTCCCGCGTGCGGAGGTCCCCGATCTGGAAAATATCTACGAACTTACCTGAGGGCTCCCGAGGTGCATATACTTCCGTTCCTGGGCCTCTCCAAACTCCAAGTGCGCAGGGCCCACATATCCCAGAGGCGCAGGCAGTTCGCAAGCGTCCCTGGGATCATGTGGGCCATGGGGAACTAATAGGAGAAGGGAATCTCCCTTCATACACTTGACAGATAGACCTGTCAAATATATGAATGGAGATCACCCCCAAAACACAGTAAAACATTTAATAAATTTTTAAAAAATCACATTTTTAAAATGAGTTGAAATTACAATAAATTAAATATTTTAAACAAAAATTTAATTTTTTGAAAAAATAATTAAAGTTTTTTATGGGGCTAAAAATAAACTTACCTTTTTTAAAAGTATTTTTTTTACTTTTTTCAACGTAAAAGCTGGCCTTACGTTTTCTGTGGGCGGAGGTTCTCCAAAAAGCGGAACTATCCGCCCGCAGAGGCCCTTCTCTAGGGCAGGTGTCCGATCTGTCAAGAGCCTTCTTGACAGATCGGAAATACTGGTTTTCAGCGCATGCGCTTCGCATGCCTGAAACTGGCATTTCTGATGTCCCTATGGGTGTGTCCGTAGGCATCGGAATATACAGCCCAATATAAGTTAGGTTACCTGACAGATAGTGTCGCTTTAAAGTACACCAAGATGTCAAGTGAGAGTTTTTGGGTAGAATGTAAAACAAAGTTAATGAAGAAGTGCGAGGATGCACAGTTACAGACACTAGTAGTAGAATGTCTAGCAAAGGGTGAGAGAGAACCCTTTGAAGACATTGCTGCGTTCATTGAGAAACAAGTTAAGGAGAAGAAATGGAAGCCAGATAGGGCAGTGCAGCTAATAGACTATGCGGCAGTGTATTGTACAGAATAAGATAAAGAGGCCTTCCGAGAGATGGAAGAGGATAAAGCAAGGTTGGAGGACAACCAGGACAAATTATTCTAAAGAGTTTTTAAAGCAACACTGGCTTCATAGAAAGCTGTTTACGTAGAAATAACTTGCATTTAGATAGCACCTTATCACATTCTCAGGACGTCCCAAAGCGCTTTATAACCAGTTTCAAAATACAATAACTGCTCTCATGTAGGCAAAAGCGGCAGCCAATTTTCACACAGGTCCCATAAACAATAAATGAAATGAATGCGTGTTTTGTTGGTGATGGTTATTAAAAACGGGGAGAGATGTAAAACGGGCTGCCGATTCACTATCACCTGCTTTACACTATTGCACAAAGTCAAAATTAACCCCCGGCAGTCCACTGTGCTCACATTATTTGAAGTAGAACAAAAACTGGGTGGATGAGCTGTAGAGACCAGGGCTTTCCTCTGTATCCGTAGCTGTTGACTCCCCTGAAAAACCCCTTAACAGGAAAGAACTGCCTGGAACTGAAAGTTTAAACATCTGTTTTCAGCCATTTACGTTATTTCCCTGGGGGTTCTGCTGGTCTCCCACAGAGCGGGAGAAATCCTGGGCAATTTCAGGGCCAGAGTTTCAGAGTGTAGAACCAAAATGACTGAAAGCTAGGTTAGGAATGAGGCTGAATATTTTAAGGCTAAGTGAGGAGAGCCACAGTACACACTAGCCGAAGATTGCCAATCAGTGTTTTTTTAACACTGACAGTAACTTCAGCTGTTAGAATGAAAGAAGTGTCACCTACAGAAAGCAACGGGCTGGAATTGAAGATAGGGATGTGCAGATTGATCAATGTTCTTCAATTTCATTATTTTCATTGGGGTCAGGAAGACATTATTCACGATGTTCCTTCAAAAGTCTAACTGAGCTAGTAAGCCTCCCTAATAGAACAGACTGTCTGTGGAGAGTGGGAGAAGCAGGCTTTTTATCATTCCATGTTTTCTTAATGGGACTAAGTGACTGACTCTTTTAGAGATCTAGCACAGGCACAGTGGGCTGAATGGCCTCTTTCTGTGCTGTGCGATTCTGATTCAATGATCCTAAGTTCTGATGCATATATATGAGATCCAAAAAAGTATTTTAATACATCTACCTTTCTGTTTCTTCAATTGCATCAGCTTCTCAACTACTGCAGACAGAGCCAAACTGAAGTCAATTAGCCAGACTAATTGATTGAATATTTTAGTCAGTCAGAAAAACTTCTGAAGTATAAGTTATGAAAAATAACAGAATGCTGTCAGGGAATTAAAGGTAGAAAATATTTTCTCAGGGTTCAAGTATCATTCGCAAACCACCCACACTTCCCTTTCACAGCTTATGATATCATCTAACCTAGTGCAGTGCTGAGGGAGTGCTGCACTGTCGGAGGTGCCGTCTTTTGGATGAGACATTAAACTGAGGCCCCCGTCTGCCCCCTCAGGTGGACGTAAAAGATCCCATGGCACTATTTCGAAGAAGAGCAGGGGAGTTAAAAAAGAGAAGAGAACAAGATTGGTGAAGTCAAGCGTAGGTCCCTTGCAGTCAGAATCAGGGGAATTTATAATGGGGAACAAAGAAATGGCAGACCAATTAAATACATACTTTGGTTCTGTCTTCACAAAGGAGGACACAAATAACCTCCCAGAGATGTCGGGGAGCATAGGGTCTAATGAGAGGGAGGAATTGAATGAAATCAGTATTTGTAGGGAAATGGTGTTAGGGAAATTGATGGGATTGAAGGCCGATAATTCCCCAGGGCCTGATAATCTACATCCTAGGGTACTGAAGGAAGTGGCCCTAGAAATAGTAGATGCATTGCTGGTCATCTTCCAAAATTCTATAGACTCTGGAACGGTTCCCATAGATTGGAGGATAGCTAATGTAACCCCACTATTTAAAAAAGGTGGTAGAGAGAAAATGGGGAATTATAGACCGGTAAGCCTGATATCGGTAGTGGGCAAAATGCTAGAGTCCATTATAAAAGATGTAATAGCAGAGCACTTGGAAAACAGTGACAGGATCGGACAAAGTCAACATGGATTTCCAAAGGTAAATCATGCTTGACTAATCTACTGGAATTTTTTGAGGATGTAACAGGTAGAATAGATAAGGGAGAACCAGTTGATGTGGTGTATTTGGACTTTCAGAAAGCTTTCGATAAAGTCCCGCATAAGAGATTAGCGTGCAAAGTTAAAGCACATGGGATTGGGGGTAAGGTACTGTCTTGGATAGACAACTGGTTGGCAGACAGGAAGCAAAGAGTTGGAATAAATGGGTCTTTTTCCGAGTGGCAGGCAGTGACTAGTGGGGTACCGCAGGGATCGGTGCTAGGACCCCAGCTATTCACAATATATATATAAATGATCTAGACGAGGGAACTAGATGTAATATCTCCAAGTTTGCAGATGACACAAAGCTGGGTGGGCATGTGGGCTGTGAGGAGGATGCAGAGAAACTCCAGTATGATTTGGACAGGTTGGGTGATTGGGCAGATGCATGGCAAATGCAGTATAATGTGGATAAATGCGAGGTTATCCACTTTGGTGGCAAAAACAGGAAGACAGATTATTATCTGAACGGCAATAGATTGGGAAAAGGGGAAGTGCAACAAGACCTGGGTGTCCTTGTGCACCAGTCGCTGAAGGTAAGCATGCAGGTGCAGCAGGCGGTTAAGAAGGCAAATGGTATGTTGGCCTTCATAGCGAGAGGATTCGAGTACAGGAGCAAGGCTGTCTTGCTGCAGTTGTACAGGGCCTTGGTGAGACCACACCTTGAGTATTGTGTGCAGTTTTGGTCGCCTTATCTGAGGAAGGATGTTCTTGCCATGGAGAGAGTGCAGTGAAGATTCACCAGACTGATACCTGGGATGGCAGGAATGACGTATGAGCAGAGATTGGGTTGATTAGGCTTATATTCGCTAGAGTTTAGAAGAATGAGAGGGGATCTCATTGAAACTTATAAAATTCTAACAGGACTAGACAGACTAGATGCAGGAAGGATGTTCCCAATGGCGGGGGAGTCCAGAACCAGAGGCCACAGTCTAAGGATAAGGGGTAAGCCATTTAGGACTGAGATGAGGAGGAATTTCTTCACCTAGAGAGTGGTGAACCTGTGGAATTCTCTACCACACAAGGCAGTTGAGGCCAATTCATTAAATATATTCAAGAAGGAGTTAGATATATTTCTTAAGGCTAAAGGGATCAAGGGATATGGGGAGAAAGCAGGGACAGGGTACTGAATTTGGATGATCAGCCATGATCTCATTAAATGGCGGAACAGGCTCGAGGGGCCGAATGACCTACTCCTGCTCCTATCTTCTATGTTTCTATGTTCTCCCCGGTGTCCTGGCCAATATTTATCCCTCAACCGACATCACTAAAACAGATTATCTGGTCATTATCACATTGCTATTTTGTGGGAGCTTGCTGTGCGCAAATTGGCTGTAACATTTCCTACATTACAACAGTGACTCCACTTCAAAAGTACGTCATTGGCTGTAAAGCGCTTTGGGACGTCTGGTGGTCGTGGAAGGCGCTATAGAAATGCAAGACTTTCTTTTTTTCTTTAAATTTCAAAGAGCTAGCACAGACATAATGGGCCGAGTGGCCTTCTTCTGTGCTGTAAGATTATACGATTTCATGATTCTAGTAGTTTCTCTGACTCAAAGGTGCCTGGAATGAAGAAATACGCAGGGTTACTGGTGTCAAACCTGTAAACCTAAGCATTATTTGAATTAGTTACAAATAAAGCCAGTGCTTCAGTTTCAGTTAATTTAACTTATGAAACTATTTCTCTGTCTCCTGGAATAATTACTGCAGATTGAAGCTGTGCTGATATTCTCCATGGTGACTGTTTGTGTGATGATGCATCACTGAGGGGGTATGGCTTCCAGTATTTTTAGCGCAGTGATTTGATTTGGCAGCTCATATCCTCAGAATGAAACACCAGATGTATTCTAAACAAATCAATTTTGCTCAATAAATTCCTTTGTGCTTACATGGTTTCATTGGCATTTAGATGGGTTCATACCCAGGCAGTGACTGTAATCAGAAAAGTTCATCAGATAATGTGATCACTGAGATCAAACACAACTGAAGTTTGTTAACTCTAATAAGTACTAACTGCTGCTTTGTTCAGTACATTTCAGTTCACCAAGAATATAGTTAAGAGGGCTTAAATACCAAAGCAGTGTCATAATTAATAACAGTTGATACTTTTATCATATTACCTCTTTAATTGAAGCCACTTTTTCATATTTTAGGCGAATAGCTGAACCATTTGCTTTTCTAAATGGAAAAAAAACTCAATTATATTTTTTCAGTTCCTTTATTTGTTAGGTTTTTCATGCATGAAAGCTATGCACAATCTATGTTAAAAATGCACTGGATGACCAGTTTTTTTTTATTCGTTTATGGGATCAGGGCGTCACTGGCAATGCCAGCATTTATTGCCCATCCCTAATTGCCCTTGAGAAGGTGGTGGTGAGCCGCCTTCTTGAACCGCTGCAGTCCGTGTGGTGATGGTACTCCCACAGTGTTGTTAGGTAGGCGAGTTGCTGCAGTGCATCTTGTAGATGGTACACACTGCAGCCACAGTACGCCGGTGGTGGAGGGAGTGAATGTTTAAGGTGGTGGATGGGGTGCCAATCAAGCGGGCTGCTTTGTCCTGGATGGTGTCGCGCTTCTTGAGTGTTGTTGGAGCTGCACTCATCCAGGCAAGTGGAGAGTATTCCATCACACTCCTTACTTGTGCCTAGTAGATGGTGGAAAGGCTTTGGGGAGTCAGGAGGTGAGACATTCGCCGCAGAATACCCAGCCTCTGACCTGCTCTTGTTGTATTTATGTGGCTGGTCCAGTTAAGTTTCTAGTTAATGGTGACCCCCAGGATGTTGATAGTGGGGGATTCGGCGATGGTAATTCCATTGAATGTCAAGGGAAGGTGGTTAGACTCTCGCTTGTTGGAGATAGTCATTGCCTAGCACTTTTGTGGCGCGAATGTTACCTGCCACTTCTCAGCCCAAGCCTGAACGTCGTCCAGGTCTTGTTGCATGCGGGCATGGACTGCTTCATTATCAGTGGAGTTGCGAATGGTGCTGAACACTGTGCAGTCATCAGCAAACATCCCATTTCTGACCTTATGTTGGAGGGAAGGTCATTGATGAAGCAGCTGAAGATGGTTGGGCCTAGGACACTGCCCTGAGGAACTCCTGCAGCGATGTCCTGGGGCTGTGATGATTGACCTTCAACCACCACAACCATCTTCCTTTGTGCTAGGTCTGACTCCAGCCAGTGGAGAGTTTTCCCCCTGATTCCCATTGACTTCAGTTTTACTAGGGCTCCTTGATGCCACACTCGGTCAAATGCTGCCTTGATGTCAGGGGCAGTCTCTCTCACCTCACCTGTGGAATCAGCTCCTTTGTCCATGTTTGTGTCAATGTGAAACAGTTTGTGTTGACACAAACCATGTAGTGTAATTTGGATGTGAGTTTACCTGAAACAAATTTACATAAAATTACATAAGAATGTACAGCCCAGAAATAGGTCATTCGGCCCAGCTGCTCCACACGAACCAATTTAGACCAATAATATGATACCGAAGTCTTCTATTTCAACCAAGTCAAAGCAAAGTTTAAACATTTCACAAGTGATCCATTAGACCGCCTGGAGCTTTTTAAATATAATTTCAAACTCTTTAATGTTAGCAGACCGCTGTGTGTGGGTGGAGTGCTCAGCTGGGTAAGACAGTGAGGAGCTGTGTTCTGTGGACCACGAATATATCGCGGGTTCAGTGAGCTGATCTCAGCCATAGGGCTACAATTAGCCTCAGAAGAAAAGCAGCCATGGGCCCTGCTCCTCGCTGCTATGCAGAGATGCCTGCCAGAAGTGCGCATGGACAGATGTCAGGTGAGGATATGATGGGGTTTGGCTGTGACTTCTTCCTGCAGTTAAACAGCCTGCCCACAGTCAATGTCTACAATCAGCCAAGAGGAATGACACTTGAATGAGGCACCTGAGGACGGCTAAGACCTGTGGAACTGCACCCTAGCAAGGATTTAACACCTTCAGGAGCAGAGAAGGGGAGGGGGAGAAAATTGGTGGCAAAATAACAGGGAGAAAAAAAAACAAATGAAGGAAGGAGCAGTTTTCAGATGCTGGTGAGCAGAGCTTTGTGCGTGCATGTTCCCTACACATGCGTATAACTGTTTTCCCTGACCATTCCCTGTAGAAAATTGACTAACATATGCACATTGAGTGAATCATTAGGATCACACTGCGCCTCACTCAGTCAGTTCAATGTTCCTACCATTTAAATCATGTTTATGCTGCCGTTTTATTAGCACCAAAATAATAAAGAAGCTTTTCAAAGATTGGCTAATTTTGCATTCTGTCTTGTTTATGTTGTGGTTCATACATATTTAAAATACAATTAAATAATATGAATGATGCTGTGTTTTGATGCAATTTACAGCATCGTAAACTCAAATTAAGTCAGCTGTGGCTCAGTGGTAGCACACTTGCCTCTGAGTCAGAAGGTTATGGGTTCAAGCTCCACTCCAGAGACTTGAGCACAAAATTTAGGTTGACCCTCCAGTGCGGTACTGAGGGAGTGCTGCACTGTTGGAGGTGCTGTCTTTTGGATGAGATGTTAAACTGAAGCCCCGTTTGCCCTCTCAGGTGTATGTAAAAGATCCCGTGGCACCATTTCGAAGATGAGCAGGGGAGTTTTCCCTGGTGTCTAGGCTAAGAATTATCCCTCAAGCAACATCACTGAAAACAGATTGTCTGGCCATTATCACATTGCTGTTTGTGGGAGCTTACTGTGTACAAATTGGCTGCCGCATTTCCTACATTACAAAAGTGACTGCACTTCAAAAGTACTTAGTTGGCCGTGAAGCCCTTTGGGAAGTCCTGAGGTTGTGAAAGGCGCTATATAAATGCAAGTTATTTATTTCTTCAAGACTTTTAAAAGGGAACTGTTGGTTAGCAGTGGACTGTACCAGATAAGAGAAAATAACAGGATGACAAGGGATTCAAGAAAGTGCATTGTAAGATGGTCCATTAATGTAATGGCAGAAAATCATCTGGCGTGCTGCTAGGTTCACAAAACACCATATGTGGCACAATTTGTGCAGTTAAAAATGATGTTTGGCTCCAAAGAAAGGAGTGCTGTACTCTATCAAATTTCATCAAACGAAAGTTAGTAAATACAATACATATTCGCCTCGACTTTCGAATTTCACGGGTCGTAATTAAATGTCTAAAATACTCAACTAGGATCTTATGCTGAATTTCACAACTTCAGGCCAAGCTCCGCTCACAGCATTAGCCTCCCCCATAAACAGCAAGTAGACAAGTGCTGAGTAGGACATGGCTGCTTAGCACTGCAGCAGGCCCACAATTTCCCGAAGTGCACTCTTGGCATTAGGACAGGTGATCCAACATTTGGTCAAAGAGGTCGGTTTTAAGCCGAATCCTAAAAGAGGCGAGAGAGGGGGAGAGTCAAAGAGGTTTGGAGAGGGAATTCCAGAGTTTGTGGCCTTGACGGCTGAAGGCACAGCTGCCAATGCAGGGGCGAAGGAAATGATGGATGCACAAGAGGCCAGAATTGGAGGAAGGCAGCATTCTTGAAGGGCTTTAGGGCAGCAGGAGGTTACAGAGATCGGGAGGTTGTGAGGCCATGGAGTGATTTGAACACAAGGATAAGAATTTTTAAATCAAGGTGTTGCTGGACTGGGAGCCAATGTAAGTCAGCGAGCACGGGAGTGATGGGTGAAAGTATTACGATTCGGGCAGCAGAGTTTTGGATTATGAAGGGTAGAAGATGGGAGGCCGGCCTGAAGAGCATTGGAATAGTTGAGTCTGGAGGTAACAAAAGCATGCATTAGTGTTTCAGCAGCACGTGGACTGAGGCGGGGCAGAGACGGGTGATATTATGAAGGTAATGGAGATGATATGGAGTTGGAAACTCAGCTCAGAGTTAACTAGGATGCCAAGGTTGCAAACAGTCTGGTTCAGCTACAGACTGTGGCCAGGGAGGGGGATGGAGTCAGTGGCTAGGGAACAGAGTTTATGGTGGGAGCCAAAGACAATGGTTTCAGTCTTCCCAATGTTTAATTAGAGGAAATTTTGGCTCATCCAGGACTAGATGTTGGACAATCAGTCTGACAACACAGAGGCAGTGGAGCTGTTGAGAGGGGTGGTGGTGAGGTAGAGCTGCGTATCATCAGCATACATGTAGAACCTGACGTGTCTTCAGATGATGTTGCTGAGTGGCAGCATGTAGATGAGAAATAGAAGGGGGCAAGGATAGATCCTTGGGGGACTCCAGAGGTAACAGTGCGGGGGCAGAAAGAATAGCTATGTATGTATGTATGTATGTCTCTATCTATCTCTATCTATCTCTATCTATATCTATCTCTATCTATCTATCTCTATCTATCTATATCTATCTCTATCTAGCTATCTCTATCTATCTCTATCTATCTCTATCTAGCTATCTCTATCTATCTCTATCTATCTCTATCTAGCTATCTCTATCTATCTCTATCTATCTATCTCTATCTATCTCTATCTAGCTATCTCTACCTATCTCTCTCTATCTATCTACCTACCTATTTTGTGTATAGCATGCATGTATGAGGTGCAACACTTCAGTGCATCACACTTCAAAAGTAGTGACTGGTGATGTTTCAATATCCAGCTGAATAAAAGTCAGATTTTGAGTTGAGGAGCCCATGGTTGTTCCATGGTTATTTAACTGGTGAGAATTCTCAACAACAGTATTTTTAAGTTTCTTCAGATGAGATGCATTTTCCCTGATGCCAGCATCTGCACAAAACTAGTCTCTTTGTGCTCTGCTGTGACACAGCAGTCAGATGCAACATACGTATTCCTAATGTTAATTTAAGATCATTGGTTACAACTCATAAAGTTTCACAACTCTCCATCTTCGCACTACTAAATGCCAACATCATGAGTTAGTGATGGTATCTGAAATTCTAGCTATCTATCTACCAGCTGTATTAGCAAGATAAATCAGACCTGATAGGTTGCAACAGACTGATTTCTCCCTTTAAGTGCCATGGTCATCCACTGCACAAAATAGCACCACAAAAGTGCTCTCTTTATTGCTATTAATAGTTGTACTTTCAATCAATCAATCAATTAGCAAGCAATCTCTTTATAGGATTATAGGAGATTACAGGACTAGAAATAAGCAGTTCATCTGTCTGGTCCCCAAAACTAATGCTGCTCAATCACCCTCCCCCTTAAATATCTAATCTCAAATTTTTTGCAGACTGTATACCTCCACTACGGGAGTGAGCCTTGGCTTAGTGGTAACATTCCTGCCTCTGAGACAAAAGGTGGAGGATTTGAGCCCCACTCCAGACAGCCCGGAAGGTAGAGATTCGAGTAAGAGGGTCGGAATTCTTCTTGGTTGCTGGTGCAAAATGGGCGATAGTGCATCGGCAGCTTGTTTTGCACTCCGTCTGATTATCTTTTCCATTGACTTCAATGTACTATCGCCCGTTTTGACCTCCGCCCAAGATGAATTTATACCCCATGGTTTCTAAATAATGGATTGACATCCAGTGAGGTACTCGCCTCTGGATGGAGTGACTACTGGCTTGGTGGTAGTTTTCCTGCTTCTGAGTCAGAAGGGTTGGTCTTGGGCCCCACTCCAGATAGTCCCGGCAAGCAAAGACTGGGCGCTGTCTCTGAATACAGCATTGACATCCAGTGAGGGTACTCATATCCGATGGGTGCCGGCGGACCCACCCCATCATAAGGGTAGGTGGGGCTCTTTGCAGCCCACCTAGGAAATTCTACGCCAAAGATAAAAGCCATGAGGAAGGCAACAGGGAACCACCTCAACTACTAATGCCTCGGAAGTGGCTCAAGTATCTCCGGTGTGAATCTTGAGATAGGACCTGTCCTAGGGCAGAACACAACAGACGACGGACCTCCACTATCTCCCCAGACAGTCAGTTTCACCACCTTCTGCGTAAAGTGGTTAAATCTGAACTGATTCTAGGCCTTTTCTACAACAACAACTTGCATTTATATAGCACCTTTAATGGAGCAAAATGTCCCAAGGCATGTCACAGGAACATTAGCAAACAAAATCTGACACTGAGCCACATAAGGAGATATTAGGACAGGTGACCAAAAGCTTGGTCAAAGAGGTAGGTTTTAATGAGTGCCTTAAAGGAGGAGAGAAAGGTAGAGAGGCAGAGAGATTTAGGGAGAGAATTCCAGAGTTTAGGCCCTAGGCAGCTGAAAGCACAGCCACCAATCGTGGAGCAATGAAAATCGGGGATACGCAAGAGGCCAGAATTGGAGGAGCACAAGATTGAGCCTGTTTCCTCTGATGCTAGAGCTTGTGGCAATCTTGAGCAGATTATCCAGGTTCAGGTCAACTATTCCCTTAAGTAACTTGAATACTTAAATTATCTGACCTGAGCCTTCCCTACAGTAAACTGTTCCAGGCTCTTGAACCTTTCCTTAGCTATGCTAGATATTAGTTTGGCTGTCCTTTTCTGCACTGCTTTCAATACATGAATATCCCTGCTGTAGTGAAGTGACCAGAATTGTACATAGTACTGCAGGTTTAGTACAGACTTATTATCGTCTCCTGGGATTTGTGCTGTATCCCCAACTATACCCGATATTCACCACATAGAGTCCTAGGGGGAGAAATTCGGTATCGCCCCGTCTGGGGCCCAATTATCGGCCGGGCACAAAGTTTAGAGCCTGGCGCTAATTATCACCTCCGACTGCAAACTTGGCTTCTATCGCCCCTGGAGGTGATTGGAACGCTAAATCAGGCGCTACACACCTGTCTTAAGGCGCAAAGGCCGAGGAGCGAGGCGCTACCTCAGAGCGTTGCGAAGCTCAGGTGATGTCAGTCAGCAATGGAACACACACACACTGGTGCCGGCCAGTTCTTAAAGGGGAGGGTCGATCTTGCTCTCCAGCCACACCCTGCTCATTGCAGCCTTGAATCTCGACCTGGAGAGACCTGTACATCACTTCTGCTGCAAAGGACTATCGAGAGGGCCAGGGAACGAGCTCAGTGCTTCAGCGACTGGGCCTTGGAGGCTCTGGTTGGTGCATGTGGAGCGCTGTAGATCAATACTCTACCCACAGAGTGGCAGGAGGCCATTGCCACGCGACTACAGAAGAGTGTGGAGGGAGGTGGCTCATCACGTCTCCTCCAGGAGCATGGTGCCGAGGACCCATACACAATGTCGGAAAAAGTTCAACGACCTCACTCGGGTGGTCAGGGTGAGTGGCTGCTTTTCAATACCTCTCCATCCCTCCATCTCACCCTCACTCTATGGCCAGAGGGTGTAAAAACCCCAAGGTCCAACACTCATCCAAGGCCTATGGCCATCTCATAAAACACACACGCATATTCCACACCTTGCATACATTAAGGGTTGTTCAACTGTGGGAGGCACATCAGGCAAGCACATGGCTGCATATTTACTCAGACACCGTCCTTTTTCTTGCAGGCCAAGCTATCTCACAACAGGCGGCAGCAGCAACGGACCGGTGGAGGGCCGCCTCAGCTGCAAATCCTCAGCGGAGGGAGAGCAGGCCAGCGAGTCCTGCTGCACTGGACGCAGAGGAGGAGCGGCTCATTGCTGAAATGAACACCCAGGCGGTGGACATGCACACTCAGCTCCTGGGTGCAATGGGAAAGGTGCCCGAAAGCATTGATGGACTGGCAAGGAGTGTGGAGCACCCCGCTGCAGCACAGGCGGATGCAACGCAACTGCTTAGTGCTGCAATTCAGTCACTGGCTGCTGTGATCCAATCTCTCATGCAGTCTCAGATTGAGGTCACGCAAGCCATTGTCGCTGGTTTGGCCACATTCCCCCGGGGCTCTCACGGCGCCGCAGCAGGCCAGCAATCTGTGCTCCAGCAGATTGCTCCGGATGCTGAGGTGCTGCCCCGTGGGAATGCCAGTGTGTCAGTCGAGCAGGGAGGTGCTGTCCTCTCTCAGGATGACAGCATTCCTGCTCCCAGCACTGTCACTTCCCCATTGCACTTCCCATCGCCTGTAGCCCAGACTGCTACCGCCCATGCAGAGTTGGTGCAGTCTGCAGCCGGTGCCTCCAGGCACAGAGCTGGTCGAGGGCGTCCTTCAAGGGCATCTGTAGTCTCAGGATCTGACAATCAGCAGCCTTCCACCAGCCTTGCTGCAGCCACTGGGGTCCCATTACGGAGGAGCAGTCGGGTGGGAAGGGGGCAAGTGGGCAAGAGATGGAGATCACCCTCGAAGGGCAAAAAGTAGGAGGTCTCAAGAAATGTTGGGAATGTTTTTATTAAAGGCTGAGGTTCATCTGATAACTTTTGTTCAGTGTTTTGACCATTATCTTCAGCTTGTGAGAACCTGTAATGTTAATTAATGATTTTTTGTGTTTGTTTCTATTAGTTTGTCATGAATAAATGACACACACAGAGTTTGTAAAATAAAAAAGTTGTTGTATTCAAAATGTACATGTTTGGCCTTTGGAATCATTGCTGCCTTGGCTGGCTATAAGGGTTGTGGGTTGCTTTCCATCATGTTGTTCTCCATGCCAGAAGCCATCTTCTGAGTAGGGGCCTAGAAGCGGCTTGTTATCAGTCGTTGACGGACGGCCCTTGCAGTTTCAACATTGTGGGCCTCCCACCCGCCTTGGTACTGCTGCTGATCCTCCTCCTCTTCCTCCTCCTCCTCCGGTGGTGCACCAAGGCCTGGTGGCATTGGCTGGGTCCTGAGGATTGCAAGGTTATGAAGAATGCAGCAAACAACTATGAAGAGGGAGACTCGCTCAGGAGAGTACTGCAGGGCTCCTCCTGAGTGGTCCAGACAGCGGAACCGTTGCTTGAGCATGTCGATCGTCTGCTCAATTATGTTCCTGGTGACAAGATGGCTCTCATTGTACCGCAGCTCAGCAGGGGTGTTGGGGTTACGGAGTGGTGTCATCAGCCAGGTGCAGAGTGGATAACCCTTGTCCCCGAGGAGCCAACCACTTGGCTGATGCGGTGCCTGGAAAAGGTCTGGTACACCAGTCTGGTGCAGGATGAAAGCATGGTGGCTGCTGCCAGGATAGCGGGCATTGACAGCGAGTATCAGCTGTCTGTGGTCACAGACCAACTGGACATTTAAGGAGTGGAACACCTTGCGGTTTTGGAAAACCTCTGCATTCTCATGCAGTGCCTGCAATGCCACATGCGTGCAGTCAATGGCACCCTGCACCATGGGGAAGCCCGCTATCCTCGCATAGCCCAATGCGTGTTCATGCTGTTTGGCCCAGGTCATCGGGAAAGAGATGTACTGGCGTCTCCTTTAATGGAGGGTATTTGTCACCTCCCAGATACAGCAATGGACCGCGAACTGGGAGATATTGGCGATGTCCCCAGTAGCTGCTTGAAAGGAGCCGTTGGCATAAAAATTCAGAAATGAGAAGTCGCACAACACCAGGTTATAGTCCAACAGTTTTATTTGAAATCATGAGCTTTCGGAGGTCTGCTCCTTCGTCAGGTACTGTTGGACTATAACCTGGTGTTGTGCGACTTCTCATTTTTGTCCACCCCAGTCCAACACCGGCATCTCCGCATCATAAAAATTCAGAGCCACTGTCACCTTCACTGCCACCGACAGAGACGTCCTGGTCCTCAGTTGAGGCTGCAGATCTGGCTGCAGCAGGTGGCAGAGCTCAGTGACCACCTCCTTGCTGAAGCGCAGCCTGCACAAACACTGCTCCTCAGACAAATGAATGTAGGTGAATTGTTCCCGGAATACCCGGGGAGGGTAAGATCTCCTGTGCAGAGACCTGTTGGCCCTCCTCCCTCTGGCCATGATTGCCACTCTCTCTCTGCGTCTCTGATGTCTCCGATTCTGCAGTCGCAGGACGATGGCCCGAATCAGTGCAGCCCCCAAACTCTCTTGACAATCGAAGCAATGAAGGTCAAATCCAAAGGAACCTGCAAAGTGCTGCTCAGTAGCCAAAACTACTTCACACAGCGTTGAATCTCTCCAGAAGTCTGTCTCTCTCAGAATGAGTGGTGTAAAAATATCTCCCACAAAAAAGGCAGGAAGAGGGCGCCTTTAAATAGCGCTCCCCCAGCCCCTTCCCGACTGCAAAACGTTCCACTCTCCCTGTCGTTGCTTGCGGCAGGCGGAAAGGCAGGGGGCGCCACTCAATATCCGGTCCAGGGCGCCACCGGGGCGTTGCACGCTCGACTGACGTCACGATCTGCGGGCGCAGGAGATCATGGCGGTACAGTTTAGCGCCGCCGCAAAAACACTGGTCAATTTCGCGAGCGGCGCAAACATCGCCGCGCCCGGGCACTAGTTGCTTTGCGCCCCATTAGCCCTCTTAGGGCACAAACGGTAGGCGCAAAGCAACCGAAGTTTTTCCCCCATAGAGTCATAGCGGCACAGAAGGTGGCCATTCGGCAGATCGAGTCCGTGCCGGCTCTCTGTAGAGCAATCCAGTCAGTCGCATTCCCGCTCTCTGTCCCCGTAGCCCTGCAAGTTTATTTCCCTCAAGTGCCTATCCAGTCTCCCCTTGAAAACATTGAGTGTCTCCGCTTCCACCACTTCCATCGGCAGCGAGTTCCAGGTCCTCACCACTCGCTGCGTATTACCTGTGCCCTACTTACTAAGGGAACCAAGGAATATGGGGATAGTGCAGGAAGGTGGAGTTGAGGTAGAAGATCAGCCATGATCTTATTGAATGACGGAGCAGGTTTGAAGGGCCAAATGGCCTACTCCTGCTCCTATTTCTTATGTTCTTATCCCTCTCCTTATCTGCAATCTGTGAACTGCGGCTCAAAAGGTGCTTACGACCCACTGACCTGTAGTACTGACCTGTTCCTTCTCCAACCTGATGCCCTTCCCTCTCCTGCTCACCACCTTCTGCATCCACCACCAAAAAATTCTGTGTCTGCAGCAAAACCTCACCGTCTCCCATGAACTACAACTTGAGGAAGCCACAGCCTACCGGACTGCACCATTAACTGAATGCCTCCCTGACATGCTGCCTTGCACTCAAAATGGCTGCCATCTCAGCTATTACTTCCAACCACCTTCCGCCTCAAAAGGCACAGAAAAGAGTAAGCTGAAATAGTCACACAGGAAAAAAAAGAACGAGGGGCAAAGAAGTAGCCAAGATAAGAAGAAAGAATAGAAACAGAGGGAGTAAAATGCAACTTTGGCAGTGGCGCAAAACGGTCAATGGAAAGGAAATTTGTGTGAATAAGGGACGGCTGTTCTGACACTAGTTGAATTTCACCTCCAGAGGGAGAACCAGAAGAGACATGTGATCAGAAGAGAGAAAGAGAGAAGCTGCAATACAGGGACACGTAAGTGAGAGAACATATCTATCCTGAATTATTCTTGGCCGCAGATGTTGCATAGATGTTGAGAGGTTGTTTCTCCCTGGCTGGAGAGTCTAGAACTAGGGGCACAGTCTCAGGTTAAGGGGTCGGTCTTTTAAGACTGAGATGAGGAGGAATTTCTTCACTCAGAGGGTTGTGAATCTTTGGAATTCTCTGCCCCAGATGGATGCTGAGTCATTGAATATATTCAAGGCTGAGATTGATAGATTTTTGGACTCTAGGGAATCAAGGGATATGGGGATTGGGTGGGAAAGTGGAGTTGAGGTAAATGATCAGCCATGATCTTATTGAATGGCGGAGCAGGCTCGAGGGGCCGTATGGCCTCCTCCTGCTCCTAATTCTTATGTTCTTATGGCTCATTTAAATCAATTTCACTGTTCTCTTACAGATCCCTCTTCCAGATTAATTAATGTGCCAAATTTTCAAATGATTTTGACTTGGAAATCATTGGATACCTATGGTTCTTTTAGATTCTGTACATCACCCTTTCCAGTTTCAGGAGGTTTCTCATCTTTAGTAGTCAATAGGGGCAATCTTATGAGACTCTGCATGAGAAATATTAGAAATTCAGGCAAGCACTGCCTATGATTTTCAGGGGGAAAATAACCCCAAAAAGTGAAAGTTTTTCTGCAAGATCATGGCCACTCATAGAAACATAGAAAAATAGGAGCAGGAGTAGGCCATTTGGCCCTTCGAGCCTGCTCCGCCATTCAATATGATCATGGCTGATCCTCTATCTCAATACCATATTCCCGCTCTCTCCCCATACCCCTTGACGCCTTTTGCATCTAGAAATCTATCTATCTCCTTTTTAAATATATTCAGTGACTTGGCCTCCACAGCCTTCTGTGGTAGAGAGTTCCACAGGTTCACCACCCTCTGAGTGAAGAAATTTCTCCTCATCTCAGTCCTAAATGTCCTACCCCGTATCCTGAGACTGTGACCCCTCGTTCTAGAGCCCCCAGCCAGGGGAAACAGCCTCCCTGCATCCAGTCTGTCTAGCCCTGTCAGAGTTTTATATGTTTCAATGAGATACCCTCTCATTCTTCTAAACTCTAGTGAATACAGGCCTAGTCGACCCAATCTCTCCTCATACGACAGTCCTGCCATTCCAGGAATCAGTCTGGTGAACCTTCGCTGCACTCCCTCTATGGCAAGTATATCCTCTCTTAGGTAAGGAGACCAAAACTGCACACAGTACTCTAGGTGTACAAGAAGCAAAGAGTTGGAATAAATGGGTCTTTTTCTGAGTGGTAGGCAGTGACTAGTGGGGTACCGCAGGGATCAGTGCTAGGACCCCAGCTATTCACAATATATATTAATGATCTAGATGAGGGAACTAGATGTAATATCTCCAAGTTTGCAGACGACACAAAGCTGGGTGGGCGTGTGTGCTGTGAGGATGATGCAGAGAAACTCCAGTATGATTTGGACAGGTTGGGTGATTGGGCAGAAGCATGGCAGATGCAGTATAATGTGGATAAATGCGAGGTTATCCACTTTGGTGGCAAAAACAGGAAGACTGATTATTATCTGAACGGCAATAGATTGGGAAAAGGGGAAGTGCAATGAGACCTGGGTGTCCTTGTGCACCAGTCGCTGAAGGTAAGCATGCAGGTGCAGCAGGCGGTTAAGAAGGCAAATGGTATGTTGGCCTTCATAGCGAGAGGATTCGAGTACAGGAGCAAGGATGTCTTGCTGCAGTTGTACAGGCCTTGGTGAGACCACACCTTGAGTATTGTGTGCAGTTTTGGTCGCCTTATCTGAGGAAGGATGTTCTTGCCATGGAGGGAGTGCAGCGAAGATTCACCAGACTGATACCTGGAATGGCAGGAATGACGTATGAAGAGAGATTGGGTCGATTAGGCTTATATTCGCTAGGGTTTAGAAGAATGAGAGGGGATCTTATTGAAACTTATAAAATTCTAACAGGACTAGACAGACTAGATGCAGGAAGGATGTTCCCGATGGTGGGGGAGTCCAGAACCAGGGGTCACAGTCTAAGGATAAGGGGTTGCCATTTAGGACTGAGATGAGGAGGAATTTCTTCACCCAGAGAGTGGTGAACCTGTGGAATTCTCTAGCACACAAGGCAGTTGAGGCCAATTCATTAAATATATTCAAGAAGGAATTAGATATATTTCTTAAGGCTAAAGGGATCAAGGGATATGGGGAGAAAGCAGGGACAGGGTACTGAATTTGGATGATCAGCCATGATCTCATTAAATGGCGGAACAGGCTCGAGGGGCCGAATGGCCTACTCCTGCTCCTATCTTCCATGTTTCTATGTTTCTATGTTTCTAGGTGTGGTCTCACCAAGGCCCTGTATAACTGTAGTAAGACATCCTTGCTCCTGTACTCAAATCCTCTTGCAATGAAGGCCAACCTACCATTTGCCTTCCTAACTGCTTGCTGCACCTGCATGTTTGCTTTCATTGACTGGTGTACAAGGACACCCAGGTCCCTTTGTACATCAACATTTCCCAATCTATCACCATTTAAATAATACTCTGCCTTTCTGTTTTTCCTACCGAAGTGGATAACTTCACAGTTATCCACATTATACTGCATCTGCCATGTATTTGCCCACTCACTCAACTTGTCTAAATCGCCTTGAAGCCTCTTTGCATCCTCCTCACAACTCACAATCCCACCTAGTTTCGTGTTATCAGCAAACTTGGAAATATTACATTTGGTTCCCTCATCCAAATCATTGATATATATTGTGAATAGCTGGGGCCCAAGCACTGATCCGTGCAGTACCCCACTAGTCACCGCCTGCCACCCCAAAAAGGACCCATTTATTCCTACTCTTTGTTTCCTGTCTGTTAACCAATTTTCAATCCATGCCAGTATATTACCCCCAATCCCATGTGCTTTAATTTTGCACACTAACCTCTTATGTGGGACTTTATCAAAGGCCTTCTGAAAATCCAAATACACCACATCCACTGGTTCTCCCTTATCTATTCTACCAGTTACATCCTCAAAAAACTCCAGTAGGTTTGTCAAACACGATTTCCCTTTCATAAATCCATGTTGACTTTGTCTAATCCCGTTGATATTTTCGAAGTGTCCTGTTATCACATCTGTTCCAAATGTAGACATAGGCCGAGAAATTCGTGAACGCCACAAAAGCTGCTGGTGCCACCTCGGCTGGTTGTTAACGGCCGCCGAAAATGGTGGCGTTGGCAGACCGAAAAATTGGCTCTGGGGACTAATTGACATTAGCCCAGCGCTTAACTCACTGTGCAACGCCGCCCTGGTGGCATTCGTCCCAGCAGAAGGCCCCAATGTAGCGAGCTCGAAGCATCATTCAGCTAGAACAGCCTGCTGTGAAAGCGAGGCTGTTGTTTCAGAAAGAAGTTACGGTTTCTTAAAGGGGCAATGCTTTCTGAAATTAAAAAATAAAAATGATGTAAAATTATGCAGTTTTTAGCCCTTATAGCTCAACTGCACTCTGAAAAAAAATTAACATAAAATTAATTCCCAAATGGGAGTCTTCAGCTCTTAAAGCTGATTCCCTTCCGCACCTAAAAAAATGGGAAAGTGCTTCAGCACTAACACGAATGGCTCAGCAAGCCAGGGATGGGCCACCCACGGTCTTGCACTAAGCACTCCAGCTTTGTGCAGGAGGTCAATCCTGCAAGAGAGGCCCTCTACCCACAGGGCCCGGAGGCCCTCCAGAAAGTACATTGTGGGACCACATCACTGAGGCAGTCACTGCCAGCAGTGTCGCCCCCGCCACCTGGCTCCAGTGCCCAAATAAGCTTCATGACCTCAGACCACTGGTCAAGGTCAGTAAATGCATGTTCAAGAGCCATCTCCTATCAACTGCACCACTAGCCTCACACACTGCTCAATGCACGATTCCCCCACCCCCCCATCACTCACCTACCAACAATTTGTACCAATCATGAGGCACACCTCCCATTCCTAGCTTCACCTCACCTTCTTGGAGGAGACGGTACAGGCCATTCTTGGCAGGGGCATGGCTGAACCCTTGGCCAGTGGCGAGGCTGAAAGGATACAAGATGCTGATATCCTCACACGTTATCCTCCTTCTTGCATGCACCTCTTCCTTTCCCGCCCTCCCCTCATCACAACTCCACCCTTGTGCCTTCCTCATTTCAAACAAAGAAGGAAGAAAGAAGTAAGAAGTAACAGTGTCACTCAATTTGACACCCTCAGCCATCAGCTCCTCAAGGTCGACCAGCAAGGCCATTTTCAGTGTCCCCTACCCGAAGTCAGCAGCCTTCCACCAACCATGCTGCAGCCACTGGGGTAGCACTGCATGATATCAGTAGGATAGGCAAAGTGCAGATTGGAACAGAGTGTTAAGCTGCGAGTTTGGTGAGTGAGGGAGTTCGGGGAGGGAGGTGTTCCTGCCTTTTTCCATCTTTGTCAGCTTCCTGGTGCGGCGGCGGACCTGTGTGAGGCAAGGCGGCGGCAGAGGGTTTAAAAGGCTCCAGAGACCAGGTAAGGCGGGACCAGTCTCCGAACTCGGAGGGAGGGAGAGAGGTAAAAATAATCGAGGTGTGACATCACCAGAAAGCAGGTAAGTAATTGGTTGGTGAGTATTTCTCTCTTTTTAAACTTAAACTCTGTGGTTTATAGTTTCTAAGGTGTGATATTCATCAGGCGGGGCAGAGGGTATTTAAAAAATATTAATAAATTTAATTAATTACATAGAATGGGAGAGCAGGTGATGTGTTACTGCTGCAATATGTGGGAGCTGGTGGACACCATTGATGCTCACGGTGATCACATTTGCAGTAAGTGTTGGCTGCTCGAGGAACTCCGGCTCCGTGTTGATGAGCTGGAGTCCGAGCTTCAAACACTGCGACACATCAGGAAGGGGGAGAGTTACCTTGACTCTGTGTTCCAGGAAGTAGTCACACCAATTAGATTAACTAATTCAGATGTAGTCCGTGGTCAGGGACAGGAGGGTGTGACTATGAGTGAGGCAGGTACGGGGATCCAGGAGGTAGTGCTGGAGGAGCCACAGCCCTTGCTCTTGTCCAACAGGTTCGAGGCTCTTACTCCCTGTGAGGACGGGAGCAGGAACTGCAGGGAGGATGAGCAACCTGACCACAGCACCGTGGAATGGGGGGCCATTCAAGTGGGGGGAGTAAAAAGAAATGTTGTAGTGGTAGGGGATAGTATCATAAGGGGATAGATAGGGTTCTTTGCAGCCGAGAGCGAGAGTCCCGAAGGTTGTGTTGCCTGCCCGATGCCAGGGTTAAGGACATCTCCTCTGGGCTGGAGAGAAACTTGGAGTGGGAGGGGGAGGATCCAGTTGTCGTGGTCCATGTTGGTACCAACGACATAGATAGGACAAGGAAAGAGGTTCTGCTGAGGGAGTATGAGCAGCTAGGGGCCAAATTAAAAAGCAGAACCACAAGGGTAATAATCTTTGGATTACTACCTGAGCCACGAGCAAATTTGGCTAGGGTAAATAAAATCAGAGAGTTAAATGCGTGGCTCAAAGACTGGTGTGGGAGAAATGGGTTTTGCTTCTTGGGACACTGGCACCAGTACTGGGACGGGAGAGAGCTGTTCCGTTGGGACGGACTTCACTTGGCCAGGGCTGGGACTAGAATCCTGGCGAATCGAATAACTAGGGCTGTAGAGAGGGCTTTAAACTAATTAGTGGGGGGGAGGTTTCAAGAGAGCGAAGAATAAAAATGTCAGCGGAGAAGGCAATAGAGCAAATTAGCAGTGAGGAAATTAAAAACCAGAGTGTGTCAGGAAGGGACAGAATATATAAAGATAAAGGTAAAGTAGTAAAGGGGGTAAAAGCAGGAATAAATTGTCACAAAACATGTTTAAAAGTTCTTTATCTGAATGCACGCAGCATTCGTAACAAAATAGACGAGTTGACGGTACAAATAACTACACATGGGTATGATCTGGTAGCTATTACAGAAACATGGCTGCGAGGTGACCATGACTGGGAACTAAACATCCAGGGGTATTTGACTATTAGAAAGGACAGACAGGAAGGAAAGGGAGGTGGGGAGGCTATGTTAATAAAGGATGGAATCACTGCAATAGTGAGAAATGATATTGGGTCAAAGGATCAGGATAGTGAAACAGTTTGGGTGGAGATAAGGAATGATAAGGGGAAAAAGTCACTAGTGGGTGTAGTCTATAGGCCTCCTAACAGTTGTAACTCTATTGGTCAGAGTATAAATCAGGAAATAGTTGGGGCTTGTAATAAGGGAACAGTTATAATCATGGGAGATTTTAACTTTCATATTGACTGGACAAATCAAATTGGGCAGGGCAGCCTTGAGGAAGAGTTCATAGAGTGCATTAGGGATGGGTTCCTTGAGCAGTATATTATGAACCAACCAGGGGGCAGGCAATCTTAGATCTGGTACTGTGTAATGAGACAGGATTAATAAAAAATGTCCTAGTAAAGGATCCTCTTGGAATGAGTGACCATAACATGGTTGAATTCCAAATTCAGTTGGAGGGTGAGAGAGTTGGATCTCAAACCAGCGTACTAAGCTTAAATAAAGGAGACTATGAAGGTATGAGAGCAGAGTTGACTAAAGTGGACTGGGAAAAATAGATTAAGGTGTAAGACGGTACAGGAGCAGCGGTGTACATTCAAGGAGGTATTTCACAACTTTCAAGAAAAATATATTCCACTGAGGAAAAAGGGGCGTTAAAGAAAAGACAGCCTTCCGTGGCTAAGTAAAGTAATAAAGGATAGTATCCGACTGAAAACAAGGGCATTTAAAGTAGCCAAACCTAGTGGGAGGATAGAAGATTGGGAAGCATTTAAAAGCCAGCAAAGAATAACTAAAAGATTAATTAAGAAGGGGAAGATAGATTGTGAAAGTAAACTAGCAAAAAATATAAAAACAGATAGCAAGTGTTTCTACAGTTACATAAAAAGAAAAAGGATGGCTAAAGTGAATGTTGGTCCCTTAGAGGACGAGACCGGGAAATTAGTAGTGGGGAACACGGAGATGGCAAATACGCTGAACAAGTATTTTGTATCAGTCTTTACAGTAGAGGATACTAAAAATATCCCAACACTGGACAAACGGGGGGCTATAGGGGGGGAGGAGCTAAACACAATTAAAATCACTAAGGAGATGGTACTCGGTAAGATAATGGGACTTAAGGTGGATAAATCCCCTGGACCTGATGGCTTACATCCTAGGGTCTTGAGAGAAGCAGCGGTAGGGATTGCGGATGCATTGGTGGTAATTTTCCAAAACTCCCTGGATTCGGGAAAGGTCCCAGCAGATTGGAAAACTGCTAATGTAACGCCCTTATTTAAAAAGGGAGGTAGACATAAGGCTGGAAACTATAGACCAGTTAGCCTAACATCTGTGGTTGGTAAAATGTTGGAGACCATTATTAAGGAAGCAGTAACAGGACATTTGGATAAGCATAATTTAATCGGACAGAGTCAGCATGGTTTTATAAAGGGGAAACCATGCTTGACAAATTTGCTCGAATTCTTTGAGGACGTAACAAACAGAGTGGATAAAGGGGAACCAGTGTATGTGGTGTATATGGACTTCCAAAAGGCATTTGTTAAGGTGCCACACAAAAGATTACTGCACAAGATAAAAAATCACGGGATTGGGGGTAATATACTGGCATGGGTGGAAGATTGGCTATCTAACAGAAAACAGAGAGTTGGGATAAATGGTTCATTCTCGGGTTGGCAATCAGTAACTAGTGGTGTTTCCGCAAGGGTCAGTGCTGGGACCCCAACTCTTTACAATCTATATTAACAATTTGGAGGAGGGGACCAAGTGCAACATATCCAAGTTTGCTGACGATACAAAGATGGGAGGAAAAGCAGTGAGTGAGGAGGACATAAAAAACCTGCAAAAGGACATAGACAGGCTAAGTGAGTGGGTGGAAATTTGGCAAATGGAATATAATGTTGGAAAGTGTGAGGTTATGCACTTTGGCAGAAAAAATCAAAGAGCAAGTTATTATCTAAATGGAAAGAAACTGCAAAGTGCTACAGTACAAAGGATCTGGGGGTCCTGGTGCATGAAACACAGAAGGTTAGTATGCAGGTACAGCAGGTGATCAGGAAGGCCAATGGAATCTTGGCTTTTATTGCAAGGGGGATGGAGTATAAAAGCAGGGAAGTCTTGCTTCAGTTATACAAGGTACTGGTGAGGCCACACCTGGAATACTACATACAGTTTTGGTTTCCATATTTAAGAAAAGATATACTTGCTCTCGAGGCAGTTCAGAGAAGGTTCACTCGGTTGATTCCGGAGATGAGGGTGTTGACTTATGAGGAAAGGTTGAGTAGGTTGGGCCTCTACTCATTGGAATTCAGAAGAATGAGAGGCGATCTTATCGAAACATATAAGATTGTGAGGGGGCTTGATCGGGTGGAGGCGGGGAGGATGTTTCCACTGATGGGTGAGACTAGAACTAGGGGGCATAATCTTAGAATAAGGGGCTGCCATTTCAAAACTGAGATGAGGAGAAACTTCTTCACTCAGAGGGTAGTAAATCTATGGAATTTTCTACCTCAGAGAGCTGTGGAAGCTGCAACATTAAATAAATTTAAAACGGAGATAGACAGTTTCCTAGCTGATAAGGGAATTAAGGGTTATGGGGAGCGGGCAGGGAAGTGGACATGAGTCTAGGTTCGGATCAGCCATGATCCTATTGAATGGCGGAGCAGGCCCGAAGGGTCGTATGGCCTACTCCTGCTCCAACTTCTTATGTTCTTATGTAAGACAGTCACTAAGGGAATATATAAGGGTGATGAGTTGATTCTTGAAGTCATATTGAATGGATAGATGTATAAAGTTGGATTAGAAAGTTTGCTTTGTGGTGGCTTTTATTTCAGCATTGTGGCCAAGAGGATGCTGTGATAGTCAGTAACAAAGTGAAGATAAGGCGTGGGACTAATGTTGAAAGTAGTCACTGGTATCGCAGGTGGTTGATTCCATCCTGGATATCCCGGCCAGAAAGGGGCTGTCTGGGTTGCATTCTTTCTTCTGCTTCCTCCTCTTCTGCGTCTTCCTCTTCCCTCTGCGAGCGGATTCTGTGAATCTGAAATGAAAGCATAAAATGCTGGAAATACTCAGCAGGTCAGGCAGCATCTTGACCTGAGATGTGAACTCTGTTTCTCTCTCCACGGATGCTGCCTGACCTGCTGAATATTTCCAGCATTTTCTCTCAGTGGCCTTCTTTTACCATTCGAGGCCTTGGAAATATCCAGCAGCACTCCCTGCACTCTTCAAAAACCTTTAACAGGTATTGCACCAAGCCATTACTTCAATAAAATATAAAATATCCAGTCCAAAGGCGAAATGCAAACTTACCTGGAAGATGTATGTGTCCCTTTAAGAGGTGCTGACAGTGTCTCTGTCAGTCTGCTGAATGCTGGGTTTTCATAGTGAGCTTAGGACCCAGCGCTGATCTCAGTGCTAAGGTTGAAGCTCGCTGAGGTGACGTTACGTCTGTGTTGCATGCCAACTGACGTCACCCTCTTTTCATTTACATATCCAGGGCCTGTGAAGGCCCTCACCAAAAATGGCGGCGGCGGCGGCGTCCTGCACCAGAGAAGGGTGCTAGAGTGGTGGCCGCCATTTATCGCCAGGACAGCAGTGCAAACAGGTGGCGGTAAGTGGCCCAATTTCTAGGCCATAGAAAACTAAGAAAGTCATTCGGCAGGCGAAGCAGGATGAGTGGGTTGCACCACTTGCAGGGAACAGTAATGATGCAAAAATGTCTCTAAATCAGTATTTCCATTGGCCAAATACTATCATCAATCATGGTGGAAACGATTCCTCTGGTTGGTGCCAATGACTGACAGATCCAGTGTAGGCTGACACTCCAGTGCAGTACCGAGGGAGTGTTGCCCTGTCGGAGGTGCCGTTTTTCGGATGCGATGTTAAACTGAGACCCCGTTAACTCTCTCAGGTGGACGTAAAAGATCCCATGGCACTAGTTCGAAGACGAGCAGGTGAGTTATCCTCGGTGTCCTGGCCAATATGTATCCCTCAATCAACATCACTTAAAAAAAAACCAGATTATCTGGTCATTAACACATTGCTGTTTGTGGGAGCTTACTCTGCACAAATTGGCTGCCACTTTTCCTACACTACAACAGTGACTACACTTCAAAAGTACGTAATTGGCTGTAAAGTGCTTTGGGACAGCCTGAGGTCATGAAATTTGTGATATAAATACAAGTCTTTCTTTCCTCAATAAGTGTGACAACATTTTGAGGTCTTTAGAAAGCACTATACTGAGTTAGTGTCCGACTCAATTTGCTATAGCAGAGACCCATCTGCATGGGGGTTGGAAAGGTGGCAGAGTATGCTGTGTAGACAGAAGGTTTTGAGGAACCAGCCCTCTGGTAGGAAGTGATCTTCACATTGTATCGCCCAGCTAGTGGTAAGGCAGCTGATGTAATGATTTGTTCAAAGCTGCTGGAGGTTGAGAGAAGCATATTAATAGTCAGAAAAATTGGTGCCAAGATCTACTGACACCTTGGAGTTGCTCTCTTGAGGTTGGAGAGCTGGATTATTTCAAAAGCCCAATTGTTCATTTCCATCCACAATGAGGGAGATCCTTGTGAGACCAGAAACTATTAAGCAAACTCACGGACGTGATTGATTTTTAAGTTGGTTCTTCAGGTCATCATGGCACATACAGCTGCTGTGTTTAAGGATTAAATAGTTGACACTATCCTATTCAAATATCTTCATCAATGATGTGCTGGAAGGCATCATAAGAGACAATCTCAGAATATCTGAAAGAATTGCAGTGCTTCTTTTTGCAGATTATATTTTGTTATGGACTTACTCAGGGATCCAGCATGTTCACTGTCCAGAACAATGGACTAACCAATGGATATGTCATGGGGTGTCTCAAAATGTAATATTAAGGCTCTGCATAGTTTAAAAGGGGTAAGAAGCACTCTAGACTTTTTAGTCTCTGTTCAATGATAGTAAAGTTCCGATGCAGGTTAAGTTTGATTGGCCACTTGATTTCAGAGGTGTGGGATGCCCTTGGTCAATTAGTGTTTTGGGACAGAAACTCACCTCTGCTGACATCACTATTCCAGCCTGATTTTAGGGCTACTTGCTGCCTTGGATCGTTCCACTGAATTTCTGCCAATGCTGCACCACCTGCAACATATTCTGAGAAACCACTCTGTCCAATTCCAAGGCAAGGGCCTCCCCGAGGTTCTCGGATGAGGCGCTGCAAATGTTGGTTGAGGGGATGACAGCTAGCAGGGAGGTGCTCTTCCACTCATCTGGGAGGAAGAGGCCTCCCAAAGAAACCAAGCCTGTGTGGGTCCAGCTGGCAAGGGTTATAAACTCCAGATCTGCGTGCAGATTGGGTGAAAGTTTGTGTATTGATGAAATACCATCCCTGTTGGAAAGCATTAAAATGATTTGATGCCAAAATGTTGGCATTATGGCATCTGTTCTTTCACCTTCAGCAGCTCCACATTGTGGGCTCTGTGACACTTGCGTTGTCAGGTTGGTGGCCAGAGTGAAAGGAGGCCAGAGAGTCATGTCCATTGTCTATGATGTCTTAAGATGGAGCCAAGGGACATGTGCCAACTTCGGCAACCTATGCAAATCTGGCCAGGATAAGTTCATCCCTTGCATCCCGGGCAGCCATGTGCTCGCGTGCTGCGCTGCTGGTCGATAGACCAACGCTTTGACCTCCTCCTGCTGCTCCTCCTCCTCCTGCTCCTCCTCTTCCTCCAGATCCTCCTCATCCTCAGCCTCCTCATCCTCCTCCTCTTCCTCATCCTCATTTGAGGAGGGCTGGAACTGAGCCACTTGCTCATCAGGAAGCTGCAAGCCATGACGCTGTGCGATGTTGTGCAGAGCACAGCAGACCATGACCATTCTGGAGATCCTGTCTGGTGTATACTGCAGGGCTCCACCTGATCGGTCACGGCATCGGAAGCGCATATTCAACAACCCAATGGTTTGCTCGATGATGGACCTGGTCGAAGTGTGGCTGGTGTTGTAGCGCTCTTCAGCCTCGTTAGCTGTCCTCCTGATCGCCGTCATTAGCCACTTCTTCAGGGGGTAGCCTTTGTCACCAAGGAGTCATCCGTTAAGTTGGTTTGGCGGATTGAAAAGCAGAGGAACACTAGAGTGCCGCAGGATGAAAGAGTCATGGCAACTACCACAGAACTTGGCGCAAACATGCAAAAACTCCTTCTTGTGGTTACACACCAGCTGTACGTTGAGTGAGTGGAAGCCCTTTCGGTTGACAAAGATAGCTGGGTTGTGATGGGGTGCCCTAAGGGCCACATGTGTGCAGTCTATGACACCCTCCACCATTGGCATGCCTGCCATATTTGCAAAGCCAACCGAACACGGCGCGGTTATACTTACTTGATCCCTTGAGAAGTGGATGTAATTGTGGGCCTTAGCGAAAAGGGCATCGGTAACCTGCGTGATGCAACTGTGGGTGGCCAACTGGGAGATGCCGCTGATGATCCCTGGAAGGAGCCTGAGGCAAAGAAGTTGAGTGTGGTGGTGACTTTGACAGCCATTGGTAAGGGGTGTCCACCCGTTCCTCTGGGCACCAGGTCTTGCTGCAGCAGTCTGCAGATCTCTCGGACAACCTCTCGCGAAAGTCTCAGCCTCCTTTGGCACTGCTGCTCACTCATGTTGAGGTAGCTCATCCTCTGTCTGTAAACCCTGTAAGCATCAACGCAGGCCCCAAGGAATTTTTTTTGTATCGGACATTTTGAATGACTGTTATGCCTGTTTGGAGAAGGTGGGAGGGGGCCAGGTGTTCGTGATGGACAGGAGATTCCAGCCAGGCCTACAAACTCATTATGGGAGAATGTCTGGGCAGACAGAATTCTCTGGGAAACAATGGGCCCGGGTAGGTGACTCATACGGTTACGAGCACCTAGATGAGATAGCCCCGAAAGGCGGGAACCGGACAAAAGAGGGCCATTGTAAATTAATGGGAAGCCACTTATCCCAGGATCAGGTGAGAAGTGCGGCCCATCATCTGCCATTAACACCAGCACCTAGATGGGATAGCCCAGAAAGGCGGGAAACCAGACAAAGAAGACAAAGAAGGGTGATTAAAAAGACATCACTGCAACCACACAGACCTGTATGAACTTTTAGGATATAGAGAAGGCACCTTTGGCCATTTCTCTCTCTCTCTCGCTTGCTCTAAACCACCACGAGTGACAAGAGCCTCGCCTTGCTCTTCGACTGTAGGAACGAACCTCGAAACTGGGACTTGGATACTGCATCGGCGATACGGAATCAGGAGACACGTTCTACACAGGGAGCAGCGAGCAAGAAAACGGACAATCGGGGTGAGCATTGTCCAAGCCCACGCATCCTTAAGACCACCGTGTGAGGGGGTGTTGTGTGTCCCAACCAATCCAGAGGGGTTTAGTGGGGAGGTTCTGTGTGTATTTTATACTTTGTATGCAACACAGTGTGATTTTAGGCGTCTTAATAGAAGACAGGGGCCTGTTCGACGGGCCAAGTTGTATTGTTGTACTACGATAGCAAAATACTGCGGATGCTGGAAATCCGAAATAACAACAGAAAACGCTGGAAAAACTCAGCAGGCCAGGCAACATCCATGGAGAGAGAAACAGAGTTAATGTTTCAGGTCGAAGACCTCTCGTCAGAACTGGAAAAAAGCAGGAAATGAAATAGATTTAAAGCAAGTATAATGCTGGGAAAAGGAGGAGGGGATGAAAGAACAAAAGGGAAGGTCAGTGATAGGATAGAAAGCAGGAGAGATTAAGAGACATTGAGAGACATTAAGAGATATTCAAGGCAAGAGGAGGTGGTAATGTGACAGGTTGAGGAACAAAGGATGGCTCTAGATGAAGTGTGAAATGTGCTGGCAGAATGAAGGACAGCTGCCAGCTTCTGGGAGGGAAGAAAAAAGGCCAAACAAAAGGGCGGATAAAAATATAAAATAAAAATATATATATATATGTGATGGGGGCCGGGGTTATGATCTGAAATTGTTGAACTCTATGTTGAGTCCAGAGGGCTGTAGAGGGTTGTACTGTTTGTTTTACGCCACCAGGCATTTTACGTACTGGAGGCGGGTGTGTGTGTGTTAACCTTATTAAACACCGTACGGTTGAGTCTGAAAAGCTTGTCTGTGTTCCAATTCTGTTCACCGTAATTCCTGTCCTATAGAACTAAGTAGGAGAGGTGATTCGAACCACCAAGGCAAACCACCTACAGAATTGGCGACTGTTGGCAGGACGATAGGTTGTGTGAACAGGATCATGGAAAGTTTAGAGGGCAAGAGATCTGCAACGGGGGACAGAATTTCCTCCTATGTGTTTGGTAAAGTTAATGGCCCAGAAATTAAACAGTGAGGGTTCCCGCGGGGGTAAGGAATCCCCGCGATATCGCACTCCGCGCCTACCTTTTTGCTCCGGGCCCACACGAACTTTAGTCTGAAAGGCTCTCTCTCTTGGAACCATGCAGTGCTTGCGTGACCCAGAGACGCAATTAGTTTGTGCGAGCTCCGGGATCACGTGATTCAGTTAGAGCCAATGGCAGCACACCATCTTTCATTCATAGTTTTGACAGGAAGACCTGTCAGAAGCTATGAATACTATACCCCCCCAAAAGAACAGCTAAACCTCAATTAAATTTTTAAAAAAGCCATCACATTAATAAAATAAGTATAGTTAAATAAATTAACCACTTTAAACAAAAAATTAAATTTTTGAAAAATTTAAAATCTTTTTAAAAGTTATAAAAATAAACTTACCTTTCTTTAAAGTCTCGAAAAAAGATAAACCTGTTGAAAAAAATTTAAAATAACACTTAATTAACTACTTACCTTGTAAAAAGGGGGTCCTACGCCTGCTTTCTTTATGTGTAAAATGTTCACCACTTACCTGTGCGTTCAAAGCTGAAAAAATAACTAAGTGCACTGCGTGCGCACAGCCTGTAGCGCGCACGTGGTTCACCTAGGAACCGCCCCCTTTTGAATTCAGGAAGTGCCGGTTTCCCGCGCATGCGCAGTGCATGCAGGAAACCGGCAATTGGAGACCTAATACGCGAGAGTACACAGTGCGTACTCTCGCGTATTAGGTCTAATTTTCGGGCCAATGTGTCTCAGCAGTGGGTGCTGGAGATGTTGCGTTCTGACAGTCCTCAGGATAGGGCTGCTGAGTGGACAGGGAGCAAGGAGCATAAAATGTCTAAGGAAAAGGCGATTTGGCTCCTGTGCCTGCAGAAACAGGTCCAATTGCTCAGGGAGCAGGTTGGAAAGCTGCAGGCCGAGCTCAGGGAATCAGAAGAAAAGTCAGACGCAAGGGGGATGGTGGGTAATAGATTAATGGAGGAGCTGCGCGAGGAAAGACAGGAGAAACGCACACAGGAGGAAACCTCCCGTAACACCGGGGAGTACCTGCAGTGCCAGGTCACCGAGGCCAAGCTTAATGAGCAGGCTGTAAGGAGGAGAACGCCCGCTTAACGGGTAAAGTTGACGGGCTAGAGGGGCAGCTTAGAGACATAAAGGCAGCCTACAGGGTAGCCAGGAGCAGGGGGTACGAGGATTTAAACCACGGGCCCTGCGAGGAAAGGATAAAAGGAATGACCCAAGCCCTGTCCAAAGCCAGAGGGATGGTTTGCTTAACAACCTCGGGGGAAGCTCAGGTGGACTGGGAAGAGGAAAGACAGGGGTCTGAGGATTGGGTCTGGGATAGGGAAGCCCGACCGGCTCCGGAAGCGCCACCGAGACCAATGTGTCCACTGCGACAGCAAAAGTACGGTCCGCCCGCACAAGACGGTGCTCAGGGCCCACTGCAGAGCGATTACGTGGTCCCGTTTACCACCCCACAACTGCAGGCTATGATAGCAAGCATGCCCAAATTAAGGAAAGAAGGGGACTCCTCCGTTCACTTCATGGAAGTGGAGCAAATTGGGGGGATCAATGGGTGTAGTGAGGGCGAAACTCACAGGCTGTTACTATTTTCCCTGGATGGAAAATTGTGCCAGGCCCTGTCCGCAGCCACCAAGCTGGGGCAGGGAACCACGGCAGGTTTAAAGGAGGAAATCCTGAGAGCCATGGGACATACCCAGGGTAGTCCGTTCTCCCGAGTGGAGAGAACGCTGCAGCTGGCTGGCGAAGCACCACAGGCATCCGCAGACAGGCTATGGCCTGTATACGAAATAGCCACGGGTGGGATACTAGACAGGTTACAGGAATCACTGGCTCAGGACCCTCGTGGCAAACAGTTTGCCACAAATAAGGGCAAAAGCAGAAGCCTGGTTTGACTCCGAGGACCTCACGAATACGGAGGCCGACGTGCTCCATAAGATGAACCTGGACTTTAAAACCGGTTCAGAGGAGGTCAAACCCAATAAAGGCAAGGTACATGAGATAAAGGCCAGTGAGGGTAGCAAGAAGGAATGGCGTCAGGAAGGGGTTAGTGTAGAAAAGGTAAGGACATGTTTCGGGTGTGGGAAGACGGGACACTGGAGGCGAGAGTGCCCGACCCAGAAAAAGGGGCAAGGCCGAGGGGATCCTCCGGTGCAAAAGGCACAGACTGTCGAGGCGAAGGGGGCGACCGGGGAACCGTTTGACGTTCTGGTGGCTGCCCTTCGAACGGTTTTTATGCAGGAGAAAGGGAGGGTAGATGCTGCCGCGAGCAGTGTGATCCCGACCGCTCCCGTATGCCCTTCACTCTGACTAGAACGCGCCCAGCCTGAGGACCTGTGTCCGCTCACATACGATGAGTGGGGCAGACCTTGTGTGAAGATGGGGGTGGAGACGGTACATGGGAAGTACTTGGTGGACACCGGGGCCTCGAGCACGTTGATCCATTCAAGGGACCCAACCAATTCACTCTGGTCTACCAGGGTCCCATTCAGTCTTGTGAGGTTCACAGGGACCGAGCAGGCGGGGGCAATGTCCAAATCTCTGGCCATAGATTTAGGATCCCTCCACACCACGTGGGAGTGCGTCCTGATGAAATGGGAACAGCCAGGGTCAGGAGTCCTAGGGGCCAACTTTATGTTAGCCCATCATATAATAGTGGATTTAAGGAATCACTGCCTATGGGGGACAGCGGATTCAGATAAAGCCGAGGAGGTGCTAGTAATCCCTAAGGATAGGGAAGGAAGGGGTAGTGTGTGTACTATGAAGCCCAAGGGGAGTTACAACCTGGAGCAATTGGTCAGTAATACCCCAGCCAAGTATCAGGCGAACATGAGAGACAATCTCGCATCGTTCGCCACGCACAAGCACGACTGTGGCCGGGTGATGGGGGTAGAAGTCCGAGTACACGGGGACCCCATGTCACGGCCACAAAAGCAGTATAATTTCCCCAGAGAGGCAGAAGCCGACTTGGAAACGGCACTGGAATCCCTGGAAGAACAGGAGGTGTTGAGGCCGATAGCCACCCACGTGAACTCACCACTCTGGCCGGTTAGGAAACCCGACCAGTCATGGAGGGCCACCGTGGACTATCGGGTGCTCAATAAAAACATCCCAGCCTGCGCGCCCACAGTCGCGGCTGTTGCTGACCTCATAGGGAGCATTCCAGCGACCGCAACCACTTTTATAGTGCTGGATATCTCCAATGGGTTTTGGTCGATTCCTCTAAAAAGGGAAGACCAATACAAGTTTGCCTTTACTTTTAAAGGGCAACAGTACACCTGGACATGCCTTCCCCAGGGTTTTCATAACAGCCCTTCCATATTCCACCAGTGTATGGAGGACGCCTTAAAGGGTTTTAGCCGACCTCAGCAGCTAGTACAGTATGTGGATGACTTGCTTTTGTTCTCCGCCGAGGGGGAGGAGCATGGGCCACTGCTGGCCGAGTTGCTCGAGCTGCTGAGGGAGGCCGGGTTTAAAGTAAACCCGAAGAAAGCCCAGATCGGCCATGAGGAAGTCAAATTCCTCGGGCTGACGGTAAGGGCAGGGGAAAGGGCCATAGATGAGGTGAAAAGAAAGGCAGTACAGGAGTTACCAGTCCCCAAGGACATAACGGGGGTGAGATCCTTCCTGGGACTCACAGGGTACTGAGGGTTATGCAGCCACAGCAGCCCCTCTGTTTCGGCTCCTCCGCAAGGGAGTCGGGTGGGAGTGGGACCAGAACTGCCAGGAAGCGTTCACATGCCTCAAGGAGGATTTGCAGACAGCTCCCACACTGGGGGTCATCAACGGTGGGCAGGAATTCTTTTTAGAGGTAGCAGCCAGCGGGGATAGCTTGAGTGCAGTGTTGCTCCAGGAGTGACACGGCAAGCTACGGCCCGTGGTCTACTCATCTAGGGTTCTCACCGAGGTAGAACGGGGATATTCCAACTGTGAGAGGCATCTCCTGGCCACGCATTGGGCCGTAAAGGGCTCACAGCTCTTTACGGGATCATCCCTGATGGTGCAAGGGGGAGGGATTCAAATTCCTTGGACATTGGAACTGGTTCTGGGGGAGGTGGGACCAGTACAAACGGGACGGTCTGCACCTGGGCAGGGCCGGGACCGATGTCCTAGGGGGAGTGTTTGCTAGTGCTGTTGGGGAGGGTTTAAACTAAAGTGGCAGGGGGTTGGGAACCTGAGCAGGGAGACAGAGGAAAGGGAAACAAGGATAAAAGCAAAAGACAGGAAGGAGAAAAACAAAAGTAGAAGGCAAAGAACTCAACGGTTTAAATCAAACATGGTCACAGTAAATAATAATTCATATAGGTCTGAAAGCGTTAAAAAAACAAGCCTGAAGGCTTTGTGTCTTAATGCAAGGAGCATTCAGAACAAGGTGGATGAATTAGCTGCGCAAATAGAGGTAAATGAATATGATTTGATTGGGATTACAGAAACATGGCTCCAGGGTGGCCAAGGCTGGGAACTCAACATCCAGGGTTATTCAATATTTAGGAAAGATAGGCAAAAAAGAAAGGGAGGTGGGGTAGCATTGCTGGTTAAAGAGGGGATTAACATAATTGAAAGGAAGGATATTAGCTCTGATGAAGAGGAATCTGTATGGGTTGAACTGAGAAATAACAAGGGGCAGAAAACGTTAGTGGGAGTGGTATATAGACCTCCAAACAGTAATACAGAGGTTGGGGACAGCATTAAAAGGGAAATTAGAGAAGCATGCAGTAAGGGCACAGCAGTCATCATGGGTGACTTTAATTTACATATAGATTGGGCTAACCAAATTAGTAAAAATACTGTGGAGGAGGAATTACTAGAATGTTTACAGGATGGTTTTCTGGAACAATATGTCGAGGAACCAACCAGAGATCAGGCCATCTTAGACTGGGTATTATGTAACGAGAAAGGATTAATTAGCAATCTTGTTGTACGAGGCCCCTTGGGTCAGAGTGATCATAATATGATAGAATTCTTCATTAGGATGGAGAGTGAAGTAGTTGAATCAGAGACTAGGGTCCTGAATTTAAATAAAGGAAACTACGATGGTATGAGGCACGAATTGGGTAAGATTGATTGGGGAATGTCACTCAAAGGGTTGACAGTGGATAGGCAATGGCAAACATTCAAAGACTGCATGGATGAACTACAGAATTTGTTCATCCCAGTGTGGCATAAGAATAAAACAAAAAGGGTGACTCAACCGTGGCTAACAAGGGAAATTAGGGACAGCATAAGATCCAAGGAGAGGGCATATAAATTGGCCAGAAAAAGCGGTAACCCTGAGGATTGGGAGCAGTTTAGGATTCAACAAAGGAGGACAAAGGGATAAATTAAGAAGGGGAAAATAGAATATGAAAGTAAGCTTTCAGGGAACATATAAACTGACTGTAAGAGCTTTTATAGATATGTGAAGAGAAAAATATTAGTGAAATAAAGTGTAGGCCCCTTGCAGTCAGAAGCGGGGGAAGTTATAATGGGGAACAAAGAAATGGCAGACCAATTAAATGCATATTTTGGTTCTGTCTTCACAAAGGAGGACACAAATAACCTCCCAGAGATGTTGGAGAACATACGGTCTGATGAAAGGGAGGAACTGAAAGAAATCAGTATTTGCAGGGAAATGGTGTTAGGGAAATTGACGGTATTGAAGGCCGATAAATCCCCAGGGCCTGATAATCTACATCCTAGGGTACTTAAGGAAGTGGCCCTAGAAATAGTAGATGCATTCCTGATCATCTTCCAACATTCGATGGAATCTAGAACTGTACCCATGGATTGGAGGGTAGCTAATGTTACCCCACTATTCAAAAAGGGTGGTAGAGAGAAAGCGGGGAATTACAGACCGGTAAGCCTGACATCGGTAGTGGGGAAAATGCTAGAGTCCATTATAAAGGATGTAATAGCTGAGCACTTGAAAAACAGTGACAGGATCGGACAAAGTCAACATGGATTTACAAAAGGTAAATCGTGCTTGACTAATCTACTGGAATTTTTTGAGGATGTAACTGGGAAAATAGATAAGGGAGAACCAGTAGATGTGATGTATTTGGACTTTCAAAAGGCTTTAGATAAGGTCCTGCATAAGAGATTAGCGTGTAAAGTTAAGGCACATGGGATTGGGGGCAAGGTATTGACTTGGATAGAGAACTGGTTGGCGGATAGAAAGCAGAGAGTAGGAATTAATGGGTCTTTTTCTGAGTGGCAAGCAGTGACTAGTGGGGCACCACAGGGATCGGTCCTTGGACCCCAGCTATTCACAATATACATTAATGATCTAGATAAGGGAACTAAATGTAATATCTCCAAGTTTGCAGATGACACAAAGCTGGGTGGGAGTGTGTGCTGCGAGGAGGATACCGAGAAACTCCAGGATGATTTGGACAGGTTGGGTGAGTGGGCAGAAGCGTGGCAGATGCAATATAACGTGGATAAATGCGAAGTTATCCACTTTGGTGTCAAAAACAGAAAGGCAGACTATTATCTGAATGGCAATAGATTGGGAGAAGGGGAAGTGCAACGAGACCTGGGTGTCCTTGTGCACCAGTTGCTGAAGGTAAGCATGCAGGTGCAGCAGGCGGTGAAGAAGGCAAATGGTATGTTGGCCTTCATAGCGAGAGGGTTTGAGTATAGGAACAGAGATTTCCTGCTGCAGTTGTACAGGGCCTTGGTGAGACCACACCTTGAGTACTGTGTGCAGTTTTGGTCACCTTATCTGTGGAAGGATGTTCTTGCCATGGAAGGAGTTCAGCGAAGATTCACAAGGCTGATACCTGGGATGGCAGGAATGACATATGAGGAGAGATTGGGTCGATTGGGCTTATACTCGCTGGAGTATAGAAGAATGAGAGGGGATCTCATTGAAACATATAAAATTCTGACAGGTCTGGACAAACTAGATGCAGGAAGAATGTTCCCGATGGTCGGAGAGTCCAGAACCAGGGGTCATAATCTAAGGATAAGGGGTAAGCCATTTAGGACAGAAATGAGGAAGAATTTCTTCACCCAGAGAGTGGTGAACCTGTGGAATTCTCTACCACAGAAGGTAGTTGAGGCCAAGTCATTAAATATATTCAAGAATGAGTTAGATATATTTCTTAAAGCTAAAGGTATCAAGGGATATGGGGAGAAGGCAGGTACAGGGTACTGAGTTTGGATGATCAGCCATGATCTCATCGAATGGCGGAGCAGGCTCGAGGGGCTGAATGGCCTACTCCTGCTCCTATCTTCTATGTTTCTACTCGCCCACCATACCCCCACTCAGATGTTGTTGGATGGGAGAATAAAGGACGGGACAGTGAGCAGTGCTCGCATTGCTCGCTGGACTTTATTGCTCTCGCAGATGAATCTGAGAGTGCAGGGTTTGACCGAGCCCAAGTTGGCAGCGAATTTGATCTACTCAGGTACGGCCCACACGTGTACGATAGAAGGGGTATGGGACGTGGATGTCGGATTCCGGGCCGGGTTACACCCGACGGGCTGGGACATTTATGTGGACGGGTTCAGTTCGGTAGCAAAGGGGGAGCGCTTCACCGGGTGCGGGATTTATGACCCCACGGCTAAGATAGCTAAGGCCCTTAAACTCCCCAGCACCCTGAGCGCTCAGCACGCTGAACTGGCGGCGGTGGTGTATGTGGTCACCCACCCCGACGAGTTCCCCACCCCCTACACCATCTGCTCGGATTCCATGTTTACATGTAATTCGTGAACCGAGTACCTGGCCATCTGGGCTCGGCGCAGTTTTAGATCCGCGGGTGGGAAGCCCCTAGCAACAGCACTGCTGCTAGGGAGGATTCTGGAGGTCACGGGCACCTGGGGAGATCACTATATACATAAGGTCAAGGCCCACTCTAAGACAGAGCCCAGAGGGGAAGGTAACCAAAGGGCCGACGAGTTGGCAAGCAGGGGGCCAGGGAAGGAGAGTTCTGGGATCCCTATGAAGTAGGCCCGGTAGCAGCAATCCGAGACAAGGGAGGAACACCGGGGGTAACTTTGGCCCTGGACTTAAAACAAGTCCAAGCCCTGGATCCCATCCTTAAGGCTATCCTGGGGAAGAAGGAAAAGGGCGAACAGGTAGAGGGTCCGTTTGGAGCAGCGGACATTACTGTTAAAGAGGGGATGCTATTTAAAGGGGATCGGTGGATAGTTCCCAAGCGGTACCAGAGGGAATTCCTCCAGTTGGCCCACGGGGGCCCAGGAGCGGGACACCCAGGGCCGGAAACTACCTGGCAGAGGGTAGAACAGGCAGGGTACTGGCCGCAAGTCAGGGAGGATGTCTGCGACTTTTGCGCGGACTGCCTGGTGTGCGCAGCAAACAACCCCGATCCTCAGCGTAGGAAAGTCCCCATAGGACACACAAGGAGGGTAGAGGGACCATGGCAGTCCCTCCAGGTCGATTACATCAGACCACTACCCACCACACAGGCAGGTAACAAATACTGCCTCGTCCTGGTGGACGTGAGCAGCCACGGCTTTGGCGACGGCAAGGATTCTGGTAAAGGAAGTGTCTCCCGGTGGGGACTGCCACAGGTCGTGGAGTCCGACCAAGGGAGTCATTTCACGGGGCAAGTAATGCAGGCCACCTTGAAGCTTTTAGGGATTGTGGGGAAGTGGCATGTGGCTCGAAACCCACAGTCATCGGGGGTTGTGGAGTGCCTTCACCGGACGATTAAAGAAAGGCTAAGGAAAGAGACAGGGTCGTCCCCGAAAAAGTGGGATGAGGTCCTGCCGTTAGTTTTAATGGGTGTCCGGGCCAGCCTCTCCAGAAGCACAGGGTATTCCCCGCATGAGCTCATGACCGGGAGGGTCATGCGTACCCCCACCCACGTTTTGGCACTGGTCCTAACGGAAGCCCAAGTCCGGGAAGTGAACCGAGACAAGTTTGTACAGAATCTGTATGATAAATTCAAACAGATTCACTGGCAGGCAGCCAGTAACATGGGGAACTAGCACCGGAAAAATCGGTTGCTGCTCGAGCCCCAGAAAACCCATGAGTGGAAGGTGGGAGACCAGGTAATGGTACGGGTAGGGGCATTTGAGCCACTATACATGGAGCCGTATAGAATAGTGGACAAGGCAAGCCCCATGGTGTACGCGGTTAAACTCCCAAAACGCACAAAGTGGTTCCATATTAACCAGTCCAAGCGGTTTAACCCAGGGGAGAGAACAACGAAAGTAAAACGACACCAAGGCCCAATAATGAGCATGGTGGACACGGGTCTTCCTCCCATGATTTGGGATGACGATGACCCGGTGTTTGGGACAGTAAGGAGGAGCAGTAGGGTCCCACGGCCGAGGACGCCGTGGACGCCTCCTTATTGCCGGCCGTGAGCCGCAAAAGGCCCCGGCGAGAAGAGCCTTAGCGGGGGCACCCGGCAACACGGGTAGTGATGTACATGGTCTTGAATATAACAAAGCCAGACCTGTGGAGGTAAACCCTCTCACAGAAAGGGATTGTTGCTTTTTGTTTCATAGGAAGCCGAGGACGGAATGGAGACAGCCTTGAGACTGAGTGTGATCTTGATGTTGGCCGGAACGGGGCACAGCAGGAGAGGGGACACCGAGTCGTTCATCCTCTATGGCTGTACTGGGTGGGGGGGGGACCCACTGTGACTAAGGTGGGTAGGAGGGGGGACACAGACGAGATGGCAGCCTACTTCTACGAGGAAAGATGGCCAGGGTGGCTGGGGTCCAATTCGACGAAATACTCCAGCCACGCCGGGTTCATGTACGGGGAGGCTTCCCTACCATGTCCCCAACTGAAGATCGCAGCCACATGGGTTAGGGTGACCAAGGGCAAGCGCGCGTGCTTAAGATGCAAGGGACACATTCCCCTGGGACGGTGGTGGTGGCTTAGGAAGTTGAGTCAGGACAAGGGGAACAGGTCAGCGGACTTGGAAAGACTGGGGAACGACACGTACCGACAGATCACGGGGATGAAGGGGGGAGTGGAATTGTGCTGGAACAAGTGGTGGAAGGAGGAACAGGGGATTTATATGTGTGTGTGTGGCTCAGAACGAATCTGCCCAGCGGGTGTGTCGATTGCTTTCATACGGCAATGGCAGGATTCCGGGGCTGGGATGGGATGGGATCGGAGTTTGGATGCTTGCGTAGTCCCAGACCCTCCCAACACAATAAATTCCACGGAACTGGTCGTGCACAATAGGAAGCCCCTGCCCACAGGAACCGGACAAAAGAGGGCCATTGTAAATTAATGGGAAGCCACTTAACCCAGGATCAGGTGAGAAGTGCGGCCCATCATCTGCCATTAACACCAGCACCTAGATGGGATAGCCCCGAAAAGCGGGAAACCAGACAAAGAAGACAAAGAAGGGTGATTAAAAAGACATCACTGCAACCACACAGACCTGTATGAACTTTTAGGATATAGAGAAGGCACCTTTGGCCATTTCTCTCTCTCTCTCGCTTGCTCTAAACCACCATGAGTGACAAGAGCCTCGCCTTGCTCTTCGACTGTAGGAACGAACCTTGAAACTGGGACTTGGATACTGCATCGGCGATACGGAACCAGGAGACACGTTCTACACAGGGGAGCAGCGAGCAAGGAAACGGACAATCGGGGTGAGCATTGTCCAAGCCCACGCATCCTTAAGACCACCGGTACTGTGTGAGGGGGTGTTGTGTGTCCCAACCAATCCAGAGGGGTTTAGCGGGGAGGTTCTGTGTATTTTATACTCTGCATACAACACAGTGTGATTTTAGGCGTCTTAATATGAGACGGGCCTGTTTGACGGGCCAAGTTGTATTTGTTGTACTGTTTGTTTTACGCCACCAGGCATTTTACATACTGGGGGCGGGTGTGTGTGTTAACCTTATTAAACACCGTACGATTGAGTCTGAAAAGCTTGTCTGTGTCCCAATCCTGTTCAGCATAATTCCTGTCATATAGAACTAAGTAGGAGGGGTGATTCGAACCACCAAGGCAAACCACCTACAACCCTCTGTCGGGGGTATCTCCTGTGGCGAGGTGCCTCAATGCGCTGGCGCCTTCTGCCCTGTGCAGCATCAGATGGGTGAACAGGAGGTTGGGGCTCCTGCTGCTGCTGTTGAGCTGCCTGGTTCTGCTGCTGCCGTGGATGCTCCTCATCCGAATCTGAGGTCTATGGTGAAAGAATATGAATGGTTCCCATGCTGCTTGCAGAGGCCTCCGTTGGGGAAGCGCTCATTGCAAGCGGGGAGAGGGTCTTCCAAGGAGGTCCCACAGTTGATAGCTTCAAGCTGCAGCACCTCCGACTTCGGAAGGCCTGCTAAAAGTGCTCAAAGACCTTTTAAAGCAAAGTTCTGCCACCTGCAACTAATCCCTGATGAAATCTCCGATTTAATGTTGGACCTGCAGCTCGGAGGAGACCATCCACTTGTCAACCCACCAGGTTTAGCTGGCGTGGTTTAGGAGGGTCATGGAACACGCTGAAATGGTCGAAAAATAACAAGGGCCTCTCAAAATAGGATTAGAGAGGCCCTTAACGACCATTTAAGCCTCTAAACAATCTCTCTGGCCAGCTGGAGGCGGGACCGTTTCCCACCCTGCACAACCGTCACTGGCAATATCCCGCGAAGGCGGGTTCCGAACCCGCACTCATTTTTTCTGATTTTCCTGCCTTTCCCGCCTCCAAACCCGCCAACTCGGTGCTCAGAAAATCACCCCCATAATGTATAAGGCTAAATAGTTACAGGACATAGAAAGGCTAGCAGAATGGGCAGACAAGTAGCAGATAGAATTTAATACAGAGAAGTGTGAGGTGATGCATTTTGGCAGAAGGAACAGGGAGAGGCAATATACACTTAATGGCACAGTTTTAAAGAGTGTGCAGCGACAGAGGGACCTGGGAGTTAATGTGCATCGGTCCCTGAAGGTGGCAGGACATATTGAGAGAGTGTTTAGCAAAGCGTATGGGATCTTGGGCTTCATAAATAGAGGTATTGAGTACAAAAGTAGAGAAGTTATGCTAAACCTTTATAAAGCGCTGGTTAGGCCACAACTAGAGTATTGCGTCCAGTTCTGGTCACCACACTTTAGGAAGGATGTGAAGGCCCTTGAGAGGGTGCAGAGGAGATTTACCAGAATGGTTCCATGGATGGGGGATCTTAGCTACAAGGACAGGTTGGAGAAGCTGGATTTGTTTTAATTAGAGCAAAGGAGGTTGAGGTGTGATTTGATAGAGGTGTACAAGATTAAGACAGGTTTGGATAGGCTAGACGGGGAAAGGCTGTTCCCACTAGTTGATGGTACAAGGACTAGGGGACACAGATTTAAGGTTTTGGGCAAGAGATACAGGGGGGACGTGAGGAAAAGCTTTTTTACGCAGCGAGTGGTGAGGACCTGGAACTCGCTGCCGACGGAAGTGGTGGAAGCGGAGACACTCAATATTTTCAAGGGGAGACTGGATAGGCACTTGAGGGAAATAAACTTGCAGGGCTACGGGGATAGAGCGGGGGAATGGTACTGACTGGATTGCTCCACAGAGAGCCGGCACAAACTTGATGGGCCGAATGGGTCCTTCTGTGCATTATGACTCTATGGCTACGATTTTATCAATGGAGGCGGGTTAGGTGTGGGTCAGGTGGTTTCCGGCTTCCAGTCCCGCCCCCAGCTGCATTCGGCCTACAAACGTGATTTTGCCTTGATTGACCTTGTTAAGCCCGCCCTGCGGGCTTGCCGGCCAATTAAGAGGAAGCGGGTCAGATTACATCATTTGATGATGCGTCACCTGCCGGTTTCCTTAAAGGGACCACGCACAATTTTTTTTTGAGTTGATTTTTTAGCGTTTGAGATCATTGAGGTGCTGCAAACCCTGCACAAAAGTGACCTCTTGCACCCAGGCTCTCCAATGACTCCCTCCATAGGCTGGAATAGATGGCAGCTACAGGTGAGGTGACAGAAGCGATCTGTCACTGGTGAGAGATGTTCTCCCAATGAGGTGGCACTGGACATGGATTTAAAAACTTGTAACCTAAAGAAAAGTGTAAATGTATTAAAAATGCATTTCCCAACATTTTCTTTCCTCTAAGACTCACCATGTGCAACATTGGATCCTTCACACCACTTCTGCAGCTGTCATCAATCCAGAAACATTACAGCAGACTCACAATATGCCACACTTACCTGGCGTGGTGTTCGGACGTTGGGAATCTCGAGCCAAAAGCGGCAAAATTCAAAAATAGCTTGTCAACTACCTGTTAATAGGCAGGTAGAGTCATAGGGCTGGATTTTGATACTGGGGCGGGTTGGGGTCGTGTCATCCACTTTTCGTGTTATCCACCCGACTGCAATTGGATGTGGGAGATTGATGTGATTTTCACCTAATTGGGCAATTGAGTTCCAGCATGTGGGAACCCATGAACCAATTAGTGTTTTCAGTCTGAAAGTCGCCTCTGATGATGTCATCACTGCTGCTGCATTGAAGGTCTGCAAAGACTGCCTGGCCTTTGCTGTGAGAGGACCTGGATGCAAAATGAGCATAAGCAGCCCTAAGTCTGCTCCCAGATATTTTTGCACCACCACTCCCAGATATGTCTCCTCCTCATTCATCCATCCAGATATGTCTCCTCCTCATCCATCCAAATATCCAGATATGCCAGCCAGCCAAATGTGCTCCCCCCAGGTTTCACATTCGTGGTTCAGAACAGGCGTGCTTCACGTAGAAAAAGGGTTAAAATCACAAAAGCCTTTCAAAATGGCATTATACAGGCAATTTAGTGCTTGTTAAAGGCCTTAACAGCCTATCCCGCCTCTAAGAGGCGGGACGGAGTCGGGACCAGCAGACACGATTTAATGAAAATTGCGTGGAGGCGGGATGGAGGCGGGCTTGTGCCCGCCCGCCAGTTTTCGCAATTTTAACCTCCCACACGCCTCCAAACCCACCTCCACGGGTCAATGAAAATCCAGCCCATAGAGTTATACAGCAAATTAAGAGGCCCTTCGGCCCATCGTGTTCGCGCCGGCCATCAAGCCCTGTCTATTCTAATCCCATTTTCCAGCACTTGGTCCGTAGCCTTGTATGCTATGGCGTTTCAAGTGCTCATCTAAATGCTTCTTGAATGTTGTGAGGGTTCCTGCCTCTACCACCCATTCAGGCAGTGAGTTCCAGATTCCAACCACCCTCTGGGTGAAAAAGTTTTTCCTCAAATCCCCTCTAAATCTCCTGCCCCTTACCTTGAAACTATTCCCCCTGGTTATTGACCCCTCTACGAAGGGGAAAAGTTCCTTTCTATCTACCCTATCTATGCCCCTCATAATTTTGTAAACCTCAATCAGGTCCCCTCTCAGCCTTCTCTGCTCTAAGGAAAACAACCCCAGCCTGTCCAGTCTCTCTTCATAGCTGAAGCGCTGCAGCCCAGGTAACATCCTGGTGAATCTCCTCTGCACCCTCTCCAATGCAATCACATCCTTCCTATAGTGTGGCGACCAGAACTGCACACAGTATTCCAGCTGTGGCCTAACTAACGTTTTGTACAGTTTCATCATAACCTCCCTGCTCTTATATTCTATGCCTCGGCTAATGAAGTCAAGTATCCCATATGCCATTTTAACCACCTTATCTACCTGTCCTGCTGCCTTCAGGGATCTATGTACATGCACACCAAGGTCCCTCTGATCCTCTGTCCTTCCTAGGATCCTACCACTCATTGTGTATTCCCTTGCCTTGTTAATCCTCCCAAAATGCATCACCTCACACTTTTCAGGGTTAAATTCCATTTGCCACTGTTCTGCCCATCTGACCAACCCGTCTATATCGTCCTGTAGCCTGAGGCTTCCCTCCTCGCTATTTACCACTCCACCAATTTTCATGTCATCTGCGAACTTACTGATCATACCTCCTATATTCATATCTAAATCATTAATGTACACTACAAACTGCAAAGGACCCAGCACCGATCCCTGCGGTACACCACTGGACACAGGCTTCCAGTCACAAAAACAACCTTCGATCATCACCTTCTGCCTCCTGCCACTAAGCCAATTTTGGATCCAATGTGCCAAATTGCCCTGGATCCCATGGGCTCTTACCTTCTTGACCAGTCTCCCATGTGGGACTTTGTCAAAAGCCTTACTGAAGTCCATGTAGACTACATCAACTGCACTACCCTCATCCACACACCTAGTCAACCCCTCAAAAAATTCAATCAAATTGGTTAGACATGATCTCCCCCTGACAAAGCCATGCTGACTATCCTTGATTAATCCTTGCCTCTCCAAGTGGAGACTAGTTCTGTCCCTCAGAAGTTTTTCCAATAATTTCCCTACCACTGTTGTTAGGCTCACTGGCCTGTAATTCCCTGGTTTATCCCTACTACCCTTCTTGAATAATGGTACTACGTTAGCTGTCCTCCAGTCCTCTGGCACCTCCCCTGTGGCCAGAGAGGTTCTGAAAATTTGTGTCAGAGCCCCTGCAATCTCCTCCCTTGCCTCACACAGCAGCCTGGGATACATCTCGTCTGGGCCTGGGGATTTATCCACTTTTAAGCCCGCTAAAACCGCTAGTACCTCCCTCCCTCTCAATACTAATTTGTTCAAGTATATCACAATCCCCCTGCCTGATTTCTATGCCTACATCGTCCTTCTCCATAGTGAACACAAATGCAATATATTCATTTAAAACCTCACCCACATCTTCTGGCTCTACACACAGATTGCCACTTTGGTCCCTAATGGGCCCTACTCTTTCCCTGGTTATCCTCTTGCCCTTAATATACTTATAAAACACCTTGGGATTTTCCTTTATTTTGCCCGCCAATGTTTTTTCATGCCCCCTCTTCGCTCTCCTAATTTCTTTTTTAAGTACCCCCCTGCACTTTCTATACTCCTCTAGGCCTTCCACTGTTTTTAGTCCTTTGTATCTGCCAAAAGCCTCCCTTTTTTTCCTAATCCATTCTTGTATATCCCTTGACATCCAGGGTTCCCTGGGCTTGTTGGTCACACCCTTGACCTTTACGGGAACATGTTGGCGTTGTACTCTCTCTATTTCCTTTCTGAAAGACTCCCACTGCTCCGATGTGGATTTTCCGACAAGTAGCTGATCCCAGTCCACTTTGGCCAGATCCTGCCATATCATATTAAAATTGGCCTTCCCCCAATTTAGAACCTTTATTTCCGGTCCATCTTTGTCCTTTTCCATGACTACCTTAAATATCACCGAATTATGCTCACTCTCCCCAAAATGCTCTCCTACTGACACTTCTACCACTTGCCCAGCTACATTCCCTAGAATTAGGTCCAGTACCGCCCCCTCTCTTGTAGGACTTTCTACATGCTGGCTCAAAAAGCTCTCCTGGATGCACTTTAAGAATTCCACACCCTCTAAGCCTTTCACACTCTGAATATCACAGTTAATATTGGGGAAGTTGAAATCCCCTACTATTATTACCCTATTATTTCTACACTTCTCTGAGATTTGCCTACATATCTGTTCCTCTATCTCCCCCTGACTGTTTGGGGGCCTAGAGTACACTCCCAGCAAAGTGCTTGCCCCCTTTTTGTTTTTAAGTTCTACCCATATGGCCTCGTTAGAGGAACCTGCTAAGATATCATCCCTCCTTACAGCAGTAATTGACTCCTTGATTAATATTGCGACACCCCCACCTCTTTTACACCCCCCTCTGTCTCGCCTGAAGATTCTATACCCTGGAATATTGAGCTGCCAGTCCTGCCCCTCCCTCAACCATGTCTCTGTGATAGCAACAATATCATACTCCCATGTGTTCATCAACACCTTCAATTCATCTGCCTTACTCGCAAGACTCCTTGCATTAAAATAAATGCCATCCAGCCTTGCCATACTCCCTTGTGCCGCTAAATATTTGCTCTGCCTTCCAGGCTGACTTGTTTTTCCTCTATATTTGGCTGTGCATCACCCCCTACTATAGCTCCACTCCGTATCCCATCCCCCTGCCAAGTTAGTTTAAACCCCCCAACCCCCAACAGTACTAGCAAACCTCCCCGCAACGATGTTGGTCCCGTTCCGGTTCAGGTGCAACCCGTCCGACTTGTACAGGTCCCACTTTCCCCAGAAGCAGACCCAGTGATCCAGGAAACTAAAGCCCTCCCTCCTGCACCAACTCTTTAGCCACGCATTCATCTGCTCTATCCTCCTATTCCTACACTCACTAGCACATGGCACTGGGAGTAATCCAGAGATTACAACCTTTGAGGTCCTGCTTTTTAATCTGCTACCTAGCTCCCTAAATTCTTGTTGCAGGACCTCATCCCTCTTTCTACCTATGTTGTTGGTACCAATGTGAAGCACGACCTCTGACTGTTCGCCCTCCCCCTTCAGAATGCCCTGCAGCTGTTCAGTGACATCCTTGACCCTGGCACCAGGGAGGCAACATACCATCCTGGAGTCACGTCTGCAGCCACAGAAACGTCTATCTGTTCCCCTTACGATAGAATCCCCTATCACTATTGCTCTCCCACTCTTTTTCCTCCCCTCCTGTGCAGCTGAGCCACTCGTAGTGCCACGGACTTGGCTCTTGCTGCATTCCCCTGAGAAACCATCTCCCCCAGCAGTATCCAAAACGGAAAATCTGTTGGAGAGGGAGATGGACCCAGGGGACTCCTGCACTACCTTCCTAGTTCTTTTACTCTGTCTGGCGGTCACACATTCCCTGTCTGCCTGTGCACTCTTTACCTGCGGTGTGACCACCTCGTTAAACGTGCTATCCACGAAGATCTCAGCTTCGTGGATGCTCCACAGTGACTCCAGCCGCAGCTCCAGCTCCGAAACGCGGATTGCAAGTAGCTGCAGCTGGAGACACTTCCTGCACATGTGTTCGCCCTGGACACCGAAAGTGTCCCTGACTTCCCACAAAGCACAGGAGGAGCACTCCACGCTGCCGAGCTGCCCTGCCATGTCCTATGCTTAATTTACTCCCTTTAAAGAATATTAAATACACTAGGGACCTTACTTCCCTTTAAACACTACTTACTCTAAACTAGAGACCTTACATTTACTTCAACGACTGGACTGTAGAAATACTCACCAATCAGCTCCTTCCCTGGTTGTGACATCACTTTAGCGGTTTCGCAGTTGTTGTTGTTTGACTGCTCCCACTCTCGGACTCTTTCCCAACTCGCAGCACTCCGGTGTCGGGCCTCTTCTGCAGCGCTCCTTTATGGCCGCTCCGCTTTCTCTCAGATCCCGCTGCCGCTCCCACACAGGTCCGCCTCCTCCGGTAATTGCCTTTAATCCTCTTCCCACCTCTAGGTGTCGGGTCCATTTGCAAATCGGGGACCCGACACTTGGGAAAATTGTTTGGAGGCGGGTTGACGTTGGGATCGCCGTCAATCAAAATGATTTTAACCTTTGACCCGCCTCCAAACCCGCCCTCTGAGTGCTGGCAAAATCCAGCCCTCTGACTCTAGATTTCAATTTCTTAGGCGTGCAACAGAAAGGCTTGACTATGAGATCCCAAAAACTCAGATATGAGCCTCTTAGCAAGTACATTTCTTGAGCTCCCTACACGAGGGACTGGAGTAAACAGGTGGTAACAGCAAAGCCTGGTACCTGCCATTAGACTTAAGCATCTGGAAAATTAAGCTAGCTAGCATATCACAAGCTTTGCTGTAGAAGATCTTCCATTGCACCGAAGTCTGATACCTGTCACATAACTGATGACGAAATTCTGAAAAATTGGGACAAAAGCTGCTGGTAGGCATTACCAGGAGGACAGTGATATTAATATTTATCCAGCAGAGACAGGTAACTGCTGCTGAAACTCTGTGCCTTCCATGGGTGTGTCCATTTTGTGATCCGCTGGATGGCGGCAATGCACTCATACATTTTGCGGTAATTTGTGCTGCTCACTATATCACTCAGTAAGAGTTCCCGCTGTTCACCTATTGAGAGCTCACACCTTTGCTTGTAAGTTTTCTAATAACCAACTAGTGACCAGGTAAGCAGGAGTCTTTGGGGTTAAGTTGCCTCCAGGATGACATGCGTGGTGATTGAAACCCAGGTAGACTTGGAAATCTAATACTGGAGCAAGTAAGGTCGCGCTACTGCAGGGTACTGTTAATGACTGACAAGCCAGCCAGCCTGGTTTGGATTCTTTCCATTAAATTCCAGATTTCCCATCAAGTCAGTGCCCTAATGGGTAGAATGGTCCTAGCTGGACAAGTAGTAGGAAGTTTACCAATAGCATATAATGATTTTAGTTAGTTAGTTAAACTCTAGCAATATCCCATGCACAATTGGGGTGAAACTTTCAACTTTGGCAGGGGCATAAAATGGGTAGTAGCCGCCCATTAAACATCCCGTCTCATTTTCTTTTCCATTGAGGTAAGGTGGCCAATCCGCTACTGCCCGTTTTACGTCACTACTAAAATTGAAAGTTTCGCCCTTGTCCTAAATTGTCTGGGTGTAGCGAAATCTGGCATGCCCCAATAGAGAGGACATCTCAACTTCGTATTGGGCAAACAGAAATCTAAGATGGATTTCTGAGTAAATAAATGAAGGGCAATCTATTCCTGGGAAAAGACAAGCCTGATCTCAGACTATTAAGTGTGGCAATGAGTTTCCATGCAAGACAGGCACCTGGCTGATTTTTAAAAAAATCTTTAGTTTCACAGGATGAGCCGCTGAAGAACCTCACTAATTAGCACCTCACTTGGATAATGTTTGATTTTTAATGTTTTGCTCCTTTTATGTTCAAATGTCCATCATTACAAGCAAAGACAGCAAGAAAATAATTTAGCTCATCCACTGACTATGTTGTCTTTCAACAAGAATGTTACATTCAATGTTTCTTCCAATAGCACCAGTATCCAACACTGTACATCCAAACATCAGCTGTTTTGCCACATGGAGTTAATGAACAGGAGAACTACAGTGAAATTGTGCAGGATAATCACATCTTAATGCAAATATATACAAAGATAAACTATTAGAGGTCATGGTGTCAACACCAGAATTCAGAATATGTATATATATATATCTATATCTTTTATATTTTACATTACGATAATCCTATTCAGTCTTAGTCAATTTCCGCACATATATTGATATATACATTAATCTGTGCCATCTGCGACAAACATAAACCTGGTTTTATAACAGATACATGGATGGTTTTATCAGTCCATGTTAATTTCTATTTCCTCCCCTTCTTTTCCCAAAAATCAACACGTAAGTAAAACAGTAACCATTTGGCTTTCTGGATTTCTAACAAACGTTCTATGAAATTATCAAGATGGAGATGTTTTTAAAACATTTTTAACTTTCTTTTGTATACATATATATATATATATATATAAAATGACTACAATTTAGGCACACAATAGCTTAAGAATGTCTTTTGCAAAGATAATCCTTATGAAATAAATACAGAGGAAAACAAAAGAATGTTAAAAGAATCCAAAGACACAAAAAGGAACCTCACAAAACACAATATCCTCGTGAAATAAATCCTTTTCCTTTATTTGTTCCATTTGATTCCTTTATTGATAATCAGTGTTTTGCATTCCAAAAAGATATGTAGCCATTTGTGTTGCATATGATAAACATACTTCAAGTTAAAGCCATATTCTCTCCTGTGGCAAAGTGACTGAAATTATAAACATGACTTCAGTCCGATGTATAATTATTCAACAAAATCATACACAACTACAGTACTTCATCTTTGAGGGGAAAAACTATCGGACAAACACTGTAGCCTTATTGAAGGAGATAAACATGTCTGCGATTTTCAGTCTGATCAGTCATTCAGGACTGATTTAATTTTGATACAAAACCAAATCACACTGATGGGTGATAGGACTTTTCATGACCTTCTAATGCAGTGTGAAGACCAAGGACCTTGCAATTTAAAAAAAAATTCACAAATGTATTTATAGAATGTAGAATCAACATAATGTAGAAGCAATTTACAATCAATATACATTTATTAGAGAGTTTAAAAATATCAATGAAATTATGTGAGAGTATGGCTTTAAATCTTGTCTTTAATGATGTATCTTGTGACATCATACACAGAACAAATTTGGATTTTTTTTCTGAAATCAACACATATGAACTACAAATTTTAAATAAAAAAGATACATTTAAATACAGTGAAAACGAAGAAACAAAATAAAGGAAAAAGATCTGTTTAACCTGTTTTGTAGGTGTTACCTAACCAATAAAACTAAGACATTGCAATAATAAAATTGCACAGCACAGTATTCACAGACATCAAGTGATGCCATGTCTATGACAGTATTTTTTAAACTACCTTCCAGGCCTACAAATTAATTATTTTTCAAAACTTAATGGGAAATGATGATACAATTAAGGAAAAAAAAGAACATGAATGAAAAATTCCTAGTTACCACAATAAGCAAATTTGTATTTATACTAACATCGAAGATATGGATGTTTTATTTTGTCCATATGCACGTCGTAGGTAAATGTTCTTTTAGCTGAATCCATTAAAACGAAGCATACATTTAACACTGAAGCTAAAACGAGGAATGTCTTGTCTATTTTAGCAGAGATGCCAGATTTGTTTAAACTTGGTCCTTAGTCCACCTATGAACATGCAGAAATATCACCCAGAATAATACTGGAACAGAATTTACAGAATTACCTATTGAAAGTTCATTACAAAACATAATAGATGTTCCATGCTTTGCTGATAAAGGACACAATATCTTGATGAGTAGCTCTCCAGCAAGAAACACTGAACGGTGTAGGTGATGCTTACGGAGCAGCATTGATATACTTCTAAAAACTCAGTCCTGAACTGGATTTGTATTGTTGTGCACTCAAAGAGATTTTTGTTTCAACAATAATATTGATCCAGTTGATGAGTTACTGTTACATTGCTCTTATTTTACAAGAGTTTATAAAACAATTCAATATGTCCAAAATCCATGGGGAAGGAAGACTGGTGACTTACTAATTAGAACTCTGAAAATTATGCTTTATAATCTTTTATTCTGTCATATTTTACATTCGTTGAGCTGTGCACGTCATGAGGACAGCAGTGTCCAATCTGTCAGAAGATGATAAGACTATCCTCATGAACAATGAGGTTAACTTGTAGTACATTGGTGAAGAATCTCATCAGTATTTAACGTTAACAAGGTCGGCACTGAACAAAAACCTTTGGGGTCATAAATTAGAGGGAAATCGTGGTCTTCCTTGATCAGTATCTGTATTTAAGACTGTAGATGACTCCCTTTTTTGGGCTGGTGAAGCTACTTGTGGCCCTCGAAGTGGTGGTAGTGCTCCTGAGGACATGTGCCGGAAGAGGGACACTCTTTGAGGAACAGTGCTTCGGATCCCTCCTTGAGGTCCCGCACCTTGCGTTGTGGAGACAGGTGCAGGCACTGCTGCTAATGATTCTCCAGAAGAGGGTTGTGGTCGGATAATTACTGGTGTCACCTCATGAGGCAGAGAGGGCTGAGATGCTGAGAGAGGTCTTACTTCTCTGCTCAGGCTGCTCGTTTGCAAACCCTGTGTGCTTTTGTTAGAATCACGCCTTTGGGTTGGGCTGTGTACTTGCTGTTGTTGCATCAAGGACATCTGTGACACATTTGGTGAACCATATTGGAAAGTTCGGCCTGCCAATGGACTCTGAACAGAAGGACTTGAAACTACAGCAGAAAAAGAACTGGGTGATGGCACCGCTGCCTGTGGGCTAGGTGACGGTGAATTCTGGTTGGTTGCAGTCTGAACCAGCTGGGGTGGCCTTGTTTGTGACTGAGAAGATGGCGAATAGATATTCAAATTCGGTGAAGAAAGCTGCTGAAAATCTAACTGAGCTATATTTGGTGGTTGTGACTGCATAGAAGCTCTGATGACTGAGTTGCCAGAGAATGGAGGAAATACTCCGAATGATGAATTAAGGGGTGTTTCCATGAATTGCACCATCTCTCGGTCTTGCTTCACCATTTTTTTGAGAAGTTCAGTCTCTTGGTTATCAAAAACACCAGTGTTCAGATCTCTTTGGACCTTATGTAGAAGGAGTGAGTTCTTCTTTCCTATTAAACAAAGCAAAGATAAATGCTGGCATGGTACAATATTGCAAATACATCATTCTACATGCATAATGGTAATTTTGATAAAATAACAGAAGATAACCCTTTAACAACAACATAAAAACATATAAGGGTTATCCACCTATCTTTCCAGATGAACCCTCCTTTATCTGCCTGTATTCCCGGATGTAGTTCAGTCTGGAAAAGTAAAGATGGAACCTTTTACTGACATCTTAAAAATTATATATTACACAAATAGCCACTGTTTTTGATGGTTATTGTGTCGCAACATCCCATAAGTTAATAATGTCTTTTTGGACTGGGTAAAAATCCATATTAGGACATTTTAAAATCTGCTAGGGAATATTTTGACGCTACAACCTTTAAAAAACAGTCAATATTTGTATATTATATAGAAAATAATGGATGGGAATGCATGATAAAGGTGCATGCAGTCCCAAACAATCCATCACCAACCATTTGTTAAATATATTTTTACAGCATTCTACATTGTTTTGATGAAATGCGATAGATTAACTAAGGTGTAGTGGATGAAAATATTGTCATAATCAGCCGACTACACAGCTTGGTGCTTGCAATTAAAACAATTGATTCATTGGAGAATGAAAATTACAGCTTTATTCCGATGCATGTTTTGAAGCCAGAATAGGGACATTTTGGAAAAAAAGGCTAATAGAAACAGGCATCTTCAGTATATTGTTGAAGTGCAGTCAATATTTGTTTTGCTCTTTGATTACAGTCACATACCAGCTCTTCAACTATATCAATTCAAATCAGCAAATACCTCACAGAGCAACAATTTCACTGTGTCATAATAGAGATCTCCCTACCAACATAGCTCATTAGATAGTGGAGTTCTGTATTGCTGCCCGCATGGTGGAAAGCTATGGGGTAATTTTAAGAAATTGTTGTTAACAGGCAACATTGTGCACTCGTTACGTATATTTGTAAAATTACCCATATGCACTCCTTGCTAGGTCTACAGGAAACATTTTTTTCATGTAATGTGACCTCATTACAGCCTATCATGAGGACACTTTGAGGTAGAAGTTGGACCTTGTTGCACCCGTTTCCAGGCAGTAAACGGGGGCAAAAAGGACCAATTACGCGGGGTTATGTCCCAAGCCACAAACACGCCTGAAATACATCTGACTCCATATTGGGTAGGGTGATTTTTCAGACATCCCCAATGACCACCAAAAACAGGCATTAGGCCACTTGCAGATGTTAATAAGGGGCCTACCGTCTGCCTTAGGACCCCTTCCTGAAATTGGGCTGCCCCGAGCGGAGCTAGAACATCTTCCTTTATATTACATCACACAGCTTATTTTTATGAGGTGACCATATCCATCTGTTTGTAAAGCCTTATTTTAATTGAGAAACCTAGGTTATAGGCCAAGGTGCAGATGTGAGGTGGTAAATCAGGAGATAGTATTTAGTCACACAAATTTTGATTTTAAAAGGTTGTGGGGCATAAATTTGTCTTGGGCAGTAGGGCAAAACAAGCAAAGGCAAATTGGCAGCCCGTTTTGTCCACTGAAGTCAATTGGAAATAAAAATCAGGAGATATGTGGAGTGTAATATGTGTAAAATCTGTTTGTAAACCCACCTAACCTCAATTCAAATGTTATTCCAAATTTGCAGGTCTATGGGGCAAGAGCAGGGAAGTGCAGCTAATTGGACAGGTCTTGCAAAGAGCTGGCACAGGCACGATGGGCCAAATGTCCTCCTTCTGTGCTGTATGATTCTCTGATTCTATGTAAAACGGGCTGCCAATTTGCTATCACCCATTTTACACTGTCACACAAAATCAAGATCTACCCCACAGTATGTGTTGGCAGGACAATCACCAGGTACAAGAGCAGACATTCCGATCAACAAAGTTCACACATGAACACTTAACCTGCTCGCTCTACATTCCTGTGTGTGCTATTTCTACACAGACATTATTAGCCTGTGTGCATACATGTGCGTACAAAATCACAGAGCAACACGCCAGACTGATAAATAGACAGATAGATGGATGGGATCATTTCATGAAAATATCTTGTACGGTACAACTGAAATATTTTCCTGTTATGAAGATCATGCTTTCGTGCAGTTATGCAGATCTCTATTTTGCAGATTGCTGCAGAATTCCAGATGCTGGCAAGTCCACATGGCAGTGAAATGGTTAAGACTAAGGGAGAAACTTTCCTGCATCTGTGCTCAAGCACACTGGATTATTTGGGCGCAGTAAGTACCAGAAAATCAGGCCGGAGGGCATGTTTAGGAACCCACACGATTTTCCTTCATTAATTTAAATAGGAGGGAAATCGGGTGGGTTCCTTTACAGACGTGTGCTCTGACCCAATCGATTTACCAATATTTGCTGCACCCAGGCGATCCAGAAAAATCTCCCCTTCGATCTGAACTGCTGATTATGAGAGCTGATCTATATAAATTATTGAATAGACGAGACTGGTAGAAATAGATAGGCAAATACCGCCAGAGAAAGAGACTTTGAACAAATCATGCACAGGATGATTATTAATAACACAAATTCGTAAGAATTTAAGGTTTTTGGGGGAACTAAGACAGCTGTAGCTATGGCACAAACTCAAAGGGAGGGCAATAAAACAGTTGATTCTTTTTACCTCCTCAGGGTTTAACCCGTAGTAGTTTAGGGTGGAATTATACTGCACTTTTTGCATAGATGTGAAGTAGTTTGAGGTTAGCCTTGATGCAGAAAGTAGCAGTATAATGTGGCTGTCAGATCAACTGACATCACGCATACTAAAGTCAAGTGATGTGAGACCCACCTCCCACAAGGCATCCTCACATTGCTTCAAGTTCGCATTGGCTGCGGTTATAACTCCACTCTGATATGAAGCCTCAATTTAAAAGTGACTAGATAATCCACTGGATCTCCTGGAAACTTTGTACAGAATGGTTTTAATATTAGGTTTTAATATTCGGTCAACAAGCTGACACTCTTTGCACCCCCACCTCAACACTCTCTTAACATTAAAACCTGATTGCAGAGGGCTGCTCATGTATTGAATCACACATATGTCGAGCTCCATCGTCGTAACATCACAGTACTGATCAGACTGAGATCGGTCTGCAGTATAAAAAGACTGTCGACTGCATATTGCAGCCAGCAGGTACCAGTCTCAGGCTGATAGATGCAGTATAACTACAGTCTTAATTTATTGATTTTAACAAAGCTTCATGTAGTGACAGACACAACCTAGGTCTATGGTAGGTAGATTAAATAGATAAATATAGATAATACGTGAATGCTGGTAATCTGAAATAAAAACAGAAATTGCCAGAAATATACAGCAGGTCAGTCAGCATCTGAAAGAGAAAGATAGATTAACAGGTTTTGGATAGGACCCTTTGTAAATTAATTAAACATATTTGTAGCATAATTTTAACATATAGTTACCAAGCATATCAAATTCTTCAATCAATAAATATACAAAGCAAATTCATTAAACAGTGATGTCAAAGGGTCATTTAACTTTTCTGCAATGGGTTTCACCATGTCTGAGAGCTGTGAACATTTCTTTGAAAAGACCTGGCAAGAGTTTTAGTCTACACAGTAACCACTCCAGATCAGGGAGTTATCTACAAGCATAATTAAAATGATACACCTACAATAGATTATCAATCATTTGTTTTGCTATTAACAATGATCCAACTAGTTGCCTTACACAACTATAATAACTGTCCATTTGGCTCACAAGCTTTGTGTTAGCCCAATAAGAGAAATCTGTCAAGAGAATTTACAATTTGGACATACAGTATCACAGTGAAATGGTCACAACATTTTGTAATTTGCGTGATTCTGTTAACAATTTCAATCTGTCCTGGTGTAATCTTGTGAAACTATAGTGGTGGGCATGGGTCTGGCAGTATGTGCACTTAAACAATAAACAGGCATCTGGATTCGCTCTGGATAGAAGTATGGGACCTGGTCAGGCTACAGTTGAGAGTTGGGACTGGTAATGCATGGAAATTAGGGGATGGGAGTTTGAAAATTCACAGGAATATCCCAGGAACAGGCCTTACAATACATTCTCACAGGATAATTACAGTTGAGAAAGGCCATTTAGCCCATCTTAATTCATCCACCCATAAAGATCCTAATGTCCTTCTGTTGTAGCAGGGTTTTTTCCTCCATTACACTATCTGGAAGTTTATTCCACATGTTGATCACTCTTTGTGGTTAGCTGTGGCACAGTGGTAGCACTCTTGCCTCTGAGTCAGAAGATTGTGTGTTCAAGTCCCACTACATAGACTTGAGCATAAAATCTAGGCTGACACTTCAGTGCAGTACTGAGGGAGTGCTGCACTGTCAGAGGTGTCGTCTATCAGATGAGACAATAAGCCGATGCCACGACTGCCCTTTCAGATGGACATGTATGTTCTCGTGACACTATTATGAAGAAGAGCAGAGGAGTTCTCCCCGATGTCCTGGCCAATATTTATCCCTCAACCAACATCACTAAAACAGATTATCTGGTCATTATCACATTGCTGTTTCTGGGACCTTCCTGCGTGCAAATTGGCTGCCGTGTTTCCTACCTTACAACAGTGACTACACTTCAAAAGTACTTAATTGACTGCAAAGCACTTTGGGACATCCTAAAGTCATGAAAAGTGCTGTATAAATGCAAATCTTTCTTTCTTACTCCTGAAGTTTGATTTGAAGTAATTCTGGGTTAACTTTTTCCATATTCTTAGCCCAGTAAGAGAAATCTATCTCTCAGACACCTCTTTTCCAGGCTGAAAAGCTGAAGTCTCTCCAATCATTCTTCATAACTCAGACCCTGGACAGAGGGGATCAGCCTTGTCGCTCTTCTATCACTGCCCTCAATGCTGGAATGCCTCTCTTGTTTCTTGATGATCAGAACTGGATGCCGTATTCAAAGTGCGATCTGACCAAACTTATACACCTCCTCTGACTTATATTCTATTGTTTTGATTATGTAGTTAATCATCCTATTGGCTTTGTTGATTGCTGTTCTGTATTAGTTGGACATGTTTTGTGTCGCGTCTACTAAGACTCTTGGGAATGTTACAGCTTCATCCTTAGCTGTTTCGCCACTATTCATGGGGTAATCATATCATCTATTTTTCCTTCCTATGTGTCACACTTTACACTTGTCTGCATTAAATTTCATCTGCCGTTGTTCTGTCCTACATATCAAATATGTGTATGATAAAGAGAGTAATCCATGCAATTAAAAAAAAGACAACAATTATGAAAGTATATTTTAAAAAGTGTCTGGCTTCGCAAACAGGGCTGAGGCTGTTCATGGGGTAGAAACACTTCTTTACCTAGGCTATAAAGCAAAAAACAATGAGGGGTGGAAGGAAGCCAAGACCAGGCATAACAGGGTAAAAATTGGTTATGCTTCTTTTCGAGCGCATAACCAGCGGCACGTTGTCAGTGCGCACCTGAACGAGAAGGACTGAAGCTTGCTCGAAATTGGGCCTCGGGCCTTATTTACATTAGTTGTGTGAGTTGCTGGCGCTTGTAGTGCCTCCACAGCAGACCCAAAGCCTGCCCCGCTCATCGCAATCCAATTTCAGGAAGGGGGACCAAAGCAGGTGTTGGGTCCCTCAATTACCTGAGTAAGGGTCGTAATGCCCGTTTTAGGGATGCCTGAAAAATGGCCTGGCCCAATATCAGGCCGGACATCTTTTAGGCATACTTCAGGCGCAGGATGTTGGTTCATGACATTGCCCCTCGTTGCACCTGTTTTATACTCTTAAAATAGGTGCAACAAAGTCCAATTCAGTTAAAATGGCAATTCTGATTAAAATGCATTTTTAAATTAAATTTCTGAAGATATATGTATTTGTAATTACATAAATTGTTTTTAGATATTGGACGGAACTTTTCTGGATATCCTCAAATTCTAGAAAGAAAGAAGGAACTTGCACTTAAAATGGGTCTGGCCATTTTTCAGGTGCCCCTGGTGACAGCCTAAAATAGGCGTTACACCCTTTGCATATGCAAATGATGGGCTTTACGCCTGCCTTTCACAACCTCAGGGCATCCCAAAGTGCTTTTGAAGTGCAGTTATTGTTGTAATATAGGAAAATGTGGCAGCCAATTCACGCACAGCAGGTCTCACAAACAGCAAGAAAACCAAATGATCCTATCATCTGTTTTATGTGTTAGTTGAGGGATATATACCAACCTGCCCCCACCACACAGTACTGCCCCCCGATTATCAAAATCCACGACAAGGCCTTGGACAATGTGGACCACTTTCCATACCTCGGAAGCCTACTGTCAACAAGGGCAGACGTCGACGACGAAGTCCAACACCGCCTTCAGTGTGCCAGTGCAGCCTTCGGTCGCCTGAGGAAGAGAGTGTTTGAAGACCAGGACCTCAAACCCGGCACTAAGCTCATGGTCTACAGAGCAGCAGTGATACCCGCCCTGCTGTATGCCTCAGAGACATGGACCATGTACAGTAGGCACCTCAAAGCACTGGAGAGGTACCACCAACGCTGCCTCCGCAAGATCCTGCAAATCCATTGGCAGGATAGGCACACCAACGTCAGTGTTCTTGCTCAGGCCAACATCCCCAGCATCGAAGCTTTGACGGGCCACATCATCCGCATGCCCGATACGAGACTCCCAAAACAAGCGCTCTACTCGGAGCTCCGACACGGCAAGAGAGCCCCAGGTAGGCAGAGGAAACACTTCAAGGACACCCCCTCAAAGCATCCGGGAAGGCGCCGAACACCTCGAATCTCTTCGCCGGGAGCAAGCGGAAGCCAAGCGCAAGCAGCGCAAGTCAACCCAAGCACCCCACCCACCCGCCCCTTCAACCACCGTCTGCCCCACCTGTGACAGAGACTGTAGGTCCCGCATTGGACTCATCAGTCACCTGAGAACTCATTTTTAATGTGGAAGCAAGTCATCCTCGGTTCCAAGGGACTGCCTAAGAAAGAAGAAATTGGCCAGGATAATGGGAGAACTGCCCAACTCTTTTTCGAATAGTGCTATGGGATCTTTTACATCCACTGGAGAGGGCAGACAGGGCCTCGGTTTAATGTATCATCCAAAAGTACTGGATTGGAATGTCAGCCTAAAATATGTGCGCAAGTCTCCAGAATTGAACCCACAACCTTCTGACTCAGAGGCAAGTGTGCTACCACTGAACCAAGGCTGACACTAAATTCTGAATAATAATCAGGAACTAAATCTCTACTCAATCATTTTGAAAGCTATGGCAAAGGGATTAAGTGTCTATTAGTTGAAACAAACAAAAAAAGTAAAGTTTTTTAGAGCATTATCAGGTTCCAATTAACATTCCAGGTGGATTAGATTACAATATATATTGAAACAGGCCTTGTACTCACTGCATAATATGCTTAATAGAATTCTATCTTCTGTTCTAAACAGGATTGTCAAATTTTCAGATTTGAAAACAGAATTCATTTTGTTAATAGGAATGGAGTCTTCTCATTATTGCACTCAATTTGCCTATTAAAACCATGAGGTTAAGTTATTTAAATAGCATTAACCTTTGGAGTACTACAATAGCATTACAGTATTAAAATGACAGGATAAGGCAATTATAATGTATATATTAGGATTTGTTTAAAGAATAGATGCTTTGTGATGCAGTGCTTTTCAATTTGAGTTTATTCCATTCTATAAGAGAACTTTATCAAATAATTACTTTCTGCAGCTTACATATTGTTAGAGTCAGTGTAATGCTATTCAAAACTGTGAAAAGGATTCCTAACGTAAACAGTAAAACAAATCGCAAAAGATTCAAATTGAATAAATGGGGGAAAAAAGAAAATGAAAAGAGGAAGATGGGCAGTAAGACAGTTAAAAAAACGAAATGAGCAAGGTCAGGATGGTTTCAATGCCACAGCAATTTTATTAGTGGGTTGCTAATGACGGAAACAAAAAAACAAAAAAATCACTGGATTGGGGGTAATATTCTGGCATGGGTGGAGGATTGGTTATCTAACAGGAAGCAGAGAGTTGGGATAAATGGTTCATTCTCGGACTGGCAACCAGTAGCCAGTGGTGTTCCGCAGGGGCCGGTGCTGGGTCCCCAACTCTTTACAATCTATATTAATGATTTGGAGGAGGGGACCGAGTGTAGCATATCAAAGTTTGCAGATGATACAAAGATGGGAGGGAAAGTAGAAAGTGAGGAGGACATAAAAAACCTACAAGGGGATATAGACAGGCTGGGTGAGTGGGCGGAGATTTGGCAGATGCAATACAATATTGGAAAATGTGAGGTTATGCACTTTGGCAGGAAAAATCAGAGAGCAAGTTATTATCTTAATGGCGAGAAACTGGAAAGTACTGCAGTACAAAGGGATCTGGGGGTCCTAGTGCAAGAAAATCAAAAAGTTAGTATGCAGGTGCAGCAGGTGATCAAGAAGGCCAACGGAATGTTGGCTTTTATTGCTAGGGGGATAGATTATAAAAACAGGGAGGTATTGCTGCAGTTATATAAGGTATTGGTGAGACCGCACCTGGAATACTGCATACAGTTTTGGTGTCCATACTTAAGAAAAGACATACTTGCTCTCGAGGCAGTACAAAGAAGGTTCACTCGGTTAATCCCGGGGATGAGGGGGTGGACATATGAGGAGAGGTTGAGTAGATTGGGACTCTACTCATTGGAGTTCAGAAGAATGAGAGGCGATCTTATTGAAACATATAAGATTGTGAAGGGGCTTGATCGGGTGGATGCGGTAAGGATGTTCCCAAGGATGGGTGAAACTAGAACTAGGGGGCATAATCTTAGAATAAGGGGCTGCTCTTTCAAAACTGAGATGAGGAGAAACTTCTTCACTCAGAGGGTAGTAGGTCTGTGGAATTTGCTGCCCCAGGAAGCTGTGGAAGCTACATCATTAAATAAATTTAAAACAGAAATAGATAGTTTCCTAGAGGTAAAGGGAATTAGGGGTTACGGTGAGCGGGCAGGAAATTGGACATGAGGCTGAGTTCGGATCGGTCAGGGCCCTGTGGGTGGCGGAGCGGGCCCAGGGGCTGAGTGGCTGGGTCCTGCTCCTACTTCTTGTGTTCTTTAGATTTGAGGTTAGGATCAGATCAGCCATGATCTTATTGAATGGCGGAGCAGGCTCGAGGGGCCGATTGGCCTACTCCTGCTCCTATTTCTTATGTTCTTTTGTTCTTATTCCCCTATTTTTGGATTTTTCAGAGGAATTTCACCCTACAGGTTTGGCTCTGGGGAAATACACCAACGTGATTTACCATAATACAAGAACAACAATTGCAACTTGCATTTATACAGCGTCTTTAATGTAGAGAAACATCCCAAGGTGCTTCATTGATGCGTAATCAGTCAATACCCATAGCAGCAAAAATATGAAGGTTTAATCCCCTACACGGTTGAGTTGCTAATCCCAGCTCCGTTGCTCCGAGGAAGCACAAACAGAGGCTAGGCAAACACCACGAGGTGATGGAAAACTGGAGCAAGGGATGTTCCTCAGGCACTTTCTCATGACTGCATCAGAGTGGGATTGGCAGAAGCCTGGGATCAGTTTGTCACCGGTTCAGTTGGCTGCAGATGGTGCTCAGCATATTAGAATGGGGAAGAGAAGAATATACCCCTCGAAGAACAACAGCTAGGGTTTGGCTCCTAGAATTTATACTTTGGGCCTCAGGAAAACTAAATCTACAAGTGAGAAGGCTTTAGAAGATGAATTCAGGTGTCTAACCTTTTGTAAATACTTTCATGGGACTACAGGAATGAGACCTTGGATAACTGAAAACCCAAATTGTCAGAATATGAAAATTTTAAGTTTATTCATAAATACCCCAACTGACATAAAACGAAAAACAGTGAAATCTGAAATAAAAACAGAAAATTCTAGAAAGTATTTTATCTACATTCAGACCATTTGGAATTTGGAGGATCCTGTCTTAATAAAAAAAAATGGTACCATATGCAGACACAACTTGTGTGCAATGTATATATACTTAGTTAATGCACTGGGCTATGCTGAAGCTTAATGTTGAGGAGCATGGGCCAGGCCATGTTGTCAGGATGCAGCCTTTTGAAGATTCCAGAGGTTGAAATTCCTCTTTTAACCAAAACTGAGAGAATGCCTCTCTTTCTCCATAATTAGTAACCCACAAACAAAATCACATTCACGGAAAACACACGTTTCAAAGCCATATTATTAGCAGGTTGATAATAATAGAGAAAAAACATAGTCTCCTATTTTTGGTTGAAAGAGGAGTTTCACCCCACAAGTTGGCTCTTAGCCTTTACAGGTACAGCTTGGAATTGATTGGAGAAGATGCATGACGCCCCTCTTACGTTTGATGGGTAGTTTTAAAGCAGCAATGCAATTTGTCAACTGTCCTCTTTATCATGCGATCACTTTTAGATTAAAATGGTTCATTGGCACAATCCAATTCTGTAGCTGAAACACAATGCACTGAAAATAGTAAATGCTGGAATCTAAATGAGGAGTGATTATACTTAATGAGATTATAAGAAACTGTGCCGGTAAATGGTTTATCAAGCTTTAGGTTTGCGACTGAAATAATTTTCATGATAAAAATAGACACTTCAGTTTAGAATCTTTACTAACTTGGCATCTCATATCCCAGAAATCCCAGCCATCTTAATACTCCAGAAACCCTGCAATCACAGCTTAAAATTCCAGACATTTTGGGGCTCTGGAATTGATGCAAGAATAAGAACAAAATTCAACATAAACACTAGGAACATTGCTTGGGATTTGTCCTTTCTCTTATGACTTCCTTTCTGATGTGGCTTTTTGCAAGTGACCCTGGAATTTGAGTACAGTATCATCTCTGATGAGACAAAGTACAGGCAGAAATTCCGGCAGTACTGTTGGGCCACCAGAAGTGCAGTGGGGTGGAACTTTCACCCACTGTTTTGTCTTCACCAGGACTCTGCCCCAAATTCCTGGGTAGATTATTAGCATATTTGGAACAGATATCCACACATACAGGTACCACAGTAGTGACAATATAAGGGAGCCCACCCCGCCGATCTGTGAGTGGCACCCTACTGGGATATTGAAACAGCACCCTGCTGGGATATTGAAACAACACCCTGCTGGAATATTGAAACAACACCCTGCCGGGATATTGAAACAGCACTCTGCTGGGATATTGAAAGAACACTCTGCTGGGATATTGAAACTGCACCCTGCTGGGATATTGAAACAACACTCTGCTGGGATATTGAAACAGCACCCTGCTGGGATATTGAAAGAACACTCTGCTGGGATATTGAAACTGCACCCTGCTGGGATATTGAAACAACACTCTGCTGGGATATTGAAACAGCACCCTGCCGGGATACTGAAACAGCACCCTGCCGGGATACTGAAACAGCACCCTGCCGGGATACTGAAACAGCACTCTCCTGGAATATTGAAACAGCACCCTGCTGGGATATTGAAACAACACTCTGCTGGTATATTGAAACAGTGCGCTGCTGGGATATTGAAACAGCCCCCTGCTGGGATATTGAAAGAACACTCTGCTGGGATATTGAAACAGCACACTGCTGGGATATTGAAACAGGAGCCTGCTGGGATATTGAAACAGCACTCTCCTGGAATATTGAAACAGCACCCGGCTGGGATATTGAAACAACACTCTGCTGGGATATTGAAACAGCACCCTGCTGGGATATTGAAACAGCACCCTGCTGGGATATTGAAACTGCACCCTGCTGGGATATTGAAACTGCACCCTTTTGGGATATTGAAACAGCACTCTCCTGGAATATTAAAACAGCACCCTGCTGGGATATTGAAACAACACTCTGCTGGTATATTGAAACAGCACCCTGCTGGTATATTGAAACAGCACCCTGCTGGGATATTGAAACAACACTCTGCTGGTATATTGAAACAGCACCCTGCTGGGATATTGAAACTGCACCCTGCTGGGATATTGAAACTGCACCCTGCTGGGATATTGAAACAGCACCCTGCTGGGATATTGAAACAGCACTCTCCTGGAATATTAAAACAGCACCCTGCTGGGATATTGAAACAACACTCTGCTGGTATATTGAAACAGCACCCTGCTGGTATATTGAAACAGCACCCTGCTGGGATATTGAAACAACACTCTGCTGGTATATTGAAACAGCACCCTGCTGGGATATTGAAACTGCACCCTGCTGGGATATTGAAACTGCACCCTGCTGGGATATTGAAACAGCACCCTGCTGGGATATTGAAACAGCACTCTCCTGGAATATTAAAACAGCACCCTGCTGGGATATTGAAACAACACTCTGCTGGTATATTGAAACAGCACCCTGCTGGTATATTGAAACAGCACCCTGCTGGGATATTAAAACAACACTCTGCTGGTATATTGAAACAGCACCCTGCTGGGATATTGAAACTGCACCCTGCTGAGATATTGAAACAGCACCCTGCTGGGATATTGAAACTGCACCCTGCTGGGATATTGAAACAGCACTCTGCTGGAATATTGAAGCTGTACCCTGCCGTGATATCAGAATGGCGCCATGTTGGGATATTGGAGCTGCATCCTACTGCAATATCGAAACTGCTCCCTGCTGGGACAGCAAAACTGCTCCCTAATGGGACACCAAAACTGTTCCCTGCTGGCGTATCTAAACTGATCCCTGCTGGAATATCGGAGCTGCACCTCACTCGGAAATTGGGCTGGTCACAGGCCTGTCCGGCTGAAGAAGTGCAGATTTTAAAGCTTCTTCTTATGCAGCTCCCTGGATGGTAGGTCCCAAGTCTGTCCGGGATAGATTGCCATTTGAATTGCTCTATGTATGGCCCAGGATGGCATGTATGCCATGTACCACTGAATACATTGCTCGTGTATCTAAAGGTATTTCTGGGAGAGCCCAGCAACCCACCTAAACTGATTGGGATCGGGTGAGCAGAAGAAGCACTCGCCCCCTCAGTTGGAGTTTGTTGTGGCAGCTTTCAAGGGGCAGAAGCCCGGCAGAGACAAATCCTGCCGAAATTTTCAGTCTGACAACACCCAAATTCCACCCCATGAAAGAGTGGGATTTCTAAGCTTTAATCTTTAACAGGTAGACAATTCAGTAAACAAATACTGACACACTGTGCTGTAGATGTTACGTATTTTATGTGAATTAATTAACACAATACAGTCCTTTTAGATGGGTTTTTAAAACATGATGGCCTGAGTTTTAAAATAGCCCATTTGAAATGAACAGGCTTCCATCAGTGCTATGATTGAAAAACCTATGTCCTTTGCTTCAATGTCATTGTCTGACTGACGTTTTTCTTTTTAAGTTGGGAAAGTGTGTTCTTCAGAGTCTGAATGCAGTTGCCATTATGATGCAAACAAAGCAAATGGGCTTGTGAAAAATCAATATCTTTTCAGAATCTGTGGGTGGTACTCACCCTGCGGGAAATGTACACATTCAGCATTCACTTATTGGTCCATGGATTAGATGGCCACTTATATTGTTCTGTGATACATCACAAGCTGGATCCTGACACGGGATCCTGGGATTTGCGAGGCTGAATCCTGAAATCTCAGGATCATAATGGTAGTACAAACCCTGCTTCAGTTTGGAGAAGCTCTCTTGAGCCTTTTCCATATTAACAAAGTTAGAAAAAGTGCATCCATTTCACAAGTTAGCTCTCCATTGCATCAGTTGCTCAGTGACAGAATGATCTTGATCTGCTGGTTGAAATTTCCGATACGTCCGCTATGATACGGTCAGCTTGTATTGACCTGAACATATGTAAAGTCATTTCTAAGGCACTGATCACATACCAACATATTAAAATGTTAATGGTGGGAATACGTCATCAGACGTATATTTTGTCATTATCACCTTACTAACACTGGGCATCAGGAACACCACTGTGTTCCTTGTGTCCAGCATTGCTGAGGCAGCGGGGTTTTTTTTTAAGTAAGTAGTTACACTGCTTGGTGGAAAGCAATGAACTGCATTAAGGAAATTTAAATTAAAAAAAATTAAACTCTTTTCCTTCTGCCGGCACCACAAGCCACACTATGTTGTCCCACGTGCTGCAGTGATTTCCTTTCCCCTTTACCCAAGGCGGGCTACCTGGTGGGACTAGAAATAACGGCAGGAGCATGCCACAAAAAGAGAAACAAATCCGACCTCAGGATATCTGCTGGGGTTGGGCACACGCAACAGCTGCACCCTCACCAATCTGGCTGGATGTCTCAAAGTATTTTACATAAGAACATAAGAAATAGGAGCAGGAGCAGGCCATATGGCCCTTCGAGCCTGCTCCGCCATTCAATAAGATCATGGCTGATCTTTTACCTCAACTCCACCTTCCCACACTATGCCCATATCCCTTGATTCCCTTAGTATCCAAAAATCTATCGATCTCTGACTTGAACATACTCAACAACTGAGCATGACGTTGGACAAAGATAGATACCAAATGTGAGGTAGAAAAAGAAAAAGAGAGGGTGTTGGGTGAAAATGTAGTCAAAGAGAGGGCTTTGTAACAGTTCGGTTGCGCGGGGGTGGGGGGTGAGAAGCTGAGCTTGGGTTGAGCAGTACACTAAAGTTTTGTTCCATTGGACTTTTAAAGGCAGGGTGGTAGATGACAAATTGGATGTGCTGGGGGAAGAGAATTAGTGCGTAGGGGCATGTTGGCTGAAGGAGTGTCTGCTGATAGTGGAATGGAGGCAAAAGGGACATAAAGAATGGGCTGATATTGTAGTGGAGGGTGCATGCAGGGAAGGACGGCTGGAGGAGCTGAGCTGTGTTGGGGTGTGGTGAGGCCATAGAGGTTTTTGTAGGCGAGGAGAAAAATAAGGTCAATTTGCTTGGGCACAGGTAGCTACTGGAGTTCAGCAAGGAGGGGATGATGTGGTTGTGGACCTTTGTGTGGATGCAGGGACATGAGGTGCAGCAATTTGTACAAGTTGCTGTTTGTGGAAGCCGAAAAGGAAAACATTGGAGAAATCGAGCCTTGAGGCAATAAAGGTGTGGATAAGGGTTTCGGTGGCTGAGGTGGAGGTGCATAATATTGTGTAGGAGTAGGAAACTAGTGATTGCAACAAAAGTGGGGAAGTCCAAAACTAGGGGCCATAATTATAAGATAGTCACTAACAATCCAATAAAGAATTATAGAGAATTAAAAAGGAAGAGAGTAGCAAAAGTAAACATTGGTCCCTTAGAGGCTGAAACAGGAGAAATTATTATGGGGAATAAGGAAATGGCAGAAACGTTAAACAAATATTTTGTATCTGTCTTTACAGTAGAAGACACAAAAAGCATACGAAAAATGGCGGGGAACCAAGGGTCTAATGAAGGTGAGGAACTTAACGTAATTAATATAAGTAGAGAAAAAATACTAGAGAAACAAATGGGACTAAAAGCCAACAAATCCCCGGACCTGACGGCCTACATCCTAGGGTTCTAAAAGAGGTGGCTGAAGAGATTGTGGATGCATTGGTTTTGATCTTCCAAAATTCCCTAGATTCTAGAATGGTCCCAGTGGATTGGAAGGTCGCAAATGTAACACCGCTATTCAAGAAAGGAGGGAGAGAAAGAACAGGGGACTACAGGCCAGTTAGCCTGACATCAGTCGTCAGGAAAATGCTGGAATCCATTGTTAAGGAAGTGGTATCAGGGCACTTCGAAAAATATAACATGATTAGGCCAAGTCAACATGGTTTTATGAAAGGGAAATCGTGTTTGACAAATTTATTAGAGTTTTTTGAGGATGTAACTAGCAGGGTAGATAAAGGGGAACCAGTGGATGTAGTATAGTTAGATTTCCAAAAGGTATTCGATAAGGTGCCACATAAAAGGTTATTACACAAGATTAGGGTTCATGGGGTTGGGGGTAATATAGTAACATGGATAGAGGATTGGTTAACGGACAGAAAACAGAGAGTAGGGATAAACGGATCTTTTTCAGGTTGGCAGGCTGTAACTAGTGGGGTGCCGCAAGGATCAGTGTTGGGGCCTCAGCTATTTACAATCTATATTAATGACCTAGATGAAGGGACCAAGTGTAATGTATCCAAGTTTGCTGATGATACAAAGTTAGGTGGGACAGTAAGCTGTGAGGAGAACACAAAGAGTCTACAAAGGGATATAGATAGACTAAGTGAGTGGGCAGTAAGGTGGCAGATGGAGTATAATGTAGGGAAATGTGAGGTTATTCACTTTGGTAGAAAGAATAGAAAAACAGAATATTTTTTAAATGGTGAGAAACTTTCAAATGTTGATGCTCAGAAAGATTTAGGTGTCCTTGTGCAGGAAACACAGAAAGCTAGCATGCAGGTACAGCAAGCAATAAGGAAGGCAAATGGCATACATAGATACATAGATACATAGAAGATAGGAGCATGTTGGCCTTTATTGCAAGGGGGTTGGAGTATAAGAGTAAGGAAGTCTTGCTACAATTGTACAGGGCCCTGGTGAGACCACACCTGGAGTACTGTGCACAGTTTTGGTCTCCTTAGGAAGGATATACTTGCCTTGGAGGTGGTGCAACGAAGGTTCACTAGATTGATTCCTGGGATGAGAGGGCTGTCCTATGAGAGATTGTGTAGAATGGGCCTATACTGTCTGGAGTTTAGAAGAATGAGAGGTGATCTCATTGAAACATACAAAATTCTGAAGGGGATTGACAGGGTAGATGCTGAGAGGTTGTTTCCCCTGGCTGGAGTATCTAGAACTAGGGGGCATAGTCTCAGGATAAGGGGCAGGCCATTTAAGACTGAGATGAGGAGGAATTTCTTCACTCAGAGGGTTGTGAATCTTTGGAATTCTCTGCCCCAGAGGGCTGTGAATGCTGAGTCTTTGAGTATATTGAAGACTGAGATAGATAGATTTTTGGACTCCAGGGGAATCAAGGGATATGGATATCGGGCGGGAAAGTGGAGTTGAGGTCGATGATCAGACATGATCTTTTTGAATGGGGCCGTATGGGGCCGTATGGCCTACTCCTGCTCCTATTTCTTATGTTCTTATCCTGGGGAGTGGTTAGAATGTGGAACTTGCTACCACATGGAGTAGTTGAGGCCGATAGCATAGATACATTTAAGGGGAAGCTAGATAAGTACATGAGGAAGAAAGGAATAGAAGGATCTGTTGATAGGGTGAGATGAAGAGGGGTGGGAGGAGGCTCGTGTGGATCATGAACACCAGCATAGACCAGTTGGGCCGAATGGCCTGTTTCTGTGCTATAAATTCTCTGTAAGCTGAGCCTGAGTATACGCAGTAAAGTGAAGTTCTCTTAGCCTGAGATGACAGCTGGGAAGGTTGAGGGGGGATGTTTGCAGAAGCCAAAAAGGATGGCTTTGGTTTTTCTGACATTCAGCTGGAGGAAGTTAATTGAGAATACAAGATTGATGCCTGCATCAGTGTGTACTAAACATCAATTATTCAACTGATCCATTTTAATGACAATACTTTTGTAGCAAACCTATTCAATAGGAATTCATAAATACAATTTATTGGTGTAATGGTGTATTGAATGTGTCAAAAACAATTGAACAGAAAACATAATGAATACTTTTGCCTTTAAATCAGTAGAAACTAACATGACAACAGTTTCGGTGTAGCTGTAGAACTTGCCAGGAGAATCTAAGTTCACTTGTGTGACAGCTCCTTTGTTTCTTATAGAGGGCTTATATGAAATCTCCACTTATAATTTTCACCAGTAAAAACTATAGCCTGGATTTCCAAGAGTGTAAAATGGGGCTGGGCCTGAACTGACAGTGGAGAGGGCTGGCCTTATTGAAGTTTGTGAGGCAAGTCTCTCCCCTTCATTAGAACATGGAAAGGTATGCTATTGGCTGCTGGTTCTTATAGGGGAGATAATTTGGGGTCTGCAAATTAATCCTTTCTTTTAATGTAAGGGTATGGCAGAAAAGAGAAATGTGGGCAAAACCACCAGCCCATTCATAATCCTGTTGCAGGAGCTACAGCAAAGGACGATGGCCCCTTTGGGAAAATACCACCTTCCTGTCAAGACAGAGGTACAAGCTGTGTGGCGAGAGGTTGCCAAGAAGGAATACAGTCACCCAGGTCCATCATACCTGGAGTAAATGAAGAGGATGTTTTCCAGTATCTAGAGAAATGCCCAAAGTAGGAGTACCCTCATTTGCATATATGCTTGTTCTTCATCCAATGAAGATGTGGCTACAATGGAAATGCATCTTTTGTGCACCCACAGCAAGGGAGCATATAGAGCACATTTTTGCTGCACTCTTGCAAACAACAGAAGGACAATCCTGCCGTGGCGTACAGTGATACTTTTGTACTCAGCAGTTCTAAGTTCCACCCAATAGAGTACTGTCAGTAGAAACACCATGCCAGTTCATTTCGAAAGTCCTGGACCTGGGAAAGAAGTGCCATGGGCACAGCGATGCAGTTTGGGGTGGTCAAGATTTTCTTTCATCTTCTTTGTTGTGCTCTGTTTGGAACTTTTTGTTTCTTTATTCATTCATGGGATGTGGGTGTAGCTGGCAATGCCAACCTTTATTGCCCATCCCTAATTGCCATTGAGAAGGTGGTGGGGAGCCGCCTTCTTGAACCGCTGCAGTCCGTGAGGTGTTTTCCTACTGGTTTGATACGACTGAGTGGCTTGCTAGAGCATTTCAGAGGGCAGTTAAGAGTCAACCACATTGCTGTGGGTCTGGAATCACATATAGGCCAGACCGGGTAAGGGCAGCAGATTTCCTTCCCTAAAGGACATTAGTGAACCAGATGAGTTTTTACGAAATCCGATAGTTTCTTGGCCACCATTACTGATACTAGCTACCCTCTCCCCCAAAAGGCTGTGGTGCTGGAACCAATGTTCCCTTTAAGCTGTGCTGCCATGCAGCGGTCTGGAGGTCCCGCGCAGGCCACTTGCTGGCTTTCCAATGGAAATAACGCACATGAGCGGAGATTTGAATGGGCTGCACAGACCATTAAAGGGGCCGCACACCCAAAAAAATTACGGGGAACATTGGCTGGAACAATTGGAATTTTCAAGACTGAGATCGATTGATTTTTGATAGGTGAGGGTATCAAGGGATATATTTTTTTAAAATTCGTTTTACGGGATGTTCACATCGCTGGCAAGACCAGCATTTATTGCCCATCCCTAATTGCCCTTGAGTAGGTGGTGGTGAGTTGCCTTCTTCAACCGCTGCAGTCCGTGTGGTGAAGGTACTCCCACAGTACTGTTAGGGAGGGAGTTCCAGGATTTTGGCCCAGCGACGATGAAGGAATGGCGATATACTAAGTCAGGATGGTGTGTGACTTGGAGGGGAACTTGGAGGTGATGGTGTTCCCATGCGCCTGCTGCCCTTGTCCTTCTAGGTGGAAGAAGTCGCGGGTTATGGAGCAAAGGTGGGTGTGATCTAATTTTATGAGCAGGTCCAATGGGCTGAAAGGCCTGCTCCTGTTCCTAATGTTACTATGTTACTCTGCTAATAGGTCAAGGCTGTGTACCATTGGAACATAAAACAGGCAGGGGACCAGCAATCATGGAGCAGCTGACGCAATATGAGATATTCCCCTTTTCCCATGGGAATCTGTAGAATAGTTTGACAAGACCGTTTGGAGGCATTGCACCACCAGCCAGCAAAGTATCCTTCATTTATTATGATCACTCCAACATTCACTTTCTTACTCCTCCTCGCTGGAGCTACACTTGCTAAGCAGCTGCATGACGCACAAAATATCTTTTGATCGGACCTCTCTTTGAAGGTATCGACCTGGGGATGTTTTGTAAAGCTTTTCTCATCAGGTTAACTTCTTCCCAAGATGAGGAGGCAGGGCCACATGACACTAGTGACATTATAGTGTCTGACACATCACAGCAGGTTGAGTCAAGCACCTTCCACCTTGACCCCAGCACCAGCACAGTCAATAGCGCTCTGCAGAATTTTGGGAAAGAGTATGAAGAAGGTTCACTGGGCAAAACACAACTCACCTTTGAGGGGGAGCAAGTTTGGGTGGCATGAGATGAAGTAGTAAAGACCTGGCCAGGCTGATAGCCCATGCCATGTCGCAATGGTATGGGCAAGGGATTGTTGGTCTGTCTTTAGACAGGAGTTGGTGCAGCAGCACACAACATTTTCTGCATCTTTTACATCCATCATGCATCCTACAGCAGCTGGCAGAGAACATGCAGCAGAGCAGCTCCAACATCACTACAGTCCTGCAAAATGGATTTACAGAAATGCCGAGTACTATGGAGTGAGTCGCATTTTGATGGTCCTCTGCAAGGGAGGCCCAAAGCAGTGAGGGGACAAGCACAGAATAAAGACTGCGACTGGCACACCGAAAACCTCGTACACCCAGTTACACAAGTCAATCACTGCTGGATAGTCTGCAAGATCATTTGAAATGACCACTGAAGGTGGGCTTCACCCAAATCGGAGACTCATATAGACTGCTATCATCTAAATCACTCGTTCACTAGCTGGGCTACCCAGCACCGGGCGCCTGGCAGAAGTCCAAATAGGTAGCTTGCTCTCAATGGAGCCACACATCCTCCCACTCAGGTAAGAACCTTCAAGAAGTAATGCCGTTCCTGAAAATAGCAGCTGCTGTTACTGGGAAATCTTATGACTCTGCACACAGAGGTTCAACACCATCACTAAATCCAAAAGGGCTGTAGCACCCTAAGAAAGATTTTTTTTAAAAACCTGCACTCATATAGCGCCTTTCATATCCTCAGGATGTCCAAAAGTGCTTCACAGCCAATGAATTATTTTCTGAAGTGTAGTTGCTGTTGTTTTGTAGGTAAATAGAACAGCCAATTTGCACACAGCAAGGTCCCACAAACAGAAAAGACATAAGTTAGTCTGTTTTTAAAGGTGTTGATTGACGGATAAACATTGGTTAGGACACTGGGAGAACTCCCCTGCTATTCTTCAAATAATGTCATGGGATCTTTTACATCCACCTAAATAGGCAGATATGGCTTTAGTTTAACAGCTCATAAGAAAGTAGGCACCTCCAACAATGTAGCACTCCCTCAGTACTGCCCTACAGCAACCTTCCACCAACTGCTTCTCCCACTCAGGGAGCATTCAGACACAGCAGGTTATGAATAGGACAAGAACACCTTAATGGGTCATAAAACCATAGATGTTTACAGCACAGGAGGAGGCTATTCGTCCCATTGTGTCTGTAACACTTCTTTATGAGATCAATCCAAAACTAATCCCACTGTCTGTTCCGTGCTCTCCCCTTAGCCCTGTACCGTCTTCTGCTTCAAATATTAGTACTTTTTCCCTTAAAAGATTTAATGGTCTCTTCTTCAATCACTCCCTCTGGTAAATCATTCTATGGTTAACAAACTTCTGTGTAAAGAAATTTCACCTACCATCACTGATTTCCAACCAGAAGAAATAATCTTTCACTATTCAGTCTATCAAAATTCCTAATACTTTTAAAAACCTCTATTAAATCTCCTTATAGCCTTTTCTGCTCCAATGGAAACAAATCTCTCCTCGGAACTATAATTCCCATAAAAAAGACTTGCATTTATACAGCACCTTCCTGACCTCAGTATCTCCCAAAGCACTTTACAGCCAATGAAGTACTTTTAAAAAAAACTGTAGTCACTGTTGTAATGTAGGAAATGTTTTACAGCCAATTTTGCGCACAGCAAGCTCCCACAAACAGCAATGAAATAAATGACCGGATAATCTGCTTTAAGTATTGGTTGAGATACAAATGTTGGTCAGGACATCGGAGAACTTTCCTGCTCTTCTTCGAATAGTGCTGTGGGATGTTTTACGTCCATCTGGGAGGGCAGACGCGGTCTCGGTTAAGTGTCTTATCCAAAAAACGGTACCTCCAACAGTGCAGCTCTCCCTCAGTACTTCACTGAGGTACCAGCCTCGATTTGTTTTTTTTAAATTCACTTATGGGATTTGGGCGTCGCTGGCAAGGCCAGCATTTATTGTCCATCCCTAGTTGCCCTTGAGAAGGTGGTGGTGAGCCGCCTTCTTGAACTGCTGCAGTCTGTGTGGTGAAGGTACTCCCACAGTGCTGTTAGGTAGGCAGTTCCAGGATTTTGACCCAGCGACGATGAAGGATCGGCGATATACTTCTAAGTCAGGATGGTGTGTGACTTGGAGGGGAACTTGGAGGTGGTGGTGTTCCCATGCGCCTGCTGCCCTTGTCCTTCTAGGTGGAAGAGGTCGCGGGTTTGGGAGGTGCTACCGAAGAAGCCTTGGTGAGTTGCTGCAGTGCAGCTTGTAGATGGTACACACTGCAGCCACGGTACGCCGGTGGTGGAGGGAGTGAATGTTTAAGGTGCTGGATGGGGTGCCAATCAAACGGGCTGCTTTGTCCTGGATGGTGTCAAGCTTCTTGAGTGTTGTTGGAGCTGCACTCATCCAGGCAAGTGGAGAGTATTCTATCACACTCCTTACTTGTGCCATGTAGATGGTGGAAAGGCTTTAGGGAGTCAGGAGGTGAGACACTCGCTGCAGAATTCCTAGCCTCTGACCTGCTCTTGTTGCCACAGTATTTATGTGGCTGGTCCAGTTAAGTTTCTGGTCAATGGTGACTCCCAGGATGTTGATGGTGGGGGATTCGGCGATGGTAATGCCGTTGAATGGTAAGGGGCGGTGGTTAGACTCTCGCTTGTTGGAGATAGTCATTGCCTGGCACTTCTGTGGCGCGAATGTTACCTGCCACTTATCAGCCCAAGCCTGAACGTCGTCCAGGTCTTGTTGCATGCGGGCATGGACTGCTTCATTATCTGAGGAGTTGTGAATGGCGCTGAACACTGTGCAGTCATCAGCAAACATCCCCATTTCTGACCTTATGTTGGAGGGAAGGTCATTGATGAAGCAGCTGAAGATGGTTGGGCCTAGGACACTGTTTTGAGGAACTCCTGCAGCTGTGATGATTGACCTTCAATCACCACAACCATCTTTCTTTATGCTAGGTATGACTCCAGCCACTGGAGTGTTTTCCCCCTGATTCCAGTTTTACTAGGGCTCCTTGATGCCACACTCGGTCAAATGCTGCCTTGATGTCAAGGGCAGTCACTCTCACCTCGCCTCTGGAATTCAGCTCCTTTGTCCATGTTTGGACCAAGGCTGTAATGAGGTCGGGAGCCGAGTGGTCTTGGCGGAACCCAAACTGGGCATCAGTGAGCAGGTTATTGGTGAGTAAGTGCCGCTTGATAGCACTGTCTATGACACCTTCCATCACTTTGCTGATGATTGAGAGTAGGCTGATGGGGCGGTAATTGGCCGGGTTGGATTTGTCCTGTTTTTTGTGGACAGAACATACCTGTGTAGTTTTCCACATTGTCGGATAGATGCCAGTGTTGTAGCTGTACTGGAACAGCTTGGCTAGAGGTGCGGCTAGTTCTGGAGCACAAGTCTTCAGCATGATAGCTGGGATGTTGTCGGGGCCCATAGCTTTTGCTGTATCCAATGCGCTCAGCCATTTCTTGATATCACGTGGAGTGAATCGACTTGGCTGAAGACTGGCTTCTGTGATGGTGGGGACCTCGGGAGTAGGCCGATATGGATCATCCACTCGGCACTTGTGGCTGAAGATGGTTGCAAACGCTTCAGCCTTGTCTTTTGCACTCACGTGCTGGGCTCCACCATCATTGAGGATGGGGATATTCGTGGAGCCTCCTCCTCCTCCAGTTAGTTGTTTAATGGTTCACCACCATTCACGACTGGATGTGGCAGGACTGCAGAGCTTTGATCTGATCCGTTGATTGTGGGATTGCTTAGCCCTGTCTGTAGCATGCTGCTTCTTAGCATGCATGTAGTCCTATGTTGCAGCTTCCCCAGGTTGGCACCTCATTTTTAGGTACGCCTGGTGCTGCTCCCAGCATGCTCTTCTACACTCCTTATTGAACCAGGGTTGGTGGTAATGGTAGAGTGAGGGAATATGCTGGGCCATGAGGTTACAGATTGTGGTGGAATACAATTCTGCTGCTGCTAATGGCAGCCCACAGCACCTCATGGATGCCCAGTTTTGAGCTGCTAGATCTATCCCATTTAGCACGGTGGTAGTGCCACACAACACGATGGAGGGTGTCCTCAGTGTGAAGACAGGACTTCATCTCCGCAATGACTGTGCAGTGGTCACTGCTACCAATGCTGTCATGGACAGATGCATCTGCAACAGGTAGATTGGTGCGGACTAGGTCAAGTAGATTTTTCCCTTGTGTTGGTTCTCTCACCACCTGTCGCAGGCCCAGACTGGCAGTTATGTCCTTTAGCAGCAGTAGTGCTGCCGAGCCACACTTGATGGACATTGAAGTCCCCCACCCAGAGTACATTCTGTGCCCTTGCTACTCTCAGTGCTTCTTCCAAGTGGTGTTCAACATGGAGGAGTATTGATTCATCAGCTGAGGGAGGCTGGTAGATGGTAATCAGCAGGAAGTTTCCTTGCCCATGCTTGACCTGAAGCCATGAGACTTCATGGGGTCCAGAGTCAATGTTGAGGACTCCCAGGGCCACTCCTTCCCAGGGATGGTGATGGAAGAGTTTGGGACATTGGCTGAAAGGTATGATTCTGTGAGTATGACTATGTCAGGCTGTTGCTTGACTAGTCTGTGCGACAGCTCTCCCAATTTTGGCCCAAGTCCCCAGATGTTGGTGAGGAGGACTTTGCAGGGTTGACTGGGCTGGGTGTGCCATTGCCGTGTCCGTAGCCGGTGCCGAGGTCGACGCCGGGTGGTTCGTCCGATTTCACTCTTATTATGTTTCGTAGCGGTTTGTTACAACTGAGTGACATTTCAGAGGGCAGCTAAGAGTCAACCACATTGCTGTAGGTCTGGAGTCACATATAGGCTAGACCAGGTAAGGACAGCAGATTTCCTCCCCTAAAAGACATTAGTTAACCAGATGGGTTTTTACGACAATCTGATAGTTTACTGATACTAGCTTTTTATTCCAGATTTATTTAATTAACTGAATTTAAATTCCCCAGCTGCCGTGGTGGGTTTTGAACTCAAGTCCCTGGATCATTAGTTCAGGCCTTCGGGATTACTAGCCCAGTGACATTACCACTACGCTACCGTTCCCGACAGTCAACGCCTGACACTATTGTGGTGCGAATGTTATTTCCCACTTATCAGCTCAAGCCTGAATGTTGTCCAGGTCTTGCTGCATGCGCGCATGAACTAGTGTGCTTATGTGCTTAAGTCTCCAGTGGGACTTCCGTGGCATAATTTTCGCGAATGTATGCTGTACGCTCCCTGACTTTAATGTCCTTTCCAAAAGTACACAGTATTCCAACTGTGGTCTAATCAATGTTTTGTATAAATACATCATTCCTCTTGTACTCTAAACGCATATTTATAAAACCCAAAATTCTATTGGCCTTTTTTATGGCTTTATCTACCTGCACTAGCAGGGGATTATGTACTTGAACACTAGTTCCTTATGTTCATCCATACTCTTCAGTATCTTTCCATTAAGTGTATATTCTCATTCCTTGTTTTTTTTCCTCCAAAATACATCTATTTGAAACTCCTCAGATAATGAAGCAGTCCGTGCGCGCATGCAGCAAGACCTGGACAACATTCAGGTTTGAGCTGATAAGTGGGAAATAACATTCGCACCACAAAAGTGCCAGGTATTGACTGTCTCCAATAAGAGAGAGTTTAACCACCACCCCTTGACATTCAACGGCATTACCATCGCCGAATCCCCCACCATCAACATCCTGGGGCTCACCATTGACCAGAAACTTAACTGGACCAGTTACAAAAATACTGTGGCTACAAGGGCAGGACAGAGGCTAGGTATTCTGCAGCGAGTGTCTCACCTCCTGACTCTCCAAAGACTTTCCACCATCTACAAGGCACAAGTCAGGAATGTGATGGAATACTCTCTACTTGCCTGGAAGAGTGCAGCTCGACACCATCCAGGACAAAGCAGCCCGCTTGATTGGAACCCCATCCACCTCCTTAAACATTAGGTCCCTCCACCACCGGCGTACCGTGGCTGCAGTGTGTACCATCTACAAGATGCACTGCAGCAACTCGCCAAGGCTTCTTCGACAGCACCTCCAAAAACTGCAACCTCCTCCGCCTAAAAGGACAAGGGCAGCAGGCGCATGGGAACACCACCACCTCCAAGTTTCCCTCCAAGTCACACACCATCCTGCCTTGGAAAGATATTGCTGTTTCTTCATCCCTAACAGCACTGTGGGAGTACCTTCACCACACGACTGCAGCGGTTCAAGAAGGCGGCTCAGCTTCTCAAGGGCAATTAGGGATGAGCAACAAATGCTGGCTTTGCCATGATGGTCACATTTCATGAATGAATAAAAAAAAATATGAACTCACACTTATCCACATTAAATAGCATCTGCCACTTGTCTGCCCATTATATAACCTGTCTATGTCTTCCTGAAGTCTTTTATAGTGCTGCTCACTGTTTGCCAAACTACCTTTGTGTTATACTGTGTGCTGGAATACTGTGTGCAGTTCTGGTCACCACACTATAGGAGGGATGTGATTGCATTGGAGAGGGTGCAGAGGAGATTCACCAGGATGTTACCTGGGCTGGAGCGCTTCAGCTATGAAGAGAGACTGGACAGGCTGGGATTGTTTTCCTTAGAGCAGAGAAGGCTGAGGGGGGACCTGATTGAGGTGTACAAAATTATGAGGGGCATAGATAGGGTAGATAGAAAGGAACTTTTCCCCTTAGTAGAGGGGTCAATAACCAGGGGGCATAGTTTCAAGGTAAGGGGCAGGAGGTTTAGAGGGGATTTGAGGAGAAACTTTTTCACCCAGAGGGTGGTTGGAATCTGGAACTCACTGCCTGAAAGGGTGGTAGAGGCAGGAACCCTCACAACATTCAAGAAGCATTTAGATGAGCACTTGAAACGCCATAGCATACAAGGCGACGGACCAAGTGCTGGAAAATGGGATTAGAATAGACAGGGCTTGATGGCCGGCGTGGACACGATGGGCCGAAGGGCCTCTTTCTGTGCTGTATACCTCTATGACTCTATCAGCAAATTTTGAGAAGGTCTTCCTTGTACCCAAATGAAAATCACCTATGTACATCAAGAACAAACATGGACCAGCATTGACCCCTGGAGTACACCACTTCCAACCCTGCTCCAGTCCGAGCCACTCCCACTGACGCAAACTCTTTGTTTTTTTGTCCGTCCAGCAACTTTATATCCTTGCCGCGAATTTTCTCAACAACAACAACAACAACTTGTATTTATATGGCGCCTTTAACGTAGTTAAATGTCCCAAGGCGCTTCACAGGAGTGTTATAAAATAAAATTTGACACCGAGCCACATAAGGAGAGATTAAGGCAGGTGACTTGGTCAAAGAGGTAGGTTTTAAGGAGCATCTAAAGGAGTAAAGAGAGGTAGCGAGGCGGTGAGGTTTAGGGAGGGAATTTCAGAGCTTAGGGCCTAGGCAACAGAAGGCACGGCCACCAATGTTTGAGCGATTATAATCAGGGATGCTCAAGAGGGCAGAATTAGAGGAGCGCAGATATCTCGGGGGGGTTGTGGGGCTGAAGGAGATTACAGAAATAAGGAGGGGCGAGGCCATGGAGGGATTTAAAAACAAGGATGAGAATTTTGAAATCGGGAGCCAATGTAGGTCAGCAAGCACAGGGGGGATGGGTGAACGGGACTTGGTGTGAGTTAGGACACGGGCAGCCGAGTTTTGGATCACCTTAAGTTTACGTAGGGTAGAATGTGGGAGGCCAGCCAGGAGTGTGTTGGAATAGTCAAGTCTAGAGGTAACAAAGGCATGGATGAGGGTATCAGCAGCGGATGAGCTGAGGCAGGGGCGGAGACGGGTGATGTTACGGAGGTGGAAATAGGCGGTCTTAGTTATGCTGCAGATATGTGGTCGGAAGCTAATTTTAGTGTCAAATATGACACCAAGGCCGCGATTTTGCCGGCGCTCAGAGGGCGCCAGAGGCGGGTCCGCTATCAAAATCGAAATGAGTGACAAATCGAAATGATTGACGACGGGTTGGGAACCTGCTCCGAACCCGCCTCCAGGTAAGTTTCTGAAGTGACGGGTCTGCGATTTCAGAACAGACCCGACACCAAGCGGCAGGGGAGGCATTTAAGATAGTTAAATGCTTGTTAAACACTTGTTAACTACTATTTTGCCAGCCTATTTCTATTTTCCCACTTTTTTAATTGGCTTCACGTTATTCGGAGATCATGTCAGGTAAGTAGGTCAGGTTCTCTATGGGCGCGATCTTGCCAGCCCTGGGGAGGCGGGTTTGGAGGCGGGACTGCCGGGAAAATGGCTGAATCTGGGGGCGGGTGCCCAACCCGCCCCCAACCCGCCTCCGTGCCATCTTGCCAGGAGGCGGGTAGCTGACCCGTGCCGGGTCCCGTCTCCTTGGAGGCGGGAAGGGGATTATCTGCCTGGTAACAGGTAGTTAACAGGCAGATAAGAGGATTATCCCCATTTTGCCCACACAAGTGCGGGCTTCCCAAAGACTCCGAACCCCGACAGGGTCACCGAGGTGAGCAGTGGGTCTGCAGGGGTCTGCGGGGTGCAAAAGTGCGCTGTGAAGTTAAGTGATGGGTGCAAGTGTGGAGAGGTGAGTATGTGAGGTAAGTGGAAAGTGTTAGTAAAAGTTTACTTACCTTTGTTTCTTCCTGCAGGCTTCAAGAGTTGGGTATGAGGAGAGCCTCGCACCTCCGCGGCAGAGATGACAGATGGCCGCTGCATTCTCCAATGCAGCAACCATCTAATTTCTGCAAAAGAGCTTTGATGAGTCTTGAATTCAAGAACTCATCAAACTACATAGAATGTCAGTGTTTGACAGCTTCACAGAGCTGTCAAACGATGACAATTCATCTGTCAAAAATTTTTGACAGATGAAACATCATACGTTGACGTTCTCTGTAACTGGCTTTCTCTTAATTGGCCTGCTAAGCCCGCTGGGCGGGCTTAACAAGGTCAATCAAGGGAAAATAGCGTGGGTTGGCCAGAAGTTGATGGAGGCGGGACTGAAACCCAACAAGTGGGAGTCCCGCCTCCAAAAGCTCCCCATTCTCAAAATCCAGCCCTATGTTTCCCCATTGCTGTGAATAGGTGACAGCTGCAGAAAAGTGGTATGAAAGCTACCATTTCAGAGCTGGTCACTTTCCAATGTCAGAAGCTTGAGCCTTCAGGACTTGGAAGACACTTTTGAGCTTTATGCAGTTTGGAAGTGTTTGGAGTAAACTCTCTATCCACGGTCACCTCTTTGGAGCAAGCTCTCTCACCATTGACAGATCGCTTCTGTCATCTCAACTTCAGCTGCCATCTATTCCAGCAACATTGGTGCCCTTGAAAAAATCTCACCCTGGTCCTCTGAATCCCTCCATGATCAGCCCCAACACCAACATCACCAACAACAATACCAACCTTCTCCGCAATCACCTGATGCTGCACAGGACACAGGGCACCTGACAACATTGCTGCCCAGGAGGCCAGCGATGGCATCAGCATGGCCAGATTTACTTCACTTGACGCTGTACACCTTGACTGCCACATGATGCGCCAGGTTAGCACCACCCCACACCAGCACCATAGAGCATCCCTACAATGTCCAAGCCATTCCTTTCAAACTCATCACAACTGGGGGGGTGGGAAAGTTATGTCTCAACATTCAGTGGAACTCACTAAAACACTTCTAAAAGTGAGCACAGGTCTGTTCAATAAGGTAAAGTGTTGAAAATATAGATTTCAATGTTTGACAACACATTAACAGAATGCTTCACATGAACATTGGCTAAACCACCCAGGTGCCTACCCTTGTGTGTTGATAGTTCGTATGCTTGCAGTAGGTTGAGAATGAGGGTGAGGGGTGGCTAGTGAGTTGGGGAAGTGATAATATAGATAGAGAGGGGTGGGTGGAGGTGCAAGGTAAGTTGGTGTGAGTAAAGATGTGCAGGAGTAGGGTAGGGAAGGCAGAGTCATGTGGATGTGATGAATGGCACAGCAGGATGAGGTTGAGTGTGGCTTGGCAGTAACATTTCATGATCTATTCAGATCATTGAAAGGTTTGCGCTACTGCAGCCTGGTCCTCCTGATGACATCCCTGCTTGTGCCCTCCTGTGCAATGTGCAACCAGGCTGCGTTGACCTCCTGGGGAGGTCTCTTCCGCGCATGGGAAGGGAAGACAACCTCCCTGCGTGCTGTGACTCCCTCCATAAGCATATGGAGGGAGTAATGGGAGAGCCTGGGTGCAGCTGTGCACCTTTGTGCAGTGCTTGTAAGTGTTTGCAGCACCTCAATGCTTTAGAACACAGACAGCACAACTGGCAAGATCAATTTGGACATGGCCCCTTTAAGGAAACCGGCTGATGATGTGTCATCAGACCCGCTTCCTATTAATTGGCCAGGAACCTCACAGGGTGGGCTTAACAAGCCCAATCAACGAAAAATCGCTTGGCGAGTGCGGGCTGCAGTAGGCAGCGGGCTGGGACCGTGACACCGACCCTGGCCGCCCTGGACCCGCCTCAGTCAGCGAAATCGCGGTCCAAGGTTGCGAACAGTGTGGTTCAGCCTCAGAAAGATGTTAGGGAGAGGGATGGAGTCAGCGGCTAGGGAATGGAGTTTGTGGCGGGGACCGAAAATAATGGCTTCAATGTTCCCAATATTTAATTGGAGAAAATTTCTGCTCATCCAGAACTGGATGTCGGACAAGCAGTCTGACAATTTAGAGACCGTGGAGGGGTCGAGAGAAGTGGTGGTGAGGTAGAGCTGGGTGTCATCAGCTTACATGTGGAAACTGACGCTGTGTTTTCGGAAGATGTCGCCGAGGGGCAGCATGTAGTTGAGAAATAGGAAGGGGCCAAGGATAGATCCTTGGGGGACTCCAGAGGTAACGATGCGGGAGCGGGAAGAGAAGCCATTGCAGGTGATTCTCTGGTTACGATTAGATAGATAAGAATGGAACCAGGTGAGTGCAGTCCCACCCAGCTGGACGACGGTGGAGAGGCGTTGGAGAAGGATGGAGTGGTCAACCGTGTGAAAGGCTGCAGACAAGTCAAGAAGGATGAGGAGGGATAGTTTACCTTTGTCACAGACACATAGGATGTCATTTGTGACTTTGATGAGAGCCGTTTTGGTACTGTGGCAGGGGCGGAAACCTGGTTGGAGGGATTCAAACATCGAATTGCGGGAAAGATGGGCACGGATTTGGGAGGCGACAAACGTTCAAGGACTTTGGAGAGGAAAGGGAGGTTGGAGATGGGGGGTAGTTTGCATACGCCTCAATTTTTCTAACAAATTTCTTGAGAAACTGGGGATAATTTTAACTTTCAGCAGTGGTGTAAAATAGGTGATATTGGATTGGTCGGCCATTATACACCTTACCTGATTTTTTCCCCCATTGGCTTCAATGTAAAGGATAATCAGGCGGCGTGCATAACGGGGGCTGATCCGAAACCCCCCATTTTACGCCACCGCCAAAAGTTAAAATGACCCCCATTGAATGCTTTCTGAAAATCCATATACACTACATCTAGTGCACTCCCTTTATGTATCCACTTCTTCAAAAAAAATGTACTTTGCCAAACACAACTTTAACAAATCCGTACGAGCTGCTCTTATTTAACCCACGCACTTCTAAATGCTCACTAATTTTATTTTGAATTATGGATTCCAAGTGAGTAATTTTAGCTTTGGGCTATAGTGTCGAACGGGCGATATCGATTCAGCTGCCCGTTATACATCTCTTCCAATTTTCATTTCCATGACTTCAATGGAAACGAAAATCAGGAGAGGTACATAACGGGACGTCAATCGATATTGCCTGTTTTACACTATTGACAAAAGTTAAAATTACCCTCAAGAGTTTACCTACAACTGATGTTAGATTAACTGGTCTATAGTTACATTATTTATCCTTCTCTCCCTCCTTGAACAACAGTCCTATTGCACAATTTGCATAGTTATGGAGGACTGAAAAATAGTTACCTACACTTTCTATATTTCTCCTGATTATTTTTGGTATTGTTAGCCCATAATTGATCATTTTAAGTTTCACTTTGGTTTTACTTTCTCTATTTATCGACAGAACTCTTCTTTTACACATTCCCTTGCTGCCTTATAGGAATATATTTATTTTGTAATCTGCGTGTCGCACATTTGCAGATTTTCCACTGTTGATCTGTCAACCTGTTTGCTATCTGTTCTGTCTAGTTAATTGCTGTGGTTGCCTCGAAGGCATGATGCAGCAGATGATATATCTCTGCAACTGCCTCTGCAGTGAAGCGGAGGTGGCAAAGACAGATATCCCGTGACATACTCAGGTAGGAGTGATGTGGTCTGTAAGCACGGGTCCTTGGGTTTTGCTGGCAGTGAATAAATTAAGGTCTTGTTGAACCTAAAAATGTTGTGGCCTTACGAATTGGTTCTTCTTAATGCAACGCAATGGGAAAAGCCAAAGGGCTTCCATCATCCCAACTTTGTTTTTTGAATTTGTTTTTCAGATGGCGGCAACGCTGGGAAAGCAGCATTTATTGCACATCCCTAGTTGTCTTGAGAACACTGAGAATCAACCATATAGTGTGGGACTGGAGCCGGATTGGGAAAGGGTAGCAGGTTCCCTACCCTAAAGGACATTAGTGAATCAGTTGGGCTTTTAAAAGAATATCATATTTCTTGGTGATAGCCCACAAATTACTAGGCTGATTGAACTTGCTATGGTGGGATCTGAACTTTGGGTTGCTATTCTTGTGCCATAACCATGAGGCTACTGTACACATTAACTGCGACCTGATATCTTGTAGAAATTGCCCAGACTTCAGGAAAACGTTTCCAAGCAAATTGAAGGCAAGAAGACAGAAAATGGAGGACTGGTCATTATGTGGTCGAAGTGGCATGGTACTGCTCTGACTTTACCGCTGGCGCATTGGGGCGTGCACCCTTACATGCGAGGGTGACCCATTCTGACCATTTAAATGACCCCATCTCTGGGATTTTGGATGGGGTCTGCGGCCTCTTTCATGGGTAGACGTACTGGCGGAATGGGAACCAGGAACTTCAGGCCCTGACATCAACTTTTCCCCGCCTTTGTTAGCATCAAGCATCCTCATATCTAGTACACTGCCGGATGCATGGTCAAGCTACCTCTATTCTGTCCACAAACAGTTCCTTAACCCCAACCTTAGATGAGCATCCACTCCTGCACCCATGTGACATTTCATGTTTGCACATCCTTGTGAGTTTTTTTTTGTTAACCAAAGGTATTAAGGTATATGGAGTTAGGTCGCAGATCAGCCATGTTCTCATTGAATGGTTCGAGGGGCTAAATGGCCTACTCCTGTTCCTATGTTCTCTCTGAGTGAGACAGCTAATTTGCTGATTTTCACTGAATTGTTAATAGTTTTCCACTGTAGAGCTGTATCCAATGCAGCAAGCTAAACTGGAATGCTAAAGCAGCTAACAACTACCTTAGACATAGATTCCTAAAACTGCATCATCTAGCGCAAACTCAGCAATTACCTCTACCTGTGCATACCAGCAGCAGTGAGATTGTAAACCAAGTGTTCTTGTTTGTAAATACAGCCTTCCCAATGACTTAAAGAACCGGAGAGGCAAAACATGGTGTCAGGAGTTTAATGGTTCTGCACAAAGTCAGGGAAGAGAAGGCTGAAAGAAACAAATTGCAATTCACTGAGTCTGGGGTCCTGCTGAAGCAAACGTAGCAAAACGTCATTTACTTCAGAGCATGAAAACTGATCTTTGTTGCCTTTTGGTTGCAGAAAGCACTGAAAAATTGCATCTAACTATTTTCTTAACTACTAAATGCAACAGAAGTTAGGTTGAATTAAGAATAAATTGCAGGTTGCGATAAGCAGAGTGAAAGGACCAGAAGCCTGCATCTATGGAATAGGTAAGCTCGCTAGAAGAGTGAGAAATCAAGGTAAAAGACTCACCTCAGCTTGGAAGCACAAGAAAGAAGAACTGTAGTTATATATTAAATTTGCAGTGACTGACAGATGAGAAATGCAAGTTAAAATGTTTTTGCACCTCATACGAACTTGGTAGATAGTTATAGGTACTAAGGGTTGAAAAGTGGGTGTGCCATAGTGACAATTACATCGGGATCATTCATGGGGTCGGGACCTCCAGGAGTGGGCTTTCAGCAGTGTTGGGGTGTATCACTAAAGACTCAAGAGGAAGCTGACCATCCCAGGAAGGGGGGTCACATACTCCCCCCACCCCCAGAAAGTGGAGATCGGGGCCCAGTGGACATTTGTGTGAAAAAAAAATGTCCACCCTGATGTTTGGGGCCTCCAAAATTACACCAGATCCCACTGAGCCCGGGGAAGGAAAAACTCCCAGCATATGGAGTCCAAGCTCCAGCCTCTCTGCCGCGAGGAACCATATTTGGAGCAGACGGAGATGCAGATGATGCCAAATCAGGAGGGGCAGGTAGTTCTGAGTAGGCAGCTCAGAACTACAAATGAGTTGGAGATTAAGTATGTGGGAGGAACAAAGGCAGATGAAATTCAAAAGTGACAACTATAAAGTATTGCACATATGAAGGAAAATTAGTGACAGAAGTATTCTATGCTATTCAATTCGCTAAGGAAGAAGTTGAAAGAGATCTAGGAATTTAATAGACTTGGTGCTCAGTTGGGACAGTCATGCTCAAACTGTATAGTCCTCTGGTCAAACCACACCTTGAGTACAGAGTCAAACTCTGGTCACCGAGAAACATTGGAAACCTTCAAATCCTGAAGGAAGTTCAGAGAAGACCAACAAGGCTGATCCTAGCATCAGAGGACTGAAGTCTGAGAAAAGATTGGAACAACTTAGGCTGTTTAGCTTTGAAAAGAAGTGACAGAGAAGATCTTATAAAGGTATTGAAAATAGTAAATAGTACGGAAAAAGTAGATGTGCAACATTTTTTAACGCTAAACCATGAGAATGGAACAAGAGGATACAGGTTCAAACAATTAAAAAACAAGTTTCATACTGATATCAGTAAGTTCTTCTTCAAAGTGAACAACTGAAAGCGATAAATTGACTTCGAGATGAATGGTGAAGGCGAAAACCCTGGAATAATTGAAGAAGTAATTGGATACTGTGATGGGGGAGCTGTAGAGTCTCTCTGGATGGAGAAGCTAAGAGAAGCCAAATGGTCTTTCTCATTCTTATTTATCGGCTGGTCTTTGGTACCTAGCCTCATAGTTATTAATAAATCGGGCAAAATGAGAGTTGGCCTAGACCTTAGAGATCCAAACAGATCTATAAGGATAAGTCACTATCGACTGCCTACCTTTGAGGAGGCATTAACAGATTACAAAGTGGCCAATGGGTGCACTTTGGTTTTCTTGCTGGAGGATGCCCGAGTATCCTCCCCAACACCATCCACCCGCCCCCCCCCCCCCCCCCCAACCGCCTCCACCCCGACCTAGTAGAGGACAGATGATTTTCTGGCTGTAAGGGTGTATGCTGCCAATGTGCTCCTGGTGGTGCAGGTGTCACCATTTGCATGAAAATCAAGGGTCCTCACCCTGGCACTGATCTTCAGCAGGGTCAGCACCAGAGCTCCTAAGCAAGCATATCCCAGCACTGGAATGTGCTCACTGGAGATTTTCTGCTCCAAAGTGTATTCTGGTCAAAGATGAATGCAAAACTGAAAGATTAAATTAAACATTGTTGCCAAACAACAGAGTCTATAAACTATAGAGTATAAGGCAATGCTGATAGCTTATGAATTGACTGACCACTTAAAATCCAAGGTTGGAGACGGTCGGTGGAACTTTCAACTTTGACAGGGGTGTAAAACGGGCAATATCTGATTTGCTGCCCATTATACACCCTCCCGTTTTCCTTTCCATTGACTTCATTGTATAATGGGTGGCTGATCTGATATTGCTTGTTTTACACCTCCAGTAAAGTTGTATGTTTTGACCAACTTGTTTGTTTTTGATGGTAATGACTAGCTGATCATTTGATTACTATTCAAATTGTTGAGAAATAGCCTCTTGGATTAACTTGGAGTAACACAAAAGCAGGTACTAAAATAAAAAAAATTCTAAATTCAACAGTCAATTTGTAAGACATGGAATACCAGATATTGGTGACAAAAATCCTAAGACGGAAGAATGATGGTGCAAGTCAAGTTTCCGCCCCGCCACAGTACCGAAACGGCTCTCATCAAAGTCACAAATGACATCCTTTGTGACTGTGACAAAGGTAAACTATCCCTCCTCATCCTTCTTGACCTGTCCGTAGCCTTTGACACAGTTGACCACTCCATCCTTCTCCAACGCCTCTCCACCGTCGTCCAGCTGGGTGGGACTGCACTCGCCTGGTTCCATTCTTATCTATCTAATCGTAGCCAGAGAATCACCTGCAATGGCTTCTCTTCCCGCTCCCGTATCGTGACCTCTGGTGTCCCCCAGGGATCTATCCTTGGCCCCTCCTATTATCTCATCTACATGCTGCTCCTTGGCGACATCATCCGAAAACACAGCGTCAGCTTCCACATGTACGCTAACGACACCCAGCTCTACCTCACTACTCTTCTCTCGATCCCTCCACGGTCTCTAAATTATCAGACTGCTTGTCCGACATTCAGTTCTGGATGAGCAGAAATTTTCTCCAATTAAATATTGGGACGACCGAAGCCATTGTTTTCGGTCCCCGCCACAAACTCCGTTCCCTAGCCACTGGCTCCATCCCTCTCCCTAACATCTGTCTGAGTTGGAACCAGACTGTTCGCAATCTTGGTGTCATGTTTGACCCTGAAATGAGCTTCCGACCACATATCCACGCCATAACTAAGAATGCCTATTTCCACCTCCATAACATCGCCCGTCTCCGCCCTTGCTTGAGCTCATCCGCTGCTGAAACCTTCATCCATGCCTTTGTTACCTCTAGACTTGACTATTCCAATGCACTCCTGGCTGGCCTCCCACATTCTACCCTACGTAAACTTGAGGTCATCAAAAACTCAGCTGCCCGTGTCCTAACTCGCACCAAGTCCCGTTCACCCATCACCCCAGTGCTTGTTGACCTACATTGGCTCCCGGTTAAGCAGCACCTCGATTTCAAAATTCTCATCTTTGTTTTCAAATCTCTCCATGGCCTCACCCCTCCCTATCTCTGTAATCTCCTCCAGCCCCACAACCCCCCAAGATATCTGCGCTCCTCTAATTCTGCCCTCTTGAGCATCCCTGATTATAATCGCTCAACTATTGGTGGCCGCGCCTTCTGTTGCCTAGGCCCTAAGCTCTGGAATTCCCTGCCTAAACCTCTCCGCCTCTCTACCTCTCTTTCCTTCTTTAAGATGCTCATTAAAACCTACGTCTTTGACCAAGCTTTTGGTCACCTGCCCTAATTTCTCCTTAAGTGGCTCAGTGTCAAATTTTTTGTCTTATAATAACTCCTGTGAAGCGCCTTGGGACAATTTACTACGTTAAAGGCGCTATATAAATACAAGTTGTTGTTGTTGTTGTCAGGAGTAGAGGGGTTGAAATTTGGGGTGGGAGCTGGTTTTGTCGGGCCTCTGTTACTTTCTTTTAATGTTGGGAATTTCTAGTAGAAAGGGGCAGGCGCTTCTTATGCCTACCCACTTCTGTTCTGACGTCACTCAAAAGCGACAAGATTAACAGAATGATGTACATAAGAACATAAGAAATAGGAGCAGGAGTAGGCCATTTGGCCCTTCGAGCCTGCTCCGCCATTCAATAAGATCATGGCTGATCTTCTACCTCATCTCCACTTTCCTGAACTATCCCCATATCCCTTGATTTCCTTAATATTCAAAAATCTATCGATCTCTGTCTTGAATATACTCAACGACTGAGCCTCCACAGCCCTCTGGGGTAGAGAATTCCAAAGATTCACCACCCTCTGAGTGAAGAAATTTCTCCTCATCTCAGTCCTAAATGGCCGACCCCTTATTCTGAGACCCTGACCCCTGGTTCTAGACTCCCCAGCCAGGGGAAACATCCTCCCTGCATCTACCCCGTCAAGCCCTGTCAACCGTGCCAAAAATGCCACCAGTTCTTGCGGCTAGGGGAAAGTACTTGCTGTATGAACTAGGAAGTGGCAGCCTAATGCTGGTTTTCGAATGGCAATTTGATCACAGAGCAATCAACTGCAATAAGGAAAGTGGCAACAACTATATTTCAAAAATATTAACTCCCCAAGGTGCAGCTCTGACATTCCTGCCCAGAGAGTAAGCACACAGAGGCTCACTACTGTAAAACAGGAGAGTCAACCTTCTCCCGAATATTTTCCTTTTGACATTTCTGATAACTCAACCGTTACCCTGTGAATTTGTGACGAGCTTTCTGATTTCTAATGTGCACGGACAGCAAACTGCCGCTACCCCAGTTGCTCATTGTTTCACCATCACTCAAACTGTTCACTGCGCTGTTCGAAGAACTTAAAACATAAGTATTAATTGTGTTCTATGTTGTGATAGGAGGAGTTTCTGAATAGATACCTCTTGTTCTGTGAAACATAGGACGGTAAATTTTCTTGTTTAGCACACCTGGTGCTAAACTTTCCGTGACTGGAGCACAGATTGGAAATCTGGACATGCTCCTGATGGATGGCCCTCACAATTTTCCATTAGGTTAGAAAATCATGGAGGTTGCAAATGGATAGAAAATAATGGGGGATCACGAACTGGGCAAGTGCCCAAACTCCCGACACACACTCCTGTCCCACTAAGTTTTAGCACTGGAAGCACCAGACACAACAACTTACCCTATTGTCCATGCAGAAAAGCCCAGTTACATAGAAGGACATACTCAGTGTAAACAACCCAAAACTTTCAGTAAAATTATTCAAAAACATAAATAGGGTTAACAGTAACAGGCAAGTCAAAGAGGAACAAATAAGCAAAAGAAATGTAAGCTACAACATTAATGAAAATACCTGAGGAAACAAATGTTGGAAACTTAAGTTAGGATTATGAATAATGTAATAATTTATAAGAATTCGGATTAAGAAAGGGAATGGCAACTTGAATTATTAAAGTATTGTTGGTAATCAATCATAGCAGAATATTCTAGAATAGAGGATTGTTTTAGAACTTAGGCAACTACTATTTGACTAGTTACAGTGATTGTGTACAATGGAGCTGCTTTGAGTTAGGGCAGACTACAAAGTATTAAACAGTCAAACCTCCTCCACTCCAATCTGCACTTCACTGCACACCCATTCTGAAATGGTGCTCCTCTTCTGCAACTGGAAAGCAAGAGGGAAGCCACCCAAAGAATAACTGAGGCTTTTCTAGAGCTTACAGGCCAGGGGTAGGGAGGGTGTGAAGTTAAAACAAAAAATAAAATGTAAATCAGAGATTTTTAAAATTTGTAAACAATGAAAATGTCTTCAAAAAATCTTTCTCTACCATGATGCATAGAATTAAACATTAAAGCCACTACCGACTACTGTTTTCAAGCAGCATGGAGGTTGCTGAATATTAATTACAAAACTGGCACAGAGGGAAAATTTAATTTGTCTGCTCTTATCTTTATTTCTGCTTTTAAGCGACTCATTTCTCATTTGCATACTATAGAATTCAACAGTTTACCTACAGTTACTGTTGGTGCAATAGCAGCACAAATTCAATGAACATACCAATTCTGTTCAGTCTGTCGATTGCCACAGTTTCAAATGCTCTTCGCATCATTGGGTATTGCTCCAGCACTTCGTTGAAATGGTCCACGGAGAGAGAGTAGAGTCGACAGTAGGTGTCAGCTTTCACACTGGCAGTGCGTCGGCCTTTTGTTAGTAAGCAGATTTCTAGAGAGGGAGAGACAGGAAATAGAAATTCAGCGACAGAGATCGAATCTGTCGGGAGCAGTAACAGATTATTATTTCAATCCAACATCAATGCAACAAGGAGGATCACATCAAAGAGTTGTTTTCTGTCCCAGTAATCTTTTGGGGGAGGGGGGCTAAAGGCTGACAGAAAATGTTTCTTTCTGAAAAGGGTATTGGGTATTTTCTGCCTGTAAATTTCAATTACTGCAAGGGAGCCTCGTAACTATGGTTGTCTGGCCTCAGTTAGGTGCGTTGCTATAATTAGTCTCGGTGTCCCAGGCTACCATGGGGAAATATCAGCTGAGGCTCACTCACCTGATTGCTACCAGAGTCCTTATTGGAAAACTTACATGTTTGGATGTCAAATCAGGACATGTTCAAACTTGGCTGTGATGCCTTAAAGCTCAAATGGCCCACTGACACTTACCGGCTTGGCTCACACAAAAAGAACGGTTACTTGGGTGAGGTAGCGGAGAGCTGCCAATGCTCATGGAAGTGTAATCTAACACAAGACACCTTCCTCAAAATAGGTGGGATAATAGGGAAAAAATGAAAAATTAGCAATAAGGTGGTGAAAATATTTTGAATGTTATTTGGGTCTTATATCGAGCTAGATGCACGCAGGGTAAACGGCACACACCTATGATACTTTAATTTCTTTGAACGAGAACTCGTCTTCCCTCTTAGGTGAACGTAAAAGATCCCATGCACTACTCGTACAACAGCAGGGAAGTTATGGCCAATTTGTATCCCTCAACCAACATTCGGTGCATTTGTGTCTCTCGTTAGCGCCCCCGGGGGCGCGCAAAAGACTTTTCGCAAGGGCGCGGCGCCGCTAACGACTCCCGCTAAATTCAGCGGGAGTTTAGCGGTGGCGGTAACCGGTAGCGCCCCGCTCCACTGGCGATGACGACGTCATCACCGTGCGCAGCGCCCCGTTTTCGCCTCCCGCCTGCAAAATTGACCCACGCCCTGCGCCAGGCGATGACAGCGACCAATTCACGGGGCGGGAATGGAACGGCAGGATGCTCGCGGGGCGCTAAGTAAAGGGGAGGTGGCGGGCGGGGGAAAAAAAATTGTCTGGCTTACTTGTCGCAGGCCCGTTGCGTCTTTGAACGCGGGGTCCGTGCCGGGATCTGGCAGCCTGGCACTCCTCTTCTGTGCCAGGCTGCTGGCACGGCACCCCACTCCCTGGTGGTCTAGGTAGGGCCCCGCAGAGTTGTGGGCTTGGGCCCTCCCCTTTAATGAGGGGATGAGCCCTTCCATGCGGCAGCGCTACGTGGCCCAGTGCTTTGCGCTGCAGAACGCACTTTCCCGATATTCGGGGTTAACGCTCTAAGAAGGAAGTGGAGCGCTTGAGTTAGCACTCCACCTCCCTCTTGGGGCGCTAAAACTCAATTTCGCGGAATTAGCGCCGGGTGCTAAAGTTAGTGTCAGGCGATGTTAGCGCCCCAAAATGGTCGATACCGAATCTTTCCCCCAGAATATCTAGTCATTATCTCATTGTTGTTTGTGGGACCTTGTTGTGTGCTAATTGACTGCTGCTGCTGCATTTCCCTACATTACAACAGTGACTACACATCAAAAGTACTTAATTGGCTGCAAAGCGCTTTGGGACAGCGAGAGGTCGTGAAAGGCTCCATATAAATGCAAGTTGTTTCTTTCTCTACTTATTTGCAAGCTAGATCACTTAAGTCACCTCCAATTGATTGCAGAGAACAGATATTCTGTAATTGTACAGAAAGCTGACTTGATATTTAGAAGCTGGAACAATCATTTTAACAACGCCAAGTGTGGGGAGTATTTGGTAGCAGGAACTCTCTACACCTGCTATTCGTGAATGTACATCAACTTTCAACAGCTTTGAATGTTGACCTGAGGCTGACACATTAGTGGCAGCTTATGAGCTCCAAGTTTTCAATGCCCAAGTAGCCAATACAGGCAACCAGAATCCCTTCATTCATGCCCAAAGAAGGGGTATTAAGGGTTATGTAACCAAGTTGGGTAGATGGAGCTAAGATACAGATCAGCCATGATCTAATTGAATGGTGGAACAGGCTCGAGAGGCTGAATGGCCTACTTCTATTCCTATGTTCCTCTATGTCTTCAAGACTACATTTAGGTATGGATGGTTTTCTTTTAATGTGCAATATAATTTTAGACATGCAAGACATTCTAAGAATGAAGTATCCAAAAAATGGACTCAAATCAACGAAAGTTCTAATAAAATATTTTTAAAAAGCTGTCCCTCTCTCACACACAAATTTTATTTTATTTTAAAATAATGAGCTTCTCAAAGTTAACAGAACAAATCAGTATAGTTCTGATGATATAATAAAACACCACTGCAGAGCTCCACCAGTGATCAGTGGGTAAATGCGTTGCTCAGTGTAGTACTGAGCCACACAGATCAGGAAGATCCCAGGAGCAATCATTGGTTTATGCTGACTTAACTGATCTCAGCCAAGGCGTCAGTAGGAGCATTATTATTGGCCTCAACAGCTCTTGGGAGGTGAAGAATCAGCCATTGTTCCTTGGCGTGATTGCCACCTAGAGACCTGTGCTGCAGCTTACACATGTGTAGATGTGAGGTAAGGACAGGATTGAAACAAAAACAGAAAATGCTAGAAACAGGCAGCAGGTCAGACAGCAACTATGGAGAGAACAAGTGGGGACCCCACTTCAGAACTGGAAAAAATTAGATGATTAGCATTTAAAAAGGAACAGAACAAAGGAAAGAGTGAGGAAAAAACATAGGAACATCAGCCCCTCGAGCCTGTTCCGCCATTCTATTAGATCAGGCTGATTTGTACCTGAACTCCATTTACCTACTGTTGCTCCACATTCCTTAATAGTCTCACCTAACAAAAATGTATTGATCTCAGTCAAGCTGGAGGAACAGCACCTTAACTTTCTTTGCTTGGTATTTTGCGGCCTGCTTGGCCTTAATACTGACTTTATGAATTTTAGACTTTAACTTAGCTCCTACTTTCTTACGGCAGGGCATGCTGGTGATGTGGGTTGTTTGGGGTACATGTGGATACATATCCATATCCCAGCAGCAAGCAATACTTAAACAGATGAAGGGAGAAATGAAAAGAAAACGTGAAAAGACATCTTGCATTTCATTCGGGAATGAATTGATTGTTCCTCTTCATTGCATGTGCCAAGGAATCAGCTATCAAATAGTTAATTTTTGGAAGTAAGAATTCCATCTTAATCAACTGCTCTCCATATCCCTCTCCTCTCAGTCTAGAAAAGGATCACACCACTGCTTTGAGCTTCAAGATTGCACCTGAGGCATAGTATTAAAACAGCTGAGCAGCACTTTCTAAAACTCCAGGTGGCTGGAAAGAACATTGCTGAGTGTCATTTCCCAAGGCAGTGGAACATTTTGTGCAGTAGACTGACCCGTACTGCAACTGCTCTCAGTACAAAAGTTCCTGCTAAGGGTCTTTGTTTATTTTGCTAAAATATAGAACATATTTAAGTCTATAGCTGAACTTGTGCCCTTTCACGCTTTGTTCCTCAGAATCTTTAAAATAAAAACCATACCATCAATTACATCTTAATTTAATAAGGAGCCTTTCTACTTTGCACACTGTGGCAAAATATAACATATGTAAAGAAATTGTGGAGAACGTAAAGGGGTGAGGATAAACTGCTAAAATTGAGGAATTAGATCGAGTGTACAGCACAGAAACAAGCCATTCTGCTCAACTTGTCTATGCCGGTGTTTATGCTCCATATAAGCCTCCTCCCACCCTACTTCATCTAACCCAATCATCATATCATTCTATTCCTTTTTCTCTCATGTGCTTATCTAGCTTCCCCTTAAATGCATCTATGCTATTTTCCCTCAACTACTCCTTGTGCATTCCACATTCTTACCACTCTTTGGGTTAAGAAGTTTCTGCTAAATTCCCTATTGGATTATTTAGTGACTATCTTATATTTATGACCTTTAGTTTTGGACTCTCCCACAAGCAATAGAATTATAAAATGATACAGCACAGTAGGAGGCCATTCGGCCCATCGTGCCTGTGCCAGCTCTTTGGTAGAGCTATCCAACGAGCCCCACTCCCCCTCTCTTTCCTCATAGCCCTGCAATTCCTGTTCCCTTCAAGTGTTTATTCAATTCCCTTTTGAAAGTTACTATTGAATCTGCCTCCACCACCCTTTCAGGCAGTGCACTTCAGATCACAACAACTCACTGCGTAAAAAAAATGTTTCCTCATGTTGCCTCTGGTTCTTTTGCCAATCACCGTAAATCTGTGTCCTCTGGTTACCGACCCTTCTGCCACTGGAGACAGTTTCTCCTTATTTACTCTATCAAAACTGTTCATGATTTTGAACACCTCTATTAAATCTCCTCTGAACATTCTCTGCTCTACGGAGAACAACCCCAGCTTCTCCAGTCCCTCTACATAACTGAAGTCCCTCATCCCCAATACCATTCTAGTAAATCTCTTCTGCACCATCTCCAAGGCCTTGACATCCTTCCTAAAGTATGGTGCCCAGAATTGAACACAATACTCCAGCTGAGGCCTAACCAGTGTTTTATAAAGGTTTAGCATAACTTCCTTGATTTTGTACTCTATCCCTCTATTAATAAAGCCAAGGATCCCATATGCATTTTTAACAGCTTTCTAAACTTGACCTCCACCTTCAAAGATGTGTGTACATACACCCCCAGGTCTCTCTGTTCCTGTATCCCCTTTAAAATTGTATAATTTGGCTTATATTGCCTCTCCTCATTCTTCTTACCAAAATGTAACACTTCTCTGCATTAAATTTCATCCGCCATGTGTCTGCCCATTTCACCAGTTTATCTATGTCCTCCTCATTGTTTACTACATTTCCGAGTTTCATGTCATCTACAAACTTTGAAATTTATGCCCTGTATACCAAAGTCCAGGTCATCAATATATATCAAAAAGAGCAGTGGTCCTAATACCGACCACGGGGAACACCACTATATACTTCCTACCAATCTAAAAGACAAGCGTTCACCACTTCTCTCTTCTTTCTGACCCTTTGCCAATTTCGTATCCACACTGCCACTGTCCTTTTAATCCCACAAGCTTCAAGTTTGCGAACAAACCTATTATGTGGTACTTTGCCAAATGCCTTTGGAAAGTCCAGATACACAACATCAACCGCACTACCCTCATCAACCCTCTCTGTTACTACATCAGAGAACTTAATCAAGTTAGTCAAACACGATTTGCCTTTAACAAATCTGTGCCAACTTTCATTTATTAGCCCATACTTTTCCAAACGCCAATTAATTTTGTCCCGGATTATTGCCTAAATGTTTCCTGACCATCGACGTTAAGCTGACTGGCCTATAATTGCTGGGATTATCCCTCTCCCCTTTTTAAACAAGGGTGTAACATTTGCAATCCTCCAGTCCTCTGGCACCACCCCCACATCTAAGGAGGATTGGAAGATTGTAGCCAGAGTCTCCGCAATTTCAACCCTTACTTCCCTCAGTAACCTAGGATGCTTCCCATCCGTATCAGGTGAGTTTTCTAATTTGAGCTCTGCCAACCTTTTAATTACCTCCTCTTTATCTATTTTTATCCTATCCAATATCACTTCTACCTCCTCCTTTACTACTACATTGGCAGCATCCTCTTCCCTAGTGAAGACAGATGCAAAGTACTCACTTAATACATGAGTCATGTCCTCTGCCTCCACAAGAATATCTCCTTTTTGGTTCCTAATCGGCCCCATCCTTCCTTTGACTACCCTTTTGCTATTTATTTATGTATACCATATTTTTATTAATGCAATTCGGATCTCTTTAATGTTGATATCCCCTACTTAGTTAATTTTAATTTTATCCCCTTAGATCTAATTAATTACTCTGATTTATATTTACTTATTTGCTGTTGCCTTTTGGTTTAAAGTACTGAGCACTTCCATCCCGCTCTGCACCGAAATCCCACTCTGACCAAATTCCTGTCGCCACTCCATTTAGCAGATTCCCCCAGATCTGTGTGCACAGCCACAAGTGGAAACATTTTCTCTACTTTTACCCTATCAAACCCTTTCATTATCTTAAAGACCTCTATCAGATCACCCCTCAGCCTTCTCTTTTCTAGAGAAAAGAGCCCCAGCCTGTTCAGCCTTTCCTGATAAGTATATCACTTTGGTCGGAAAAATAGAAAAGCAGAATATTTCTTAAATGGCGAGAGATTGGGAAATGTTGGTATTCAGAGGGACCTGGGTGTCCTTGTACACGAATCACAGAAAGTTAACATGCAGGTACAGCAAGCAATTAGGAAAGCAAATGGTATGTTGGCCTTCATTACAAAGGGATTTCAATATAAGAGTAAAGAAGTCTTACTACAATTATAAAGGGCCTTGGTGAGACCACACCTGGAGCACTGTGTACAGTTTTGGGATCCTTATCTAAGGAAGAATGGCCCAGAAATTAAAGACGGAGCCTTCCTGCGGGGGTAAGGCTTCCCCGCGATATCTCACTGCGCGCCTGCCTTTTCCTTCCAAGCTCGCACGAACTTGAGTTTCTAGACAGCAGCTGTGCAGTGTGTACGTATCCCACAGACGCAGTTAATTCGTGTGATCTGTGGGATCACGTGATTCAGTTAGAGCCAATGGCAGCACACCATCTTTCATTCATAGTTTTCACAGCAAGGGCTGTGAAAGCTATGAATACTATACCCCCCAAAAGAACAGCTAAACCTCAATTAAATTTAAAAAAAAAGCCATCACATTAATAAAATAAGTATAGTTAAATAAATTAACGACTTTAAACAAAAAATTAAATTTTTGAAAAAATTAAAAATCTTTTTAAAAGTTATAAAAATAAACTTACCTTTCTTTAAAGTCTCTAAAAAAGATATACCTGTTGAAAAAAATTCAAAATAATACTTAATTAACTACTTACCTTGTTAAAAGAGGGTCTTACGCCTCCTTTCTTTATGTGCAAAATCTTCCATGCTTACCTGCGCGTTCAAAGCACGAAGTGCACTGCGTGCGCGCAGCCTGTAGCGCGCACGCGGTTCACCTAGGAACCGCCCCCTTTTGAAATCACCAAGTGCCGGTTTTCAGCGCATGCGCAGTGCATGCAGAAAACCGGCAATTGGAGACAGAATACGCGAGAGTACACAGTGCGTACTCTCGCGTAGTGAGACTAATTTTTGGGCCGATATACTTGCCTTAGAGGGAGTGCAATGAAGGTTCACCAGACTGATTCCTAGGATGAGGGGATTGTCCTATGAGGAGAGATTGAGTAGACTAGGCCTATATTCTCCAGAGTTTAGAAGAATGAGAGGTGATCTCATTGAAACATATAGGGCTGAATAATTGATTTCCTGTGTGTGGGAACACCTGGCCCAATGAGTCTTTTCATACAGAAAGTCACCTCCGATGACGTCATCAATGCTGCTGGACTTAAGACCTGCAAGCAGCCTTGCTTCCTCTGGAGACGGCAAAGGCTCTGCAAATTGTATGAAGGAGTTGATTTCCCGACAATGTCCACGATCAAGCAAAAGTGTGCACCTCAGTTTGATGAGCTCTCCCTCCAAGCTCTGGTGCACGGAGCCAGATGTAATAAGGAGGTGCTGTTCCCTTCATCAGGGAGAAAAAAGCCACCCCAGCAGACAAAAGTTGTGTGGTTGCAAGTGGCCCAGGAGGTCAATTCCATTTCGCTGAGCCGCAGAACCTGGCTGCAATGCAGGAAGAGGTTTCATGATCTTCTCCGCACAGGAAAAGTGAGTATGACTTTCCCATCTCCCTCAATCTGATCCCCATCGCCTCTCCTCACCAACACTCTGCTTTGCCAACCTCTTCCTCCACATGCCACTTGACACTTACATGCCTGCACCCTTACCCATTCCCCTCTCTCTATGGTCACATTCACTTAACTATTCGACCATGCAGCCCTCACAATCCCTATCACTGTGATGCCATGACAACAACAACTTTCAACACACAGGGAGGGTCCTTTGTATCTTTCTAAGCATCTATGCTATGGATTATCTACACTCACTCCTTCATTCTCACTCAAACTCCACTTGTGTCCCTCATTGCAGGAAAAGAGAGCCCACAATAAGAGGGAAAGAGCCATGACAGAAGTAAGGCCACCCTCAGTAACCCAGCTCACCGCCTGGGAGGAGGTGGCCCTGGAAATCGCCGGGATTGAGGAGAATTCCCAAGTGGGGGACGGACAGATGGGCGCATCGCAGCAAGCTGGTGACAGAATAGTTTGGCATCTCTCTCATTGACCTTGCATGAGTCACTGATAATAAATCTGATGCTCTAACAGATTGACTTATGATCATCTGCACTATTCAATGTTCATGTAACCTTGACCTCATATCTCTAACTCTTTCCTTTACTCCCCCACAGGACCATCGAAAGCCCCCGTCCCCACTGTCCAGGAGGAAGAGCCTGAGCTTCCAGACTCCTCAGAGGAAGCTGCAACCTCTGAGGGCGCAGCGTCAGCAGAATTCAGCGCACCCAGCACCAGCGCAGACACTCACACCTCGGTGGGACCTTCGCGAGATAGAGTAGTATTGGCACCTGGTGTATCACAGCTCACAAGTGAGCATCAGCAGATGGTGGAGACAGGGACAGCAGTGGAAAGTCCTTGTCGGAGGGCGCAGGACTCTGCCAGCTCGACTCAGCTGCATGTCGACCCTGTGCCTCCGGGTCCATCCAGAACGAGAGCGGTGATGGAACTCCAGGAACAGGTGCAGGAGTCTCTGGCAGGTTTTGTCTCCAGGGTCGTTGCGAGTGTGGAGCGAATGGAGGAGTCCAGTGTGAACATGAGCAGAGCCTTTTGTGGAGGCATTGGCGCATTAACACATCACCACGGAAAGGATGGCTACAGTAGAGGAGAGGATGGCTACGGCCATGGAGGAGCTAAGTCGCCAGAGTGTAGAAAACATGGTAATTGTTCAGAATAGACTGGCATCTCTTGAGGAGCGATGGTCAGCTACTGAGCATAGAAACCAGACCTTCATGGAAGTCCTCTGGAGTCGGACTTCCAGTGCAGAAACGGGTCCTCATGGCCCCCCTGAAGTGCAGCAAGGTGCTGTCAAGCCACTTGCTAGCTCTGAAGTGGGGCTGACCCATGAGAGGGATGTTGGTGGCAGACAACAAGGAAGTGGGGGCTCCTCTCCAAGCGCTCACACGACCATGCCACTGCAAAGTCCTCGGTCAGAGCCCCACCAGAGTCCTCACCCAACTGAGATGGGCGTCTCATCCCCTGCACAGCCGCAGGAGCAGCAGACTGTTGTCAAGCCCTCACAGGTTCGCAACCCCAGAGGATGGCTGCCAAAGGTGTCGAGACAGGAGCAGCAAGAAAGTGAGCAAGGGGCCTCCACATCTGCTGAAGCCACAGGGGAAGCACCACGTAGGAGCACACGTAAGAGGAAGATAATGCACAAGTAGTCACAAGGTAGTCACTTGGCTGTTATGTTGTGTTTATTTTTGAAATGCCACCAGTTGCTTGTTGTGATAAAAAAAATTCTGATGGCAAACTGTTGAAGTTGTGGCCTGTGTCACTTCGCAAATGGGACTTCCACATTGAGGGCTTAGAGCGGCTTGCAATTGTCAGTATGGTGGTCAGAGTGATAGGAATCCGCAGGTTCTTGTCCATTGTCGATGCTCTGGTAAGAAGGTGCGAGGCAAAAGTGTTTGATTGTACAGGCTAAGCAAATGTGACCAACATGAGTGCGTCCCTTGCATCCCGGGCAGCAATATGGTCGCACTCTGGCGACTTCTGGCCTGTGCATCTTCAGGTGGGTGATTAGCAGCTTGGCGCTCCTGTTGATGCTCCTGCTGTTGGTGCTGCTGTTGCTCATGGTTCTGCTGCTGCCGCGGCTGGTCTTCATCCGAATCTGATGTCCAGGAGGAAAGGAATTAAATGGTTGCCATGCTTCTGGTATATGCCTCAGTTGAGGAAGTGCTTAGTCAAGGTGGGGAGAGGGGTTTCCCAGGAGGTCACACTGGAGTTGGGTGTCAGGCTCCAAACTTCCACAACACTGAGTATGCCTGCTAAAAGTTCCCCCAGACCTTGAAACAACAAAGTTCTGCCACCTGCACCTGATCATTGGTGAAAACTCCTTTGTAATGGTGGAGCTGCAGCTGTTCGTAAGCAATCCACTTGTGAGGCCGCCAGCATTACCTGGCGTGTTCAGAGGAGGCGTGAGGGATGGGGGGAATAACTAAAAATCGGAAAGGCCTCTCAAAATGGGATTATAGAGGCTATTAAGTGGTTGTTAAGGGCCTTAAGGGCCTATCCCGCCTCATGGAGGCGGGATGCAAAGGGGGTCAGAAAACACGCTTTTGGGAAAATTGCTTGGAGGCGGGATGGAGGCGGGATCGGGCCCGCCCGCCATTTTTGCCGATTTTAATAACTCATACGCCTCCAATCCCGCCTCCTCGGGCCTGGCAAAATCGAGCCCATAAAATTCTTACAGGGCTTGACAGGGTAGATGCTGGTCGGATGTTTCCCCTGGCTGGGGAGTCTAGAACTAAAGGGTCACGGTCTCAGAATAAGGGGTTAGCTATTTAGACCTGAGATGAGGAGAAATTTCTTCACTCAAAGGGTTGTGAATCATTGGAATTCTCTACCCCAGAGAGCTGTGGATGCTCAGTCGTTGAGTAGATTCAAGACAGAGGTCGATAGATTTTTGGATACTAAGGGAATCAAGGGATATGGGAATAGTGCGGGAAGGTGGGGATGTGGTAGAAGATCAGCCAAAATCTTATTGAATGGCTCGAAGGGCTGAATGGCCTACTCCTGCTCCTATTTCTTATGTTCTTATATCCTTTCAGTTCTGATATCATCTTTTGAATCTTTTTTGCACCTTCACCAATGCCTGTACATCCTTTTTATAAAATGGAGACCAGAACTGTGCACATTACTCCAAGTGTGGTCTAACCATGGTTTGATACAAGTTTAACATAAGTTCTCTGCTTTTCAATTCTCTCCCTCTAGAAATTAACTCCAGTGCTTTGTTTGCCTTTTTATGGCCTTATTAACTTGCGTAGCTACTTTTAGTGATTTGTGTATCTGTAACCCTAGATCCCTTTGCTCCTCTACCCCATTCAGACTCTTATTATCCAAGCAGTATGTGGCCTTCTTATTCTTCCTAACAAAATGCTACCTCACACTGAACTACAGTATATTGAAATTCATTTGCTGATTACACGCCCATTCTGCAAGTTTATTAATGTCTTACTGTTTTTTGCCACATTCTTCCTTTATATTAACTATACCTCCCAATTTGCTGTTGTCTGCAAATTTTGAAATTGTGCTTCCGATTCCAGAGTCCAAATCATTTATGTAAATGGTGAACAGTGGTCCTAGCACTGATCCCTGTAGAACACCAGTTCCCACCTTTTGCCCGTCTGAGTAGCTACCCTTAACCCCTACTCTCTTTTCTGTTTTGTAACCAGCCTGCTATTTATTCTACCTGTCCCGACTCCACATGCTCTGACCTTAGTCATGAGTCTACTATGCGGTACCTAATTGAAGGCATTTTGAAAATCCAAACATATTACATCTACTACATTCCCTTTGTCTACTCTTTCTGTTAATTCTTCAAAGAATTCAATAAGGTTAGTCAAGCATGACCTTCCCACTTGAAATCCATGCCGACTACTCTATTATATTTTTCGGTTTCTAGATGTTTTCTTTTGCATCTTTAAGTAAAGATTCCATTATCTTTCCTACGTTAAGCTAACTGGTCTATAGTTCCCTGGACTTGATCTATCTCCCCTTTTAAATACAGGAATCACATTAGCTGTCCGCCAGTCCTTTGACACTATTCTCTTTTCTAATGAATTTTTATATATATGTAACAGTGCCTCTGCTATCTCTTCTTTTAATATGCGAGGATGCAATCCATCCGGACCAGGAGTTTTATCTCTTAGCTAGACTAATTTAACAATTATCTCCCACCTTTCTATCTTAAACGTCTTGATATCTTTTTTGACATCTTCTTCTAATGTCATATCCACCATATTAGGCTCCCTGGTAAATAGTGAGGCAAAGCAATTATTCAGTATTTCTGCCATTTCACTGTCATTACCTGTGAGCTTATCTTGTGCACCCTTCAGTGGCTCTATCCCTATCTTAATTTTCCTTTTGTTATTTATGTGCCTGTAAAATGCTTTACTATTTGTTTTTAGATTCTTTGATAATTTAATTTTGTGCAGTTCCTCTTTGCCTTCCTAATTGTTTTTTTTGATATCTTTCCTAACCCCTTTTGTCATCCTCTCCTTTATTGTCGATGTACATAGTGTATGCCTTTTTCTTTAGTTCCAATTTTACCCTCATCTCTTTGTTCATATACGCATTTAATTATTGGCTAGTTTGTTCTTGTCTATTCGAGGAATATGTTTCTCCTGAACTCTATTGATCACCGTTTTAAATTATTTCCCACTGATGTTCGATGTCTTGGTCAATTACTTTTTTCCAATTTACCTAGTTCCATCTCATCCCCTCAAAATTAGCTTTTTTCCAATCTATTACTTTGGTCTTTCTCAATCATTATTTTACACCTTATTATGTTATGATTGCTATTGCTTAGATGTTCGCCAGCACTTCTCTTATCAGCTCTGGTTCATTTCCCATTACTAGATCCAGTACTGATTCCTCTCTTGTGGGCTTCTTACATACTGGGTAAGAAAGGAGTCCTGAACACACTGTAACAATTTAATTCCCTTTTTCTCTTTCCCTACCTCTTCTTGGCAGTCTATTTAGGGGTAGTTGAAATCTGTTATGATTATTATTCTTTATGTCTTTTACTCATATCAGATTTCCCTATATATTTTTTCCTCCACTTCCCTTCCACTATTAGGTGGTCTGTAGATTACCCCCATTAACGTGATCGATCCCTGCTTATAATTTGTCTCATTCCATATGGATTCTGTTTCTAGCTTAATGTTAGTTGTGTCCTTTTTTCTATTTAGTTCCTATTTAGAAAAAAAAAACTTTACTGTGGAAATACAAACAGAACAAAGCTTAAAGTCAACAAAAAGCTCCAGTAAATGCTTTCAAGTTTCCACTTAAAAGAACATTTCATTTTATGTTTGTTAAAGACCTTGAAGTTTTTCTACCATGATGGTTATTGATTCTAGATTTAAGGCTCTAAGCTATAAAGAGAGATTCGCAGCTTTGTATTTTTGTTTCATTGGAGAAAAGAACATTGATAGGAGACATAACCATCAATTCTCCGAGACAACACTGGCATGGAGGTACCTCAACCGCAATCGTCCATCATGCGCCGGTGGTGGGCGAGGTACCTTTGCCATTGTTGTAGACTCAGAAAATTTAGGCCGTCTTCTACATCTTTAACCTGCTTGTATAATGTGGATGAAAGCAAGCTTTATAACCTGGACTCCCGGCATAGAACTCGAGTGCACAAGCACAAAATTAACAAGCCTCAAGTGAGAGCGGAGATTGGAAGATTTTTTTTCTCTCAGCATTGTGGACATGTGCAACAGGCTCCCAGTAAAAGCAGCTAATGGCATATCGATTGACTCCCTCAAAGATCTGGCTGAATATTGGGCTAAGAATGAAACTGAAAGTTATAAGGATGACTCTAGACAAGCATGATCAAATATTCTATGGAAATGTCATCTGTAAAAAGAAGCTGCCGAGGAGTAAAAAATGGAGTTGCAAATTTAGATCTGTATTGTGGAGTTTTGCTCAACTATGTTGTCAGGAAAAAAAATTACAGATGTTTCCCTCAGAAGATTAAATAAATGGGGTAACCTCCACAATAAAGTTAACTGTATATGTTTTGTAGAAAGTGTGCATTTGCTTGGCTGAATGGTCTTTTCTCATTCCATGTGCTTCTGTTCTGGTTATCTGACTGCAGCAGCTGGAATACCTCATTTTTAAAAAAACGACATTTCATCCAATTTATGCTTTTTATAAACACGACGGCTGTCTTAGTTTGTCTGTCAAAAACACCACGAAGCAGCAACATCAGTGGCTTTACTAATGTTTTAAACTAGCCGTTTCAGCTAGCAAAATAATGTCATGTCTTCTCGTGGTGTGTACTTAAATCCTATAGCTGTCTGCATAACACATACTCAGGCTGGCTGACTTGGCAATTTCTTAATTAAAGATGAAACATGCACAAATCCGTAATTCCTTTACTCGCAATGACAGTTTCAGAACAAAGGTGTTATCGTGGTTACCAGAAGCTGAGAGCTGTCCTATACAACATAAGAAAGTATTGAATGAGATTAAGGCTGGTTGGTTCTCTGGGCTTCTTGCTTCCTCCCCTCATTCAAGGATACTACTTAATGCAGTTTACAATTCCTTAAATGCTGAACTTGCAATTTTTAAAAAGATATTGCCTTATCCCAAAACCCAATGTAACTTTCTCAACATTTGCAATATGAAGGCCTAGAAATTTGACTGTGCCCGATAATGCAAGGGGTGGGGCTTGCTCACCTGCGCCTGTTCACCTGGTCCCAAGCACCACATTAAATTGATGCTTGAAGCTTATTATCATGAGTCAGGCAGGCAGCCAGCGCTACCTACGCTATTCATTGGCTGTATGCTTGTTTGGATTTTGGAAATCGGGCTTCACTGATGCCACTTAAAGGGGAGGTACACTCTGGCTGAAGACGACAGGGAAAGTTCGCAAGAGGAGAAATGGCTGCAAGAGGTCCAGGCAGGGCACCCACTTTCTCTGAAGCAGCGTTGCAGGCCCTGGTCCAGGCGGTGGACAGGAGGAGGCAGAAAGCCCTCCAGGCAAAACCTCCGCCACCAGTGGGAAGAGGTTGCAGAAGATGTCAATGCTAGGACCTTAGCTCCCAGGATATGGCTGCAATGTCGAAAGAACAACAATAGCAACAACTTCTTTGACCAAGCCTTTGGCCACCTGTCCTGATATCTCATGTGGTTCGATGGTAAATTTTGTTTGATAACACTCCTGTGAAGCGCCTTGGGACTTTTTACTATGTTGAAGGCGCTATATAAATGCAAGTTGTTGTTGCGCAGTGCCCTCTCCCAGCTGCTTCTGCTCTCTTCTGTATTCTCCCCCTTGTCCTCCAGCCCTAAAGGCAGCCCTGCCAGACTATCCATGACTGCAGTGAAAATGTTTAGAAGACAGATATAAGCAGTCCAGCACCAGCAAATATTTCTTAACAGAAGTCAGAAATCAGTTGTAAAAGGCGTAAAATAGACCAAAAATGCCCAGAGGTTAAAAAGCAACCTAATAACACAAACCAGCAATTAGCCTGTATGTACTGGATGAGCCTTTTAAATAACGTTGCTGAAGGGTCCTTCCTGCCTGTTCATGCCATGAGTTGCTAAGCGAGTTCATCGCATGGCGAGTCAGGCACGGGGACAGACCAATTTCACAAAAGGGTCCTGTAGGACCCTTGTTTAAATGTTAATGTGTGTTGTTAATACGTCCACTTGGACGCCTAAGGAGGAGCCTGATCCAATATGGCGGGCGGTGTGGAATGAGTGCGCACACGCTGCCTGCTGTATTGGGCCCTCAGATGCCAGTTTTACGCTTATAAAATAGGTGTAGTGCGATCCAATTTCTAGGTCAATATATTTAATGTGCATCTTTTTTATTATAATACGGACCAATTTTTTCTAAATCATATTTGTTGAAAAAAAATTATACATTGTACAGAACTGGCGCTTTTTATTTCAGTATTTTTGATTTAAGCAGCAAGCTGAATGCATTTATGGGGAAGCTAGATAAGTACATGAGGGAGAAAGGGATAGAAGGATATGGTGATAGGGTGAAATGAAGTAAGGTGGGAGGAGGCTTGTGTGGAGCATAAACTCTGGTATAGACCTGTCGGGCCGAACAGCCTGTGTCTGCGCTGTAAATTCTATGTAATCTTGTTATATTTTTCTTTTTTTGTGTAATATTGCTCCTGCAGTTAACAAAGGAGTATAACATTTATCAGCTATTATGGATCTCTGAGATTGACATGCTCACCTTTGACGTAGTTGGGAGTTCTTCATGCAGGGGGAGGAAAAACAGAGACAGACCAAGTCCATCACATTTGTACCATGATACTTAACTGATTAGGCCATTTCACGGTTCATTAATGAATTAATTCAGGATATATTCAGTTCAGTTCCAGAGTGATGAACTGAGGATTCTGCAGCCAGGTGGAATAAAGTGTCACATGACATAACTGGGGTAAATCCTATTGGGATTGCCTAGAAATGCTGACACCAACAAGTTGGTAACAGAGACATCTGTTTGTTGTCATCTCATTGGCACAACAGCATTTTGATGTGAAATAACCAGATATAGCCTGCAGTCTCTCACTGAATCTGTCCTACTAAGGCACTGCAACCCAAGCAAGACCACTCTGAGCCCCAATAACTCAAACAAAATTCATTGGGTTCACTTGAAGGGCAAAGAAATTGCTGGCTCAGTTCCACAAATAGAGAGCCAATCCTTGAGGTAAAAAAAAATAACGACCCTCTTAACAGAGATAGGCGAGCAATTGTTGCCAATTATAGCTAGTAATCAAATTTAAAATATTAAACAAATAACTTAGCATGACAGCTTTATGTTGTGCAGTCGTCATTTTAAGCCAGTTTTCTGTACAAGATACAGGTGACACTGACCTCCAAAGTAAGAGCCATCTGACAACTTCATTTCCTTGCTGGATTTGGTGATGACAGTAGCCACCCCGTGCTGAATGAAATACATCTTCTTCCCGATTGTTCCTTCCCGCACAATAAAGTTTCCAGGCTGGAACACCTCGAATCGCAGCTTGCTCAGCATGCTCGTCACAAAACTTGGGTCAGCGTTTGCAAACAGGGGCATGGTGGCAACCAGCTTCCGACAATTGAAGTTGACAATCTCCTGAAATAGAAGAAAGTGCCAAAACGTTATTAAAATACAGCAAGGCAGTACATTAACCTTCTGCGTATTACATTTCCCTTAGTAGGATAAGGACCATGAACAGCACCTCACATAGGAAATCTGTATAAATAACTGATCACATGGTAACTGTCAAAGGGTTTGGGAATAGCAAATAAAACAAACTAATGATTTATTTTGAACAACATTCTTTAAATTATCTGAACAGCACACAATGTAAACCTGTAGGAGTGAAAGGGTTAAAATATTTTGTTTTCAGATTCTACAGAATACTTAAGGCAGTTGACTCATGGGAGTGGAAGGGAAAAAAATGGCCCATAATTGGTCTGCTCATGGGATTAGATTTAAAAAAGAAAATGCAGAGAAAGCATCTGCTCAGTAAAGAAAATCGAACTCTCATGGCTTCTATGAAAGTATTAACACAGCAGCAACAGCAACATATGTGGCTCCATTTTAATAGGGGATTTTGACAAGCAAATCAAAAGAGTTCAGAAACTTTGGCCTCTTTACAACATGAAATGAACCTAATTTAGCTGCGCTAGGCCCCTCCCCTTTAATCAGGGGAGGGAGGCCTGCAGTACCGCGGCGCTACGTGACGACGCGCGTGGCGCTGCTGCACGGAGCGCCGCGATATTCAATGGGAGCGTCCCAAGAGGGAGGGGAAGCGTTTCCAGTATCGCCCCGCCTCCTGCTTGGGGCGCTACCATTGAATTTCGGGTGCGGGGGCGCTAACTTTTTTGGGGCGCTATAAGTAGTGCCCCGGCGAAGTTATCGCCCCAAAGGGGGCGCGAGCCAATTTTTCCCCTCCAGGCAATGAACCTGCTACGGTCCTACTTTGTTCTACTCTCGTAACAAGGAGTGTTTTACTCATGAAGCCATTGGTCAGAAAGTTTCTCAATGCCTTTTAAATATTAAGATCACAGTTTGATATAATTTCCAGTGTTAGTGCTAATGCCACTATTTTTGTTGCTGAGTGGAATGATAGTTAAGTACACAATTTATCTCTCTCCCTTGAAATCTATTTATTGGTGTAAGAAATTCTTTCCTGGCAGATTATATTTTTTTCTGAAATAAGCATAAAATGTGATGTATAAATGTTATGATGCAAAAACATGACTATTTGCTGCTATGTCACTTTTAGACTGCCAATATTTGACCATAGCAACAAGAATGTAGTGACATAGTGCCAGGACTGCTACACCTTGTTAGCAATGCAATGAAATTCTTTAAGACTGCAAAACATTAAATAAACTGTGTGGCATCATCCATAATTGGCATTGCTGACTCTTGCCAATTGAGCTGCACAAAATACCTGGTATAACCAACATAGGTGACCTCTGAAATACGTGTGGTTCTACAGGGGCAATAAAATATATTTGCATCAGACTACATGGTGCCAGCAATGCTGAGCAGCGTCACAAAGATTAGAGAATAAACCCCTTGGTCTCACATATCATATCATTTTTTAAACTTAATAATGTGGGACTAGGATCCTGGAATAATAATGTGAATGTGTGAAATTGATACTGTTTTTGTTTTTCCCATCTAAAGGCTATAATTGTAACATGCATCAATTTCTCGACGGTATTTTTCTTCCAATGGTTTTTAAATTAGATTTCAAGTAGGTTAGGCTTTAGCTTTCTTTAAATATTCAGCATAAAAGCAATGTATTTATTTATAGAAATATTATTTAAAATCAATAATATCTAAAGAGCATCTATGGGCTTTGCTAAGTCTTGTTTCCGTAACGTGATCCAATATTCACAACGTTCTTGGCTACATGTGCAATGAAAGCAGTCAACTTTATAAAAATTCTTAATAGGATGAACTCTGAAATCAGTTTTAACTCTGAATCAATCCAAATTGGCTTGATTTAAAGGTGACTCCCTCTCTCAGTTTGAATGGTTTATATTTGGTTGCACCTGTCCCTTTAAGGAAATAGTGCAGTGCACACTGGGTTAGTTTCTTTGCCTATTCTACATGTGTTGCTCCATATTGATAGCAAGGGGCTAAAAGCCTGCAAGGAATCATTGAGCCAAAAACTTGCATTTTTAAACAGAACTGCAATTAAAGCTATTCTGCTGGAGCTCCCTCCATGGGTCAGTGGGTAAAAACACAGCCTGGTGTGCTCCTGAACTGTAGAGATCCGAAAGGTCACAGTAACCATCACTGGTCTCTGCTGAGTTTGCTGATCTCAGCCAGACACCAGTAAGGGTAATACAACTGGCAACAACGCTTCTGGGTTAGAGAAGAGAAAATCAGCCTATTTGCAACAGAGTAATTCCCACTGATGTTGGCTGAGGACAAGATCAGACTCAGCTGTGATGCCCTTCATGCTGGAATAGCCTGCCAACACCGACCGTCTAGCTTGCTCATGAAGAATGACTACTTGGGTGAGGTCCTGGAAGGGTGGGGCTTGGGGTGGGTGAGAGCTCAATTCAGACCTTCTAAAGGAGGGGAGAAGTTTGGGAAATTAAACAAAAACTGCTTCCAGATAAAGGTGCTGGAGAAATGAAAATTAAAAAAAGTAGTTCCATAACAGAGTTTCCCTTCACATCCACTTCAGATGGGAGAGCAGAGTGGACAGCATGATCCCATCTTAAGCAGACGGGAAATCATGCTGTGCCTTATTCTATGGATTTAAATTCAGCTCCAGTACATTTTCCATGACAGCACTCTAGACCGACCTAAAATGATCATATCCTACACAATTGTGGGCTGGGATCCAGTGGAAGAGCTTGCCCTACTTCCTATTTCACACTCGCATGTTCTGTACTGGCAGAACCAAGCCAGCCAGCTGGAAAATGTGGCCCAGAGAGAGGGGCACGTTTCATTCCTGTAGTCTATGCTGGATTCAATGTGCTGGATTCAAAGCTAGATGCTAGAGGGGAAAGAATGGTGTTCTAACCCAACTGTACCTCACTGTCACTCTCAATGGTTATGGCTGTATACAAAATACTGGAAAAAATAAGAGGAAGACCCACTGGATTTGTGTAATCTATTGTTAAACCACACGGTACGAAGAAAAGGACAATGCTATAAACACAGATAGAATTTTACATAAACATAGAAAATAGGTGCAGGAGTAGACCATTCGGTCCTTCGAGCCTGCACCGCCATTCAATGCGTTCATGGCTGAACATGCTACCTCAGTACCCCATTCCTGCTTTCTCGCCATACCCCTTGATCCCCCTAGTTGTGAGTATTATATCTAACTCCCTTTTGAATATATTTAGCGAACTGGCCTCAACAACCTTCTGTGGTAGAGAATTCCACAGATTCACCACTCTCTGGGTGAAGAAGTTCCTCCTCATCTCAGTCTTAAATGGCTTCCCCTTTATCCTTAGACTGTGACCCCTGGTTTTAGTTTTCCCTAACATTGGAAACATTCTGCCCGCATCTAATTTGTCTAAACCAGTCAGGATTTTAAACGTCTCTATAAGATCCCCCCTCATTCTTCTGAACTCCAGAGGATACAAGTTCAGTTGATCCAGTCTTTCTTGATATGTCAGTCTGGCCATCCCAGGAATCAATCTAGTGAACCTTCGTTGCACTCCCTCAATAGCAAGAATGTCCTTCCTCAAGTTAGGAGACCAAAACTGCACACAATACTCCAGGTGTGGCCTCACCAAGGCCCTGTACAACTGTAGCATCACCTCCCTATTCCTGTACTCAAATCCCCTTGCTATGAAGGCCATCATGCCATTTGCTTTCTTGACTGCCTGCTGCACTTGCCTTCCCACCTTCAGTGACTGATGTACCATGACGCCCAGGTCTCGTTGCACCTCCCCTTTCCCTAATCTGCCACCATTCAGGTAATAGTCTGCCTCCCTATTTTTACCACCAAAGTGGATAACCTCACATTTATCCACATTGTACTTCATCTGCCATACATTTGCCCATTCACCCAACCTGTCCAAGTCACTCTGTAGCCTCCTAGCATCCTCCTCATTATTCACACTGCCTCCCAATTTAGTGTCATCCGCAAATTTGGAGATATTACAATTAATCCCTTCGTCCAAATCATTAATATATAATGTAAACAGCTGGGGCCCCAGCACCGAACCCTGCGGTACCCCGCTGGTCACTGCCTGCCATTCTGAAAAGTACCCATTTACTCCTACTCTTTGTTTCCTGTGTGCCAACCAGTTCTCAATCCACGTCAACACATTACCCCCAATCCCATGTGCTTTAACTTTGCACACCAATCTCTTGTGTGGGACCTTGTCGAAGGCCTTCTGAAAGTCCGAATACACCACATCTACTGGTTCCCCCCCGTCCACCCTATTGGAAACATCCTCAAAAAATTCCAGAAGATTTGTCAAGCATGATTTCCCTATCACAAATCCATGCTGACTTGGACCTATCATGTCGCCACTTTCCAAATGGTCTGTTATGACATCTTTAATAATTGATTCCATCATTTTACCCACCACCGATGTCAGGCTGACCGGTCTATAATTCCCTGCTTTCTCCCTCCCTCCTTTTTTAAAAAGAGGGGTTACATTAGCCACCCTCCACTCCTTCGGAACTGATCCAGAGTCTAAGGAATGTTGGAAAATTATCGTCAATGCATCCACTATTTCCAAGGCCACCTCCTTAAGTACTCTGGGATGCAGACCATCAGGCCCTGGGGATTTATCAGCCTTCAGTCCCATCAATTTCCCCAACACCTTTTCCCGACTGATAAGGATTTCCCTCAGCTCCTCCCTCTTACCAGATCCTTTGATCTCTTTTATTTCCGGAAGGTTGTTTGTGTCCTCCACAGTAAACACCGAACCAAAGAACTTATTCAATTGATCTGCCATTTCTTTGTTCCCCATTATGACTTCCCCTGTTTCTGACTGCAGGGGACCTACGTTTGTTTTTACTAACCTCTTTATTTTTACATATTTATAGAAGCTTTTGCAGTCCGTTTCAATGTTCTCCGCAAGCTTCCTTTCATATTTTATTTTCCCTGCCCTAATCAAACCCTTCGTCCTCCTCTGCTGAGTTTTAAAGTTCTCCCAGTCCCCGGGTTTGCTGCTACTTCTGGCCAATTTGTATGCCACTTCCTTGCTTTTAATACTATCCCTGATTTCCCTTGTTAGCCATGGTTGAGCCACCTTCCCTTTTTTATTTTTACGCCAGACAGGGATGTACAATTGCTGTAGTTCATCCATGCGATCTCTAAATGTCTGCCATTGCCCTTCCACTGATAACCCCTTAAATATCGCTTGCCAATCTAACCTCGCCAATTCACGCCTCATACCCTCAAAGTTGCCCTTATTTAAGTTCTGGACCATGGTCTCTGAATTAACTGTTTCCTTCTCCATCCTAATGTAGAACTCCACCATACTATGGTCACTCTTCCCCAAGGGGCCTCGCACCACAAGATTGCTGATTAGTCCTTCCTCATTACACAACACCCAGTCCAGGATGGCCTCCCCTCTAGTTGGTTCCTCAACATATTGGTTTAGGAAACCATCCCTTAAACACTCCAGGAAATCCTCCTCCACCGTATTGCTTCCAGTTTGAGTAGCCCAATCTATATGCATATTAAAGTCACCCATGATAACTGCTGCGCCTTTTTTGCATGCACCTCTGATTTCCTGTTTCATACCCTCCCCCACCTCACTACTACTGTTTGGAGGTCTGTACACAACCCCCACTAACGTTTTCTGCCCTTTGGTGTTCTGCAGCTCAACCCATATTGATTCCACATCCTCCAAGCTAATGTCCTTCCTAGCTATTGCATTAATCTCCTTTTTAATCAGCAATGCTACCCCACCCCCTTTTCCTTTTATTCTATCCTTCCTGAATGTTGAATACCCCTGGATATTCAGTTCCCAGCCTTGATTGTTCTGGAGCCACGTCTCTGTAATCCCAATCACATCATATCCGTTAACATCAATTTTCACAGTCAATTCATCCACCTTATTACGGATACTCCTTGCATTAAGACACAGAGCCTTTAGGCTTGTTTTATTAACACCCTTTGTCCTTTTAGACTTATGATTTAGTATGGCCCTTTGTGTTTCTTGCCTTTGTTTACTCGGATTTCCCTTATTGTTTCTCACCCTTCAAACATAAAGGGTTACTGAAGTGTCAATACTTCCTGCTAGATGCTAACAAAGGCTAAGCAACCAATCTCCACAAAATGCTACAGTTCAGAGGGACCTGGGGGTCCTTGTGCATGAAACACAAAAAGTTAGCATGAAGGTACAGCAAGTAATCAAAAAGGCAAATGGAATGTTGGCCTTTATTTCAAGGGGGTTGGAGTATAAAAGCAGGGAAGTCCTGCTACAACTGTACAGGGTATTGGTGAGACCACACCTTGAGTACTGTGTGCAGTTTTGGTCTCCTTATTTAAGGAAGGATATACTTGCATTGGAGGCAGTTCAGAGACGATTCACTAGGTTAATTCCAGAGATGAGGGGGTTGACTTATGAGGAAAGGTTGAGCAGGCTGGGCCTATACTCTTTGGAATTTAGAAGAATGAGAGGTGATCTTATTGAAACATATAAGATACTGAGGGGGCTCGACAAGGTAGATGCAGAGAGCATATTTCCCCTCATGCGGAAATCTAGAACTCGGGGACACAGCTTTAGAATAAAGGGTCGCCCTTTTAGAACCGAGATGAGGAGGAATTTCTTCTCTCAGAGGGTTGTAAATCTGTGGAATTCTCTGCCCCAGAGAGCCGTGGAGGCTGGGTCATTAAATACATTTAAGGTGGAGATAGACAGATTTTTGCAAGATAAGGGAGTGAAGGGTTATGGGGTGCGGGCGGGGAAGTGGCTTTGAGCCCAAGATCAGCCATGATCTTATTGAATGGCGGAGCAGGCTCGAGGGACCAAGTGGCCTATTCCTGCTCCTATTTCTTATGTTCTTATGTTCTTATGAAATGAGCAACATAAACTATCCTGAAAGTTTACTGGAAAGATTTCAGGTAGATCAGTCAGAATTAGCTTATTTTATGCATTCTGTTGGAAATCTGCCATAATAGCATCTGAGCTAAGTTTTAGGAACATAGAACAGGACTGAGGCATTCACCTCCTCGAGCCTGTTAGATCAAGGCTGATCTGTACCTCAACTCCATTTACCCATCTTTCCTCCATATCCCTTTAATCCTTACCCTAACAAAAATCTAGCGATCTCAGTCCTCAAATTTTCAATTGACCCAGGAACCAAAGCCTTTTGGGGGAAAGAATTTCAGATTTCTTTTACCCTTTGTGTGAAGAATTGCTTCCTGATTTTGTTCCTGAATGGCCTGGCTCTAAATTTAAGATTATGGGCCCTTGTTCTGGATTCCACCAGAGGGAACAGTTTCTTTGTATCTACCCTATCAAATTATTTTTATCATTTTAAACACCTCAATTAGATCATCCCTCGATCTTCTATACTCAAGGGAATACAAGCCAAATTTATGCAACCTATCCTCATAATTTAACCCTTAAGCCCCGGTAGCATTCTGGTGAATCTGCAGTGCACCCCCGCCAAGGTCAAAATATCCTTCCTGAGGTGCGGTACCCAGAACTGAACCCAGTACTCTAAATGAAGTCTGACCAAGTCTCTGTACAACTGATGCATCACTTCCTCCCCTTTGTAATCGAGGCCCTTTGGGATACAGGCCAACAGCCTTTGTGGATACTTTTTGTACCCGTCTACTAGCTATTGGTGATTTGTTTATTTATTTGGAATCTCTGCTCCACAGTTCCTAGTTTCACACCATTTAGAAAATACTTAGATTTGTCTTTCTTGGATCCAAAGTAGATGAGTTGCAGCAGGCTATAGCATACAAAATACTAGGAGCGATGCTACTGTGTGAACACTTAATGTATTTACATCAATTTCCTTTCTCAGCTGTTTTAAGGGAAGCATTAATATTTTATTTGAAAACCTTACTAAGACCTCGGTTAAGGTACTGTGCCAATATTGCTGTCCACACTGGGATATGCGGGAAGACTGCCAAGGATATTGAAGCTTCAGAGAAGGTTCAATTCAGATTCACTAGGATAAAAACAGAAAATGCTGGAAATACTCAGCAGGTCAGGCAGCATCTGTAGAACTGACAAAAGGTCATTGAGCTGAAACGTTAACTCTGTTTCTCTCTCCACAGATGCTGCCTGACCTGCTGAGTATTTCTAGCATTTTCTGTTTTTATTTCAGATTTCCAGCATCCGCAGTATTTTGCTTTTGTTTCAGATTCACTAGGATGTTGCCTGGTATGAGAAAATACATATTTGAAGAAAGACTTGAAAAATTGAGTCTTTTTTCATTATAATAATGCAGATTATGAGACAATATAACAGAAGTGTTTAAAATTATGAAAAGATAGGACAGGGTAGATAGAAACCAGGATAGATTGTTTCCAGTAGTTGAGTAGTCAAGAACCAAGGGCCATAGATACAAACTATGTTAAAAGTGAGATTTAGAGCAGAGGCTGTGGAATTCACTTTCAGTGCTTGAGACAGAAATTATGCCAACATTCAAAATTAGATTTGATGGGTGGATGAAGAAAAAGGGGCTGAAGGGATACGGGAACAGGTTGGGTAAATGTGATTGGAACTACCTGCTCCCATGTTGGGCGGGGGTGGGGGGAAGGGGGGTGGTAAATGCCAACACAGACTGGTTGGCCAAATAGCCTGTTCCTGTGTTGGAACTTCTATATATTTCTATGGGTTAGCACCTCCGTGAAAATAGTCGAGAGAGGAATTTGATTCAATCGCACTCTGTGATAACACTGCTTCGTGGAAAACAAATAGGAGAGATGCAAAACGGGCTGCCGACTCGCTATCACCCGTTTTACAATATCGCACAAAGTCAAGGTCTACCCCTGTGACATTCCGGCTAGGAACTAAGTAATCAATTGCTTAAACAATATTCTCAGCTCCTGCAGTCTTTCTTCATAATTCAGGTGCCTAACTCCAGCTATCAATTTAGCTGGCCTTTGATGCATCCTCTCCTATGCCTGGAAGTCCTTCTCATGATATGGTGACCAGAACTGTACAAAGTACTTGAGGCGGGGCCGGCCTCGTGCTCTGATTTCCCTGCCTTCCTGCTACAGAATCACTGGCCCACAGTCAAACCAGTGCAGGGAAGGCGGTACCAAGTCTGCAGCTGCAGGAAGACTGCCAAGCCAAGCGAAGGAGGGAGAGGACCTAGTTTTGGCCACCTATCCCTCTCTTCAGTTTTCCTGCTGCTGTCAGCTATGATGCAGGCTCATGCAGAGCCATCTTGACAACATTACACCGAGACCTTCAGGGGGCCTGTGCCCCCATTTCCCTGTAGCTCTCCCCCTTCAACTGTTGGAATGAGTGCCCTGCTGCAACACCACTAGATTTTCCGACTCGGCAGTGCCAGGCTCCTTCTGAAGAGTGGCGACATCGCCAAGAGCCCAGTGGTGAAACCATCTTGGAGGAAAATCCAGCCTCTAAATGTATAATGTGTGTGATCAGCATATTCTTGAGATAACCAATTGGGACGGTCCAGTTTGTCAATTGACTAAATGTGCTGTGTTTCAAATAACAGCACTCAGCAGCAAAAATCACGGGCACATCCTATTTCAAAGAGTGTCTTTTAAAGTCTAATTGTATCTTGGATACTAATAATAAAACAACAAAATAGTCAGAAACTTATTTGTAAAATTCCTTTGTTCCAAAAATATTTTAATGGGATTTATCTCTAAAGTGATATTGTGTATAATATTAGCATGTGCAGAAAAAATCACAAAGACAACAAAAGCCCAGAAATTACTGCTGGTGATATCAGCAGATGAATGCTTAATGTGCTTCTATGATGACATTTCAATGCTCACTATTTTAAGCGGAGCATCCAACCAATAGGCAATGTCTGCGTTAAAATAGCAGACAGCGTTCATGCACTAACATCACCAGCACTAATTCCTCGGTGATAGTTTGTAATCAATTTATGAAGCCAAAAAAGGACTCAAAATTATACGGATTAAAATAGATTGAATCTGAGCCGAGCTTCTTCACCTTTCTGTTACCTCCTCTATAGTGAAACACCCCTCCCCAGAAGATCAACGTTTCAATATCTCACAGGATGTTTTTTAAATTATATTTTTGATTTCTTGCTTTAATTCCTTTCGGATCCTCTGACTATGCTTGATATCTTCAAATCCAGTGAATGAGATGGGGCTCTGATCCTAATTAGTCATCAGTCATGTGGAATGTGGCTTTTTGAGTCAGCTCTCAATTCTGCAGGGATATAGTATCTCTGCTTGAGCTATATTGGAACTGTGCTGAGGGTGGTTTAAAATAGATTCATCAAAACTGGTTTCATGTGGTTCTCAAAAACGCCACGAATAGGTTATAATATGCACAGCCCAATTCATTAGCGCATTACTCAAAATATGCTGACAAAGCCTGCGCTAACAGCCTGCCTCTGGCATTTTAACTATTAAGTTTAAAATAATACTATCCTGTTTCCAGCTGTTCTGTTGTTATGTTGTAAGTTTCATAAAATTGAGTTATCATCAATAAAACTTTTGACAATAGTTACAAAGATAAACAGTTAACTTTAATATTTTTTATTTTCATTTCTATTTATGTTGCTTATCTTAAAATATGTATTTGCTCAAATGGTGACTGCTGATGATATTATCAGAGCTGGACAGGATGTGTTTCTGAGAAAAATGACATGATCACTGATGCACTCAGACTTTATCTATGGATGTTATTTCAGCTCCCTCGTACCGTCAGCTAAGCAACAATTCCCAGTAGGAGTCAGAATTGATTCCCTTATGATGCTCTTGGAGCTCATGGCTTTAACCTGAAGCATTAAAAAACCCACAACAGAAGTAGAATAAAACAGAATACTATGTCAATGCGAACTGTCTGAAATAGTTTGATTTATAAAAAGCACATTGATAGCACGACTGCCTCTAAGTTTATTTAATAAACCACTTGATTTTCAGAGTGATCCAGTTATGGTTACACAAGGTTAACTGCAAACTGGTTCAGTTTTGAGATTGCATATCCCATAATGCATCGTACAGTAATGTAGATTATGTTATCGTCCTACTGCAGGAGACAGCTGGACACGATGGCTGAAACGTTTAAATTTTTTAATAGTGCTTGTATGCTATAGACAGAGCAAAGCGATCGCAAAGCCACGAATCAGATCAAAGCTCTGCAGTCCTGCCACATCCAGTCGTGAATGGTGGTGGACAAATAAGCAACTAACGGGAGGAGGAGGCTCCATGAATATCGCCATCCTCAATGATGGCAGAGTCCAGCACGCAAATGCAAAAGACAAGGCTGAAGCGTTTGCAACCATCTTCAGACAGAAGTGCTGAGTGGATGATCCATCTTGGCCTCCTCCTGAGGTCCCCACCATCACAGAAGACAATCTTCAGCCAATTCAATTCACTCCACGTGATATCAAGAAACGACTGAGCGCACTGGATATAGCAAAGGCTATGGACCCTGACAACATCCCAGCTGTTGGCTGAAGATTTGAGCTCCAGAACTAGCTGCGCCTCTTGCCAAGCTGTTCCAGTACAGCTGCAACACTGGCATCTACCCGACAATGTGGAAAACTGCCCAGGTATGTCCTGTCACAAAAAGCAGGAGAAATCCAATCCAGACAATTACCAGCCTATCAGTCGACTCTCAATCATCAGCAAAGTGATGGAAGGTGTCATCGACAGTGCTATCAAGCGGCACTTACTCACCTATAACCTGCTCATTGATGCCCAGTTTGGGTTCCGCCAAGACCACTCGGCTCCCGACCTCATTACAGCCTTGGTCCAAACATGGACAAAGGAGCTGAATTCCAGAGGTGAGGTGAGAGTGACTGCCCTTGACATCAAGGCAGCATTTGACCGAGTGTGGCATCAAGGAGCCCTAGTAAAACTGAAGTCAATGGGAATTGGGGGGAAAACTCTCCACTGGCTGAAGTCATACCTAGCACAAAGGAAGATGGTTGTGGTTGTTGGAGGTCAATCATTGCTGCAGGAGTTCCTCAGGGCAGTGTCCTAGGCCCAACCATCTTCAGCTGCTTCATCAATGACCTTCCCTCCATCATAGGATCAGAAGTGGGGATGTTCGCTGATGACTGCACAGTGTTCAGTTCCATTCGCAACTCCTCAGATAATGAAACAGTCCATGGCCGCCTGCAGCAAAACCTGGATGACATTCAGGCTTGGGCTGATAAGTGGCAAGTAACATTCGCGCCACACAAGTGCCAGGCAATGACTATCTCCAATAAGCGAGAGTCTAACCACCGCCCCTTGTCATTCAACGGCATTACCATCGCCGAATCCCCCACCATCAACAATCTGGGGGTCACCATTGACCAGAAACTTAACTGGACCAGCCACATAAATACTCTGGCTACAAGAGCAGGTCAGAGGCTGGGTATTCTGTGGCGAGTGTCTCACCTCCTGACTCCCCAAAACCTTCCCACCATCTACAAGGCACAAGTCAGGAGTGTGATGGAATACTCTCCACTTGCCTGAATGAGTGCAGCTCCAACAACACTAAAGAAGCTCGACACCATCCAGGACAAAGCAGCCCACTTAATTGGCACCCCATCCAACACCTCAAACATTCATTCCCTCCACCACTGGTGCACAATGGCTGCAGTGTGTACTATGTACAAGATGCACTGCAGCAACTTGCCAAGGCTTCTTCGACAGAACCTCCCAAACCCGCGACCTCTACCACCTAGACGGACAAGGGCAGCAGGAGCATGGGAACACCAAGTTCCCCATCAAGTCACACACCATCCTGACTTGGAAATATATCGCCATTCCTCCATAGTCGCTGTGTCATAATCCTGGAACTCCCTCCCTTACAGCACTGTGGGAGTATCTTCACGGCGCGGAGTGCAGTGGTTCAAGAAGGCGGCTCACCACCACCTTCTCAAGGGCAATTAGGGATGGGCAACAAATGCTAGCCTTACCAGCGACGCCCACATCCCAGGAACGAATAAAACAAATTGCCGGAGCATTTGCAGTGCTAATTGTGTTACTAGTTTCTGAGTACTGGAAGCAACTATAATTGAGGCACTAGAGTTGGCAAGAGCTTGTTGAATTTCCTTTGAACATTTGTATCCCTGCTCTCCTACCTGTAGGATTTTCTTCTGCTCACCAGGCACAAGCCAAGCATGCTGACACACAGCTAGATACAATGCAATAATCAGATACAATGGAAAAACTGTTTGCACTGAGGTAAAGAACACACAAAGTCAAGTTTCATGTATCCTTTCAACTCCAGTGCAAATGGGTGTGGCTGATTAGAGATGGCAGAAGAATCATTATCGCCCCCCCACCCCAATCGTTCCCATTTAGGTCAATGCATAGTGATCAGTACTGTACTGCTTTGTCCTAAGAATCAGTCTGAAATCAAAGATCCATATTAAAACTTCTGAATTTTGGTCCACTATCATTCAGAAAAAAGTAATCCTCTATTTTGTAGCAGAAAGTAGTAACCTCAGGAGAACTTTGATGGGACTTTCAAACAAATAGTTTTGTTGTTATGTTGGAGGCTCTCTACTTGGCTACTGATGGTGAAGGTCCTTGTGTGTGCCACAGTGGCTCCAATGGAAGCGTCAGCTGTGACTTCAAATCTACCAACTTGAAAGCCGTTCTGGAGCCATGGCACCCCAAGAAACTATGCTAATGGCTGCTAAATCTCCATTCTTAGCCTGCGGTGTGGTTTTTTGGGGTTGTACAGATCCAGAGCATCTATCAGGCTAGCGCAACATCGCAGCCTTGATGTTTCCTATGGAGCCACTTTGAGATTCTCTCTATTAGTGATGTCACCGAAGTGACCTAGCAGGCAGGGAGACCGTTTGAGGGACCCAGTCTGGTAAAGGATTTGTCAATTAACAAAAATGGCCAATTAAAATGCTCCTGAGACTAATATTTTCTTTATAAAACACTGAGTACTTTGAATGAGACTTTCCTTCCTCTTTAAGAAAATTAGGATTAGTAATTAGAGGGAGAGATAAATCCCGGTATAATCAATACTTCATGGGTCATAATGGCCCTTGTGCTGCTGAAACCCAGTAGTTGGGGGTGGGGGGAGGGCGGAGAGCAGTGGGGATGGATGAATATTCTTGTGCTTTGCTTGATTATCTTGCAGCATTAGGAAGGATTCATGCAGAACTTTTAGGAAATTAAAGGGCATATTTTGTGAATTTTCAATTTCTGCTAGCATGCATCAGAAAATCTACCCGCAGGTTTCTTCCTTGCGAAATTAATTTGCTGTGCTTCGTGACGTAACGCGTAACTTAACTAGGTAATAGTGTATAAAGGAGATCAGCTATGTCTCTATTGAAAAAAAGTGTGGATATTATTATAGATAGAAATATTAGCATTTATATACAGCCTTTCGCGATCTCAGGATGATCCAAAGTGCCAATTAAGTACTTTTGAAGTGTAGTCACTGTTGTCATTATACATGATGTTCATTACATCATTTTCTCAACTATCTGGCCTAGTCACACATTACTCTAAAGTCTTCCTGTGCCCATCACCTAGCTAACTCTAATTGTTACAAAACATAAAGCAGATGTCTATATCTGCACCACAAGATGCATTTTATTCACTGTTGTATGGTATCTGTGGCTGCATTTATCAGTAAAGAATTAAATGCAACCAGCATTCCTCTCGGGCCCTCATTTGGTCTGCAGGATGGGTTTGGAATGGAAGTTGGAGGAAATGGGCTGCTCTGATTAGCCAGGCCCTCTTGACTCATTTATATGAAGTGGATTAGGCCTTAAAGGGGACTGGTGATTTTTGGCGGGGTATGGTTCTGGTGCTGTGCTTCTGGCAGTAGTTTTGAGGTAGTATTCTTTAAGAACCTATTTTACTCTGTTATATACCCCAAATACTCCCCAAAAACAGTGGTAATTCAAGGGATAATCCAGGCCAAGCACTCTTTACTAGGTGAATTCATGGTGTGCCACATGTAACCGTAACATCGCCCGTCTCTGCCCCTGCCTTAGCTCATCCGCTGCTGAAAACCTCATCCATGCCTTTGTTACCTCTAGACTTGACTATTCCAACGCACTTCTGGCTGGCCTCCCACATTCTACCCTACGTAAACTTGAGGTCATCTAAAACTTAGATGCCCGTGTCCTAACTCGGACCAAGTCCCGTTCACCCATCACCCTTGTGCTCGCTGACCTACATTGGCTCCTGGTTAAGCAACGCCTCAATTTCAAAATTCTCATCCTTGTTTTCAAATCCCTCCATGGCCTCGCCCCTCCCTATCTCTGTAATCTCCTCAAGCCCCACAGCCCCCCGAGATATCTGCGCTCCTCTAATTCTGCCTTCTTGAGCATCCCTGATTATAATTGCTCAACCATTGGTGGCCATACCTTCTGTTGCCTAAACTCTGGAATTCCCTGCCCAAACCTCTCTGCCTCGTTACCTCTCTTTCCTCCTTTAAGACGCTCCTCAAAACCTACCTCTTTGACCAAGCTATTGGTCACTTTCCCTAATTTCTCCTTATGTGGCTTGGTGTCAAATTTTTTGTCTTTTAATACTCCTGTGCAGTGCCTTGGGACGTTTTACTATGTTAAAGGTGCTATATAAATACAAGTTGTTGTTGTAAGTGATAATTTGACAAATTCACACTTCCAATGCACAGCACTAGCCATCGGGAGTACATATCAAAACCTCACACTCTCCACGATTTTCTATTATTGATGTTGATGATGGGAAAATTGTGGGCCTCGCACCCAAATTCTGAATATATTCTCCTGCCAAGCACAGCTGTACGCAGAATCACAAATTTAAAAATGTCTTCCTTTGGTCTCATGTTATGCAGAAGTTACAGCAGAAGTTCAGTGTTACACGAGCAGTGCCACTCCAGCGAAGCATGGAATATGCCTGGAATAATGTAAACTTCATTTAAACAAAAATATAAGATCAAGACGATTCAATAAAAATTACATGAATTTGGAACAAACAATTTATTTGACATGTTCTACATTATTTCTGATCAAGACCTGATATTTGGCACTCTACCTGAAGCTCTTTGCACCAGATTTTAATTCTCTATCATCATCTTGAAAAATACAAGTGCAGTCAATTGAAATAAGAGAATATTATCTGCTACTCTCTTAGCAATGGCTGGGTTATGACAAGCAGGCCTCATTAACAGCTCCTTAGACTTGGTATTCATGGACACGGAACTCTATTGATACTATTCAGGACTTGGCTTAGATATCTGACTCAGAACTGAAGGTTCATAATATTGTATAAAAAAAGGAGCAAATTATGAAAGATTCCCCCCCCCCCCCATACCTGGTAAAGCCAACTATGGGTCTTTTAAATACTGAATTTCTATGTATTCCTAATATTTTCTGTTTTTATTACAACTACTAATTAGTGCAGCTTAGCACTGAAAGTTATTTCAAACAATTTGCTTTAAAAAGAAGAAAACACAGACAGGGTGCATAGTGGGTTAGCACATCATCTTTTCACCTCTGGGACCTAGATTGAGATTCAGCCCAGACTGATGGGATAAAAGTCTTCACTATTTTGTTCACTGAATGATCCCATATGAAATGAGTATGGGTAGTCTGAAATCACAGCCGCTTAATCCACAGGAGGGATGCATCTTCTACTGTTAACAATGGGAGTTGTGTTAGTCTATGAACCCCAGGTGGACCCAACACCCCAGGGACAGGCCCAGCAGGAAAGGAGAATGGATCTTAAGGGATGCCAGTTTTGGCCATGGCCTCTGTGGCAGCCCTAACTGCTTCCCAAAATGGAGGAAGGGCAAGAAGACGTACAAGTGGGTCACACTGGCCAAGATATTTAGGGAGGGGCAGCTCATTTCAGGGTCACATATGGCACCAAGGTTGCGAACAGTCTGGTTCAGCCTCAGGCAGATGCTAGGGGGAGGGATGGAGTCAGGGGCTAGGGAACAAAATTTGTGGCGGGGACCAAAGACAATGGCTTCAGTCTTCCCAATATTTAATTAGAAAGACAGCATCTAGACCACGTAGATGAGCTAAGCATCACATTCATGTTAAATGTACCTGCTTGCCTGAACGGCGTAATTGATAGACCGCTCCTTCTGTCTAGGTCAGTGTACACATTTGCTATGAGTTGAGTAACCTCTCTTGCACAGCGTTGATCGCGTATGGATTTCTGTTATGCTCTGATATATTAACCCTATTTCTCACCATGCAAAGGGGCAGGATTCCCATTTGTGTGGAAATGCCTTGTGTGAGGGATATGCCCTTTGTTTTGGGATAATTAAGTTTGTAATCTGAAAGTTGGCCAAAGTCCTTAATGATTTGGAAAATGATGAGTAGTGAGGTAGTGTAATAATAATCATGTGTAATAATGTGCGATCAGTATACAGTGTCCTGCAGCCTGAACTTTATTGATATCTAAGCTTGTTCTTTTAGCTGATAATGGTTTTACGACCAGAGCACAAATATGGGGGAAAGGGGGTTCAGAACTACATGGTCTCTTGGTGGACAGGGATCACATGGGAAGCTTGGTGTCAGTATATACTATGGAAATGGGTTTGATCTATTCTAGGTTAAATGTAAAATCATCAACTGTGCACAATCTAATATGAAGCAATCTAAGCCTTTTGAACAGTTTTCAGCTATTGAAGTAATATTATAGATGTAAAACTCCTTTATGACTGTCTAAACCAGGAATCTAAATTCAGCACCAATGCTAAAAATAAGCATTATTATTGGTAAAATTAAAATATCTCAGAAAATTAAGACAATGCACTTAGAAATGTGTATGTTACCTCCCTAAGTGGATCATTCAATTCTTCCAGAATGCTGTCCTCATCAAAGATCTTGCCTTGGTAGCGGTGCTCATAATAGTCGTGAATCTTCTGCCGCATATCAGCAGGCAGCTTATGGAAGGACATGTACTGCTCCACTTGCTTGTACTGAAATAAAAAGGAGAAAAGTTCTGTGAGATGAGCAGATTTGTCTCACACTGGAAAGGGGAAAAACATAAAGCTAATAAAGTTCTTAATGTGAATGTGATGTGAAACAAATTATTGAACAAAACATACAATATATAGACATTTAAAAAAAATTAAGCAACCTAGATGAAAATCCAATGCTCATAGTGCAGGGTACTGCCAGGTTTGAAAAGAATATGAGAGAAGACAAAATAAATCAGAAAGCAGTATTTAGGTGGTACCAAGCCTCAGTTTCAAAAGCCTGTATATTGATTGAGCCAAGGGGTAATTTTGACTTTGGGCGATAGTGTAAAATGGGTGATATTGATTCAGCCGCCCGTAATACACCTCCCGCGATTTTCATTTCCATTGACTTCAATAACGGGCGGCTGAATCGATATGGCCCGTTTCACCCAAAGTCAAAATTACCCCCCATGACTTCCATAATTTTAAGACTTTGAGAAGGAATGAGTTAGAGTTGGAGATAAGTTCAATTTGGGAAAAAACTATAAAAGGAATAAAAACTTCTTTGCATAAAAATAACAGGCAGAAATATCTCACAAGGACAGATGCCTAATGAATTTGAACCCAGTTACAAACACTTGCAGAAACCGTACTATGGTGGCTGGTGGTTAAGGTGGAATTTATTAAGCGGCGACACCGCAGTTCCCTGCCTATCATAACCTTTGACCTCAGCCTTTATCATCAGGTTTTTCTTCATGCAACGTTTGGCCCTCAGTACCAGTTAATACTCTGTTACTGGAGAGAAAGAAGTTTTAAGAATTAAAGAATTTTTCATTTTTTTTTAAATCCCTTAATGTCAAATAGTTAATAAGGTGACATCAGGGAAAAATAGAAATAAGTCAAAGCTAAAGGCACTATATCTGAATGCGCGAAGCATTCGCAACAAAATAGATGAATTAATAGCGCAGATAGAAATGAACAGGTTTGATCTAATAGCCATAACGGAGATGTGGTTGCAAAGTGGCCAAGGTTGGGAACTAAATATTCCAGGATACATAACTTTTAGAAGGGATAGACAAAATAGAAAAGGAGATGGGGTAGCCCTGATAATAAAGGATGGGATAAAGACAGTAGAGAGAAAGGATCTTCGCTCCAAAAATCAAGAAGTAGAATCAGTTTGGATGGAGCTAAGAAACAGCAAGGGGCAGAAAACATTGGTGGGAGTTGTTTATAGGCCCCCAAACAGTAGTTGTAATATAGGGCAGAGTATAAATCAAGAAATTAGAGGTGCATGTAACAAGGGTAATACAATAATCATGGGGAACTTTAATCTACATATAGACTGGGCAAACCAAATTTGCAGTAATAGTGTGGAGGACGAATTCATGGAATGTATGCAAGATAGTTTTCTAGATCAGTATGTTGAGGAACCTACTAGGGAACAGGTTATTTTAGATCTAGTATTGTGCAACCAGAAAGGGTTAATTAATAACCTTGTAGTAAAGGGACCTTTAGGTAAGAGTGACCATAATATGATAGAATTTTATATTAAGTTTGAAAGTGATTTAAACAAATCTAAACAAAGCAAACTACGTAGGTATGAGGGGCGAGTTGGCTAAGATAGATTGGGAAACTACATTAAAAGGTATGATGGTAGAGAAGCAATGGCTAGCATTTAAAAATTAATACATAATTTACAACAAATATATATTCCTTTAAGGCACAAAAACCTCACAGGAAAAGTGGTCCAACCGTGGCTAACAAGAGAAGTTAAAGATAGTATTAGATCAAAGGAAGAGGCTTATAATATTGCCAAAAAGAGTAGTAAGCCGGAGGATTGGGAGAATTTTAGAATTCAGCAAAGGAGGACCAAGAAATTGATAAAGAAAGGGAAAATAGAATGAGAGTAAACTAGCGAGAGACATAAAAACAGACTGTAAAAGCTTCTATAGGTATGTAAAAAGGAAAAGATTAGCAAAAGTAAATGTGGGTCACTTACAGGCTGAGACAGGAGAAATTATAATGGGGAATAAGGAAATGGCAAAGAAATTAAGCAAATACTTTATGTCTGTCTTCACGGAAGAAGATGCAAAAACTTTCCGGAAATAGTGGAGAGATTGGGAAATGTTGGTGTTCAGAGGGACCTGGGTGTCCTTGTACACGAATCACTGGACATTAACATGCAGGTACAGCGAGCAATTAGGAAAGCAAATGGTATGTTGATCTTTATTACAAAAGGATTTGAATATAAGAGTAAAGACGTCTTACTGCAATTATATAGGGCCCTGGTGAGACCACACCTGGAGTATTGTGTACAGTTTTGGTCTCCTTACCTAAGGAAGGATATACTTGCCATAGAGGGAGTGCAATAAAGGTTCACCAGACTGATTCCTGGGATGGGGGGGATTGTCCTATGAGGAGAGATTGAGTAGGCTAGGCCTATATTCTCTAGAGTTTAGAAGAATGAGAGGTGATCTCATTGAAACATACAAAATTCTTACAGGGCTTGACAGGGTAGATGCAGGGAGGATGTTTCCCCTGGCTGGGGAGTCTAGAACCAGGGGTCACAGTCTCAGAATAAGGGGTCGGCCATTTAGGACTGAGATGAGGAGAAATTTCTTCACTCAGAGGGTGGTGAATCTTTGGAATTCTCTACCCCAGAGAGCTGCGGGGGCTCAGTTGTTGAGTATATTCAAGACAGAGATCCGATAGATTCTTGGATATTACGGGAATCAAGGGATATGGGGATAGTGCAGGAAAGTGGAGTTGAGGTAGAAGGTCATCCATGATCTTATTGAATGGCAAAGCAGACTCGAATGGCCAAATGGCCTACTCCTGCTCCTATTTCTTATGTTCTTATGTTAATTCACTACCTGGTCTTTGGTAACTATAGAGTTTCAATCCCTATTTGCCACCGAGTGATATGTTTCTTTTATATATATTGCTTACAGAGCCATAGCAGAAGGACAGAAGGAGGCTAAATAGCCCATCATGTCTGTGCTGGCTCTTTGTTAGAGCAATCTGTAGTTTATTGTTCCCAAATTCTTCCTGCAGTATAAACAGGTAGATGCAGGACGGAAATGTGCTACATTACAGAACCACTGCTATTGGATGTGGTTCTGTCATACAAATGGGGTACAAATATAACTAAAGTTATGAACACTGCAGAGCCTATTTTTATCCCCTCTACATTAAACCCATCCAAATACATCAAGAGAAGACTTTTCATTTAGATCCATGCAGATCTCTCCCACAGATCTTTTCCATAATCTGCCTAGTGGATAGAGCCAGTCTCAGTTGCCAGCTTCCAATAACCAGCACTCATTGGCTCTTTACAAGGTATATTGGGGGAGACGCTCAGGTTGGGTGCTGAATGAGCGCGATATCCGTGTTACGCATATAGAGCCCACCCAACGGGGCAGTCACGAGACCCAAACCACTTTCAGGTTCGAGCTTCCTTAATATTAAAAACATAGAAAAATAGGAGCAGGAGTAGGCCATTCGGCCCTTCGAGCCTGCTCCGCCATTCAATATGATCATGGCTGATCCTCTCTCTCAATACCATATTCCCGCACTCTCCCCATACCCCTTGATGCCTTTTGTGTCTAGAAATCTATCTATCTCCTTCTTAAATATATTCAGTGACTTGGCCTCCACAGCCTTCTGTGGTAGAGAATTCCACAGGTTCACCACCCTGAGTGAAGAAATTTCTCCTCATCTCAGTCCTAAATGTCCTACCCCATATCCTGAGACTGTGACCCCTCGTTCTAGACCCCCCAGCCAGGGGAAACATCCTCCCTGCATCCAGTCTGTCGAGCCCTGTCAGAATTTTATTTTCTCAGCGAGCTGCGGGTGTCAGCCAGGTGCCCCGATGCAGCTCGCCAGTTTCGGCGGGAGGAAACTCCGCCCCTATACTGCACGCAGCTATCTGGCAGGTAAAGCCTGTTGGGGGGGGGAGTGTGCGAGAACGAGCCGGTACCGGGCCGAAGATCTTTCTGGTGCCTGGAGGTGCGCTGCTGCTCCTTCGGGCCGCACAAAAATCATTTAAAATAACCAAAAATCTTAACTTTTGGGAGAGGCCCCTTTAAGGCCTACTGGTTAGACCTTTAAATGAATGTAGAAGTGCGATTAGCAAGTGCGTGCAGGCTCCACTCATTTCTCCTTGATAGTTGCAGTCAGGGTTCTACGACAGGCGTATGTTCCTGATTTTCATATTTAAACGGCTTCCCACCTAGTTTGGGTGGAAGTGCTGGGCACCCATTTAAAGACCTGCCTGAAAGTTGCCAGACACAAGGTCCTAACCAAATTTCAACTGCCAGGTTGGCACCACAAAAACAGACTGTGAAAGCTGCCAGACTGTCATAAAAACCCGACTGATTCACTCATCTCCTTCAGGAGAAGGAACCTGCCAACCCTACCCAGTCTGACCTACATGTCTCCAATCCCACACTACACAGTTAACTCTCGAATTGGCCATCAAGCCACTCAGCTGTAAAAACAATTGCTCCAGAAGGCCCACCATCATCTTCACAGGGCAACTAGGATCACCCACATACTGAGAAGAAATAACAATTTGGGAGTTTGGGCACCAGGTGGCAGCAAACCAGGAGTCGTGAAGCGAGCAGCAGATCAGAAATTGGGGCTTTTAAGGGACAGTGAATTGGGGCTTTTAAGCGTGGGAACAGACGAGCGAGAGGTTTTCCACAGCCTAACATACCCTTTAGCAGTCCTGGTTAAGAAGTGATGGCAAAATCTGCTTGCTATCATCTGCAGATAAAGATTTTGGCCAAGCCTCAATCTCTCTCTCTCTCTCTCTCTCACACACATGCATTTCTGGGTAGCAAAATCTTCTTGTGTTCCTCAAAGCATTACATGAAAAGTTCATCCTCTTCAATCCTTTCTGCAAAATGACCCTCTGCCATTTCAGGTTTTCAAATTACAATAGGTTTTATTTTAATGATAAACTTGACTTCATATCTATTATTGTTTCAAACACGTAAATTTACAGCATCATGTACAGGTTAAAAGCAACACAAATTCATAACTACATAATGAAATAATAGCTGTGCTTACATTTTGATACATCTAATTTAAGCTTTGACAGTATTTCTAGTTCCTTGTAGTGAAGCAGTATTTCTGAAATATCCCTGGAGCCACAATAACAAATTTTCCAAGTGAAATCCAGTGAGGCATTTAGCAATGAGTTGAGAATGGGTGGTAACAGACTTAATGAAATAAAGTAGCGAGTGTGGGTGTACATTTATTACATATGGTCTTTTGGTGTTTAGTAATGTTTAAAATTGAAAATATATTTTATAAATTTTCCCTCTGGCATGAAAAGAAACTGTTCTCCTAAGAGGCATAGGATATGGAAAATTCTTCTCACGTGGCTCCACAGCACCACTGCGGGCTGCTGCTGGCCTGTGCTAGCCCACCTCCCAGGACCTACCTCAGGACCATTGCCGGCATTGTAGCCGGCTCAAATTGGCCCAGAGGGAACAGGGGATCTGCCTCAGGAGGCTTGACAAGCACCCGCAGCTTGCCAGAATGATACAGATGATGCCAAAGGCCCAATTTTGGAAGAGCCCCGGGCCTCTGGCGCTCGTTGCGAGCACATCGACCATTTCGGGCCCAAACATGGGCCTAAACGAATTTCTTCACAATGAGTTTTAAAAATATAGGGGGAGAAATGTTTGTCACTTAACATCATTGTGTTGCATGTTTGTAAGAAAATGAGAAAGGCCTTGTCAAACACCTTATCTTGAAGACAAAGGGGCCGATTTTAACTTCCAGAGGGTTTCCAGCGGGAGCCAGTTTGTTTCTGACCCATCCTGTAGTAGCATGAGGCCACAGCGATTTTAATACTGGAACGGGCAGGAAATGAGCGGAAAATCGGACGGCCCATGGAGTCCGGGGCAGGGGAGGCCTAAGCTTTCCTTGTGGGCCCTGGTGGAGCACTTCTGCTCCTCCTAGCTCCACAAAGGAAAGTGAAAGATTTACCTTGCACGTTTTCACATCCCGATGTTCTTCCGACCTGCTTCAGCCTAGCAGGAAAGCCTGCTTAGGCCTGAGTTAAAAATCGCAGCCAGGGTCCGATGAGGTCATCAGACCCAATCTGCATATCTTCAGGCCGCCTGCTCAGAAGAGCAGATTCAAATCAGGATCGTTGGGATCCCTGTGGGAAGTCGATGGGCAAGTCAGCTGCGGCATTTTAACTGCCCACTCGTCTGGTTTCTGCCGGGTGGGTAGGGTTAAAATCCCCTCCAGAGACTCTTTAAACTGGCTTTTAATCTTTTGGCAACAAAAGTATTTGTTCAGCTACTGCTAACATTCTTATTGGAGCAGTCCCTCAGGTAAAATGCATGGTGTTTCAACTTCATGCATCTCCCATGCTTGGTGGAACTTTTCAATTAATAGAAGGCTAAAAAAGGAAATGTGGCATAGAAATATATACAAAAAATAATTATACACTCAGTACCACCTGCGATGCTTCATTTGTAATGTGAGAGAACAGAGTATAAAACAGACACAGACAACATTCTCATTACAGCTGCAATTAACTACTTTCAAATTTATCAATAATTTAACTCATTGTTGGTGTCTGTTGCCAACGTTTTGGTAGGATGATTACTACAAGAGGTAACAGTTAATATTTCAAAAGCCGAGTGATTAAAGTGCTAGGAAGTACCAGATGGTTTTCCCAAAGAGAATAAATGAAATCAGCCTGCATCTCCAATGACTGCACTCTTTCATTGTGACACAAACTAAAATGGGGCTCTCATCACAATGTAAGCAGCCCTCTTTTGAGCTGCTAATTTTGACACTAGGATTGACATTGGGATTAAGGATCACATTGTAAAATGAATGCTACCTTTGCACTCCCTGAAGTAAAATTGCTCCCTTTTAGAGAGATAAATATATGAACTATAAATAGCTGGTGCAGTAGAAACTCTCTTCCACCTGCCCTTTAATTTTCTCTCCTAGTATCCTGACGTCACGAGGGGTAATTTTGTGAATTTGCATTAATGGACGGAAAATTGTAGGGCGCACGTGCCCGAATTCTCAATTCACGCTCCAAGCAGGTGAAGCTCCAAGCAGGGTGCACAGAATTGTAAAGGTTCCCTTCTGACACATATTGAGAAAAAGTTCCATAGGTCCCCCAGTTTCTCATCCAAGGGTACGGTACTGTATGGTAATGGGTATACTAATTAATGTACAACCCAGTGGATGCGAGTTCAAATCCCAGCCTGGCAAGTTGAGCTAGCACCAGGAAAAATGACCACGAAAGCTGCGAAAATGTCATAAAAACCCAAGTGGTACACTAATGTTCTTCAGGGAAGGGAATCGGCCATTCCCTACCTGGTCCGGCATACATGTGACTCCAGTCCTACATAGGAACAGGAGTAGGCCATTGAGCCCCTCGAGCCTGTTCCGCCATTCAATGAGATCATGGCTGATCTGCGACCTAACTCCATACACCAGCCTTTGGCCCATATCCCTTAATACCTTTGGTTAACAAAAAGCTATCAATTTCCAATTTAAAATTAACAATTAATCTAGCATCAATTGCCGTTTGCAGAAGAGAGTTCCAATCTTCTACCACCCTTTGTGTGTAGAAGTGTTTCCTAATTTCACTCCTGAAAGGTCTGACTCTAATTTTTAGACTATGCCCCCTAGTCCTAGAATCCCCAACCAGTGGAAATAGTTTCTCTCTATCTAACCTATCTGTTCACCTTAATATCTTGAAAACTTCGATCAGATCACCCCTTAACCTTCTAAATTCTAGGGAATACAACCCTAATTTGTGTAATCTCTCCTCGTAACTTAACCCTTGAAGTCCGGGTATCATTCTGGTAAACCTATGCTGCACTCTGTCCAAGGCCAAGGTGTGGTGCCCAGAACTGCTCACAGTACTCCAGGTGTGGTCTAACCAGGGTTTTGTATAGCTGCAGCATTACTTCTGCCCCCTTGAATTCTAGTCATCTAGATATAAAGGCCAGCATTCTATTAGCCTTTTTAATTATTTTCTGTATCTGTTCATGATATTTTAATGATCTATGTACCTGGACCCCCAAGTCTCTTTGGACCTCCACTGTTTTTAGCTTTTCACCATTTAGAAAGTACCCTGTTCTATCCTTTTTAGGTTCACAGTGGATGATCTCACATTTGCCTACATTGAAATCCATTTGCCACAGTTTTGCCCATTCACTTAATCTGTCGATATCCCTTTGTAATTTTATGCTTTCATCTACACTGTCTACAATGCCGCCTATCTTTGTGTCATCGGCAAATTTCGATACATGACTTTCTATGCCATCATCTAAGTCGTTAATAAATACTGTGGATAGTTGAGAGGCCCCAACACAGATCCCTGCAGGACACCACTAGTCACATCCTGTCAATTTGAGTACCTACCCATTATCCCTACTGCCTGTCTCCTGCCGCTCAGCCAATTTCCTAACCAGGTCAATAATTTGCCCTCAATTCCGTGGGCTTCTACCTTAGTTAACAGTCTCTTATGTGGGCCTTTATCAATTGCCTTCTGGAAGTCCATATAAATAACATCCATAGACATTCCCCTGTCCACTACTTAAGTCACCTCCTCAAAAAATTCAATCAGGTTTGTCAGGCATGACCTACCCTTTCACAAATCCATGCTGGCTCTCTGATCAGCTGAAAATTTGAGGTGTTCAGTCACCCTATCCTTAATTATAGACTCTAGCAATTTCCTGACAACAGATTTTAGGCTAACTGGTCTATAATTCCCTAGTTTCCCTCTCTCGCCATTCTTAAATAGCGGAGTGACATGCGCAATTTTCCAATTTAAAGGAACGGTTCCTGAATCGAGAGAACTTTGGGGGCATCTGCAATGTGCTCACTTACTTCCTTTAAAACCCTGGGATGGAAACCATCTGGTCCTGGGGATTTGTCACTCTTTAGTGCCATTACTTTCTTCATTACTGTAATTTTACTCACGTTAATTATGTTGAGTCCCTGTCCCCGATTCAATATTAGTTTCCTTGGGCTTTTCGGCATGCTATCTATCCTCTTCTACTGTAAATACTGATGCAAAGTAATTATTCAACATGTCCGCCATTTCCTTATTATCATTGACAATATCACCACTTTCAGTTTTTAAAGGGCCAACATTGTTCCTGACTACCCTCTTTTTCCTAATGTAAATGTAAAAATTCTTTGTATTGACTTTGTTATCCCTTGCAAGTTTCTTTTCATACTCCATTTTTGTAGCTCTTACTATCTGTTTTGTGACCCTTTGCTGTTCAGAGTCTATACAGGATGGTTGACTCTTAACACCTTCACGACAACTAGGGATGGGGATTAAACACTGCCTTGGCAGAGTCGTCCACATCTAAAAAACAAATAATAATAAAAACTAATTCTTTATGTGTGAACATATACAACATGGTCAATAGTCTACTCCACTGTGTAAGACATCACAGTTGAACACAAAACTGTCTTCACCCTATTCCTGGATCACAATCTAGAGCAGAAACTCTGGATGATTCTTCCCCTCCCTAGCTCAAGGGCACATAAGTTATTTGTAGTAACCTGTGATTGGCATATCGCCATGAAATTTCATTCCAACATCCAGCAGACACACCATTCTTTTTCTTGTCTAGAACGGTCACTGCGGATTGGAAGATATCAAATATAAAGGAGGGAGAGAGAAAACAGGGAACAATAGGCCAGTTAGCCTGACATCAGTAGTAGGGGAAATGCTAGAATCTGTTATTAAGGACGTGGTAACAGGGCACTTAGAAAATCATAATATGCTTAGGCAGAGTCAACACGGTTTTATAAGAACATAAGAAATAGGAGCAGGAGTAGGCCAATTGTCCCCTCGAGCCTGCTCCGCCATTCAATAAGATCATGGCTGATCTGATCCTAACCGCCAATCTACTATCACAGAACCATCTCCTGAACCTAACAGAATTGGACACACGAAATAGGAGCAGGATCAGGCTACACGGCCCCTGGGCCCGCTACGCTACCCACAGGGCCATGACCGATCCGAACCTAGACTCATGTCCAAATTCCTGCCCGCTCCCCGTAACCCTTAATTCCCTTTACTTCTAGGAAACAGTCTATTTCTGTTTTAAATTTATGTAATGATGTAGCTTCTACAGCTTTTTGGGGCAGCATATTCCATGGACCTACCACCCTCTGAGTGAAGTAGTTCCTTCTCATCTCAGTTTTGAAAGAGCAGCCCCTTATTCTAAGACTATGCCCCCTAGTTCTAGTTTCACCCATCATCGGGAACATCCTCCCCGCATCCACCTGATCCAACCCCTTCACAATCCTATATGTTTCAATAAGATCGCCTCTCATTCTTCTGAACTCCAATGAGTAGAGTCCCAATCGACCCAACCTCTCCTCATATGTCCATCCCCTCATCGCCGGGATTAACCGAGTGAACCTTCTTTGTACTGACTCGAGAGCAAGTATGTCTTTTCTTAAGTATGGACACCAAAACTGTATGCAGTATTCCAGGTGCGGTCTCACCAATACCTTGTACAACTGAAGCAATACCTCCCTATTTTTATATTCTATCCCCTTAGCAATGAAAGCCAACATTCCATTGGCCTTCTCAATCACTTGCTGCACCTGCATACTAACCTTTTGAGTTTCGTGCACCAGGACCCCCAGATCCCTTTGTACTTCAGTACTTTCCAGTTTCTTGCCATTAAGATAATAACTTGCTCTACTATTTTTCCTGCCAAAGTGCATAACGTCACACTTTCCAGTATTGTATTCCATCTGCCAAATCTCTGCCCACTTACTTAGCCTGTCTATGTCCCCTTGCAGATTTTTTATGTCCTCCTCACTCACTACTTTCCCTCCCATCTTAGTATCATCTGCAAACTTTGATATGTTACACTCGGTCCCCTCCTCCAAATCGTTAATATAGATTGTAATGAGTTGGGGACCCAGCACTGACCCCTGCGGAACACCATTAGTTACTGATTGCCAGTCTGAGAATGAACCATTTATCCCAACTCTCTGCCTTCTGTTAGATAGCCAATCCTCTATCCATGCCAGAATATTACCCCCAATCCCGTGATTTTTTATCTTAAGCAATAATCTTTTGTGTGGCACCTTGTCAAATGCCTTTTGGAAGTCTAAATACACTACGTCCACTGGTTCCCCTTTATCCACCCTGTATGTTACTTCCTCAAAGAACTCCAGCAAATTTGTCAAACATGACTTCCCCTTCATAAAACCATGCTGACTTTGTCCTATTAAATTATGATTATCCAAATGTCCCGTTACTGTCTCCTTAATAATGGACTCCAAAATTTTACCTACCACAGATGTTAGGCTAACCGGTCTATAGTTTCCAGCCTTCTGTCTACTGCCCTTTTTAAATAAGGGTGTTACATTAGCAGTTTTCCAGTCTGCCGGGATCTTTGCTGAGTCCAGGGAGTTTTGGAAAATTATTACCAATGCATCCACAATCCCTACCGCCACTTCCCTCAAGACCCTAGGATGTAAGCCATCAGGTCCAGGTGATTTATCCGCCTTGAGTCCCATTATTTTACCGAGTACCACTTCCTTAGTGATTTTGATCGTGTTTAGCTCCTCCCCCCCTATTGCCCCCTGTTTGTCCCTTGTTGGGATATTCTTAGTGTCCTCTACTGTAAAGACTGATACAAAATATTCATTCAGTGTATTTGCCATCTCCATATTTCCCACCATTAATTTCCCGGTCTCATCCTCTAAGGGACCAACATTTACTTTAGCCACCCTTTTTCTTTTTATATAACTATAAAAACTCTTACTATCTGTTTTTATATTTTTTGCTAATTTACTTTCATAATCTATCTTCCCTTCCTTAATCAATCTTTTTGTTATTTTTTGCTGTCTTTTAAAGTTTTCCCAATCCTCTATCCTCCCACTAGATTTGGCTACCTTATAAGCCCTTGTTTTTAGTCGAATACTATCCTTAATTTCTTTACTTAGCCATGGATGACTGTCTTTTCTTTTACACCCTTTTCTTCTCAGTGGAATATATATTTTTTTGGAAGTTGTAAAATAACTCCTTAAATGTACATCACTGATCATGTATCGTCTTACCCTTTAATCTATTTTCTCAATCCACTCTACTCAATTCCGCTCGCATAACTTCATAGTCTCCTTTATTCAAGCTTAGCACGCTTGTTTGAGATCCAACCTTCTCACCCTCTAATTGAATATGGAATTCAACCATGTTATGGTCACTCATTCCAAGGGGATCCTTTACTAGGACATTTTTAATTAATCCTGTCTCGTTACACAGGACCAGATCTAAGGTTGCTTGCCCCCTGGTCGGTTCAGTTACATACTGCTCAAGAAACCCATCCCTAATACACTCAATGAACTCATCCTCAAGGCAGCCCTGCCCAATTTGATTTGTCCAATTAATATGATAGTTAAAATCCCCATAATTATAGATGTTCCCTTATTACAAGCCTCAACTATTTCTTGATTGATACTCCGTCCAACAGAGTTGCAACTGTTTGGAGGCCTACAGACTACGCCCACTAGTGTTTTTTTCCCCTTATTATTCCTTATCTCCACCCAAACTGTTTCATTATCCTGATCTTTTGACCCAATATAATTTCTCTGTATTACAGTGATTCCTTCCTTTATTAACATAGCCACCCCACCTCCCCTTCCTTCCTGATCGTTAAATAACCTGGTATGTTTAATTCCCAGGCATTGTCACCCTGCAGCCATGTTTCTGTAATGGCCACAAGATCATACCCATATGTAGTTATTTGTGCCATTAACTCGTCTATTTTGTTACGAATGCTACGTGCATTCAGATAGAGAACTTTCAAATATGTTTTGTGACACTTAGTTCCTGCTTTTGCCCTTTTTATTATTTTACCTTTTACTCCATACCTTCTGCCCCTTCCTGACACACTCTGGTTTTTAATTTCCCCACTGCTACCTAAGTCTATGACCTTCTCTGTTGTCATTTTTATTATTTGCTCTCTAGGAACCTCCCCCCCACTAGTTAGTTTAAAGCCCACTCTACAGCCCTAGTTATATGATCCGCCAGGACTCTAGTCCCAGCACTGGCCAAGTGAAGCCCGTCCCAACGGAACAGCTCCCTCCTGCCCCAGTACTGGTGCCAGTGTCCCAGGAAGCAAAACCCATTTCTCCCACACCAGTCTTTGAGCCACTCATTTAACTCTCTAATTTTATTTGTCCTAGCCAAATTCGCTCGTGGCTCAGGTAATAATCCAAAGATTATTACACTTGAGGTTCTGTTTTTTAATTTGACCCCTAGCTGCTCATACTCCTTTAACAGAACCAGCTTCCTTGTCTTATCTACGTCGTTTGTACCAACATGGACCACGACAACTGGATCCACCCCCTCCCACTGCAAGTTTCTTTCCAGCCCAGAGGAGATGTCCTTAACCCTGGCACCGGGCAGGCAACACAGCCTACGGGACTCTCGCTCTCGGCTGCAGAGAACTCTATCTATCCCCCTAATAATACTATCCCTTACCACTACAACATTTCTATTTACTCCCCCCTCTTGAATGGCCCCCCGTTCCACGGTGCTGTGGCCAGGTTGCTCATCCTCCCTGCAGTCCCTGCTCCCGTCCCCACAGGGAGTAAGAACCTCGAACCTGTTGGACAAGAGCAAGGGCTGCAGCTCCTCCAACACTACCTCCTGGATCCCCGTACCTGCCTCACTCGTAGTCACACTGTCCTGTCCCTGACCATGGGCTACATCTGAATTAATTAACTTCATAGGTGTGACCACCTCCTGAAACACAGAGTCCAGGCTACTTCTCCTCCTCCCTGATGTGTCGCGGTGTCTGAAGCTCAGACTCCAGCTCATCAACACGGAGCTGGAGTTCCTGTAGCAGCAGACACTTGTCACAGATGTAATCACAGTGAGCCTCAATGGGGTCCACCGGCTCCCACATCTCACAACAGTAACACATCACCTGCTCCATTCTATGTAATTAATTAACATTTTTTATTGTTAGTTATGTACACTCTCTGCCTGATTATAGATGCTAGTATCCCCTTTAATTAATTGGATTTAAATTAAATCAATCCCTCTAAATTACACCAGTTAAATGGTTTACCAACAGTCACTCTGCACCAGAAAGGCCTTATTAACTACAACCCACAGAGTTAAAGTTTGAAAAGAGCACCCTACACCCCACTCACCCAAACTCACACTTACCCAAACTCAGCACTCTCTACTGACTCGCACTAGCACTGGTATTTTTATACTGTTTGTTTGTTTACAGCCAAATGAGTCACCCCTGCTGATTGATTAGAAAACTGGTTTCCACTGCCTGCTGTGCCAATTTACTCCTATTGCAGTGTAACCTTGTTTTACTCTTCTTAAACCAACAGAATCCCAAATATTTAACTTTTCCCCTTCACTTAAACTGCTTAAGTACTCTTATCAAGAATGATTTAAAGAGAACTAACAATTAAAGAACTCTCACACTTACCCAAACTCAGCACTCTCTGCTGACTCGCACTTATAAAAGGGAAATTGTGTTTGACAAATTTGTTGACGTTTTTTGAGATTGTAATCAGCAGGGTAGATAAGGGGGAACCAGTGGCTGCAGTATATTTGGATTTTCAAAAGGCATTTGATAAGGTGCGACACAAGAAGGTTGTTACACAAGATTAGGGCTCATGGGATTGGGAGTAATATATTAGCCTGGATTGAGTATTAATTAATGGACAGAAAACAGAGAGTAGGATTAAATGGGTCATTTTGGGGTTGGCAGGTTGTAACTAGTGGGGTGCCGCAAGGATCAGTGCTTGGGCCTCAGCTGTTTACAATCTATATCAATGACTTAGATAAGGGGATTGAGTGTAATGTATCCAAATTTGCTGATGATACAAAGCTAGGTGGGAAAGTAAGCTGTGAGGAGGATGCAAAGTAGCTGCAAAGGGATATAGACAGCTTAAGTGAGTAGGCAAGAAGGTGTATAATGTGGGGAAATGTGAAATTATCCACTTTGGTAGGAATAATAGAAAAGCAGAATACTTTTTAAAAAGGTGAGGGACATCACTCAGAGTGTTGTAAATCTTTGGAATTCTCTACCCCAGAGGGCTGTGGATGCTCAGTTGTTGAGTATATTCAAGACTGAGATCAATAGATTTTTGGACACTAAGATAATCAAAGGATATGGGAATAGGACGGGAAAGTGGAGTTGAGGTAGAAGATCAGCTCGGATCTTATTGAATGGCAGAGCAGGCTCGAGGAGCCATACGGCCTGCTCCTGCTCCTATTTCTTATGTTCTTATTTTCTTATAACACTTAAAGCAGACAAGGGCAATGCAGAACATGGGAGAGAAGTGAAGACGAGATCAGCATCAACAGTAACACAAACCCTACATTTCTGTGTCTTGATTTTCTGTACATAAAATAAACATTTTTTGCAGATAAGCCTCTTTAGTTATGAAGTTTACAGTGAAAAACAAACAACGCGAAACTATAACTTGAAGCGATCTCTCTGGGCATTTGTGCGTTACTGATGAAATATAAGGAGCGTTTGTGGACTATCAATTTCATGCCACTAGGTATTGCTTCCTTTCTTTATGAGTGTTGGACGGTAAAGGGTTCGTAAAGCTCACTAGTGACATATAATGGTAGTGGAAGAGTACTACCAAAACGTTTTATCAAATTAGTGTGTAGGATGGATTGAGAGTTTATTTTACAAATGTGAGGCAGATGGGCAAGGCTCCCAACTATTGTGTGCTCATAAAATCAGCCCTGTAATGTTTGCGCAAAAAGGGCACTTTTTTCAAAACTGTATTTCTACTGATATTAATTGATCTAACTCAGGCTCCGTAACTCATTCAACTCATGTTATGAGCACACTAATAAAACAAGAATACTCAAAATAAAATCAACAGAACAAATAGAACACAAGAAAGTTCAGCAAAAATCTTTACACTGATTTTTTTTCAATGTATTTCCCCGGCTTTGGTGTATTTTTAAATGTATACTTTCACTTGTTTGATCGGGAAGAGCATTTGATGCTGCACTGTGGCTGTAGTAAAGTGGAGTCACTCAAAGAAAAACTGACACCATTCTTGGATTGCAGATTGTGCTGCATAAGCGGTCAGCCCGCAGTTATCTTTTAATGAAGTCCCAGTGTGCAGAGAATGACGTGTGTTGTCACAGACTCATGGCAGAAGTAGCTGCTGTCAGCTATCAGGATAGGTGAAGGGAGAAGCATTTTTCTTCCTACTGTAATCCGGTTGCTGCTATTAAGTGCTTTTCATCAACATTATTTTGCAAAGTGGACTTTTACAAAACAAATCTCAGCTTTTGAACAGCAAAATCTTGGTAACCAAATGTGTATTAGAGTTGTGTTTGGGTCACACAGTATCTGTGACAGTAATTGTAACTGTTTAGGTTTAAAACATTTCTACTGTGTCAGCTCCTCTTGTCTCATAATTCTCTATGTCTATCACCGTGAGAATGTTTTATTATTGTGTGGTCACATCACAAAACTTTATGGAGAGATTTGAGGATAGTCCACCATAGGCAGCTGTATAAAACAGAACTGAATGTGTGTCCAATGTTTGTCCTACACAGAGTTGCGATCCAGATGAAATCTATCGGAGCTCTTTTACATTTGAGATCTGACTTCAAATCAGCAGAGCTGTATTGTTAAGGTTTTACAGTAATGAGTTTGGGCAATCTCACAGCTCTTTGTGGATGTAAATCTAGAGAAGAAAAAAACCCACAAATTAGCACTAACTGGGGAATCCGAGATGCTGCATGGGTGGTTCAAGAAAGATCAGGTTGGTGCAGTAAACTCTGGTTGCTACAAGGGAATTTTGAATATATTAGGATTTTGTTGCTAATGTTTATCACAAATGGGAAATGTTCTATTCCAATAGCAGTCTGACCGAGGTAACAGTAAATTCACCATTCGCGGGATTGGTCTCGGAGACTGACTGGCACAACTGGAAGAAGTATTTAAAGGGGCATTTACCTGCAGGCATTTGGATTGTTAGGAGCTCTGTGCTTTTGTGAGTAGTGGATTGGCAATGCATTTCAGAGCTTGGAGATTGCTTCTTTTTGATGTGTTTGCCTTACTCACCCTGACTAATCGCTTTCAGCTAATCATGGGTGCCATTTTAGCTTCTTTATTCTGGATGGAAGAACAATTGGAAGAGGAGGAGCAGCCTCAGCAACAATGACGATCAACAGCCGGGCCTGTCAGAGCACAGCAGGTAAGGGGGCTGCTTATTGAAGGCCTTACCCAACCCACAGAGTTAGTGAATGACTAATGAAAAGGACAGTGCAGATGTGTCAGGTTTATGCTGGTATTGCATATGCTGAGAAGGAGAAGAAACATGAAGCAAACTGGATGAGGAGGTGTTGAATAGAAAGTAAGTGCCTGCATTCCATTGAGAATTAAAAACTCCACGGGAAAAGTGATCCATTTGTGGCTAACTAAAGAAGGTATGGGTAGTATTAGATTACAAGAAGAGGCTTATAATGTTGTGAAGAATAGTAGTAAGCCTGAGGAGAGCTTTAGAAACCAGCAAAGGATGATCAAAAAATTGATTAAAAAGGGAGAAAGTAGAATATGAGGGTAAACTAGCAGGAAATATAAAAACTGATTGTAAGAGTTTCTACAAGTATGTAAAAAGGAAGAGAATAGCAAAAGTAAGCATTGGTCCCTGAGAGGCTGAGACAGGAGAAATTATAATGGGGAGTAGGGAAATGACAGAGACTTTAAACAAATATTTTGTACCTGTCTTCACAGTAGAATACACAAAAAGCATACCAAAAATAGTGGGGAACCAAGGGGCTAATGAGATTGAGGAACTTAAAGTCATTAAGATCAGTGGAGAAAAAGTACTTGAGAACCTAATGGGACTAAAAGCCAACAAATCCACTGGACCTGACGGCCTACATCCTAGGGTTCTAAAAGAGGTGGCTGCAGAGATAGTGGATGCAATGGTTGTGATCTTCCAAAATTCCCTAGATTCTAGAACGGTCAGATTGGAAGGTAGCAAATATAATCCCACTATTTAAGAAAGGAGAGAGAGAGAAAACAGGGAGCAACAGGCCAATTAGTCTGACATCAGTCATTAAAAAATGCTGGAATCCATTATTAAGGAAGTGGTAACAGGGCACTTAGAAAATCATAATATGATTAGGCAGAGTCAACATGGTTTTATGAAAGGGAAATCATGTTTATCAAATTGATGAGAGTTTTTTGAGGATGTAACTAGCAGGGTAGATAAAGGGGAACCAGTGGATGTAGTATATTTGGATTTCCAAAAGGCATTTGATAAGGTGCCACATAAAAGGTTGTTACACAAGATTAGGGCTCATGGGGTAGGGGTAATATATTAGCATGGATAGAAGAATGGTTAACAGACAGAAAACAGAGAGAAGGGATAAACGGGTCATTTTCAGGTTGGCAGGCTATAACTAGTGGGGTGCTGTAAGGATCAGTGCTTGGACCTCAGCTGTTTACAATCTACATTAATGACTTAGATAAAGGGGCTGAGTGAAATGCATCCAAGTTTGCTGATGATACAAAGCTAGGTCGGAAATTAAGCAGTGAGGAGGACACAAAGTGCCTGCAAAGGGATACAAACAGGTTAAGTGAGTGGGCAATAAGTTGGCAGATGGAGTATTATGTGAGGAAATGTGAGGTTATTCACTTTGGTAGGAAGAATAGAAAAACAGAATATTTTTTAAATGGTCAGAAACTATTAAATGTTGGTGTTCAGAAAGATTTGGGTGTCCTCGTACAGGAAACACAGAAAGCTAGCATGCAGGTACAGCAAGCAACTAGTAAGGCAAATGGCATGTTGGCCTTTATTGCAAGGGGGTTGGAGTACAAGAGTAAGGAAGTCTTGCTACAACTGTGCAGGGCTTTGGTGAGACCACACCTGGAGTACTGTGCACAGTTTTGGTCTCCTTATCTGAGGAAGGATATACTTGCCTTAGTGGCGGTGCAAGGTTCACCAGATTGATTCCTGGGATGCGAGGGTTGTCTATGAGGAGAGATTGCATAGATTGGGCCTATACTCTTTGGCATTTAGAAGAATGAGAGGCCTCCTACTCATTTCAGAGAAGAACCTGCTTCCAACAGACTGAAAACAAGAGAATGCAACCTCACTTCAAAAGGTGTATTCCAGCTTTAAATAGGCCTCTGGCTGACCCACTAGGAATTGCACCTGAGAAGGAGAGGGAGTTTCCTGTCGGGTCAGCCAATACAGTAAGAAACCTGCTGGTGAGATTATGTTCCTACAATGCCACTCAACCTTTCTGACCCAGAAAGGAACATTTGAAACGATGGAGTCTCATTCCTGCAAGGATGTAAATTGTTCTTAGAGATTTCAAAAAAAATGTTGAAAGTTTTTTTCTTACTTTTCCTTTCTGTCTTGTTTTTCTCTCTTGATACAATCTTTCTTTCAATCTCTATTTCTCTTTCTGTACCCGTTTTGACTCTAATTCACCCTATTTCCTTCTCTGTCATTCCTCTGTTTCTTTCTCAATCCTTAAATCTCAGTGGTTAAGGAGATAGACTGTTGGTCCTATCATTCACCAAGGTCCCAGATGCTCCTTTGCCCTCGCTGCACCTTTTTGAGCTCGCACTTCCAGCAACTTGCAGGGTAAAAGATATTCGAGCTGAAGGGTGAAGGAAAAAATCTAACTAACATGCCCCACTCCAGCAAAATCAGATCCCCAGTACAATCTTTATTCATTCATTTAACTACATATGGGTATAATTTCCTCTGTGTGTAGGATTAAAGAAAAATTACTTCCCTAAACTACTCTAAACCAATGACAGTTTAATCAAATATTTTTTCATTAACTTAGCATATTTCTTTAGCTGATCTTCCAAAAGACGTTTGATAAAGTGCCACATAATAGGTTTGCCAGCAAAGTCGAAGGCCATGGAATAAAAAGGACAGTGGCAGATACGAAACTGGCTAAATGACAGGAAATAGAGAGTAGTGGTGAACGGTTGTTTTTCACACTGGAGGAAGGTATACAGTGGTGTTCCCCAGGGGTCGGTACTAGGACCACTGCTTTTCTTGATATATATTAATGACTTGGACTTGGGTGTACAGGGCACAATTTCAAAATTTGCAGATGACACAAAACTTGGAAATATAGTGAACTGTGAGGATGATAGTGATAGACTTCAAGACCTAGACAGGCTGGTGGAAAGGACGGACAGGTGGCAGATGAAATTTAACACAGAAAAATGCGAAGTGATACATTTTGGTAGGATGAACATGGAAAGGCAATATAAACCAAAGGGTACAATTCTAAAAGGGGTGCATGAACAGAGAGACCTGGGGGCATATGTGCACAAATTGTTGAAGATGGCAGGGCAGGTTGAGAAAGCGGTTAAAAAAGCATATGGAATCCTGGGCTTCATAAACAGAGGTGTAGAGTACAAAAGCAAGAAAGTTATGATGAATCTTTATAAAACACTGGTTCGGCCTCAACTGGAGTACTGTGTCCAATTCTGAGCACCGCACTTTAGGAAGGATGTGAAGGTTTAGAGAGGGTGCAGAAAAGATTTACAAGAATGGTTCCAGGGATGAGAGACTTCAGTTACATGGATAGGCTGGAGAAGCTAGGGTTGTTCTCCTTAGAGCAGAGAAGGTTGAGGAGATTTGATAGAGGTGTTCAAAATCATGAGGGGTCTAGACAGAGTAGATAGAGAGAAACTGTTCCCATTGGTGGAAGGGTCGGGTTGAGAATCAGAGGACACAGATTTAAGGTGATTGGCAGAAGAACCAAAGGCGACATAGGAAAAAACTTTTTTACGCAGTGAGTGGTTAGGATCTGGAATTCACTGCCTGAAAGGGTGGTGGAGGCAGATTCAATCGTGGCTTTCAAAAGGGAATTGGGTAAGTACCTGAAGGGAAAAAATTTGTAGGGCTACAGGGAAAGGGCGGGGGAGTGGGACTAGCTGAAGTGCTCTTGCAGAGAGCCGGCATGGGCTCGATGGGCCGAATGGCCTCCTTCTGTGCCGTAACCATTCTTTGATACTCTCTCAGCTCCTGCACCACTGAAACTCTTATCCACACTTTTAGCACTTCCAGACTAGATTACCACAATATTACTCTTGTTGGCCTTCCATCATCCACCCTCCATAAACTCCAATTTGTCCAAGATTGAAAAATCCGTATCCTGTCCCGCTTGAATCTCCTCGGTGAAAAAACGGACGTAACTCTGCTCTAATGCCGAAACTTTCCAGGAAATTGTGGGCCATGTGTGAAAAGAGGGACTAACAGTCATATTTATGAAGATGTTTTACTGTAAATCCTCCTGTATCATTTTCAATAGTGGCATATTTGAGCAGTTTGATCTTGCAACAGAAGCTGCAGTTGAAAGATGCCCACTTTAAACTTCTCAATCCTAACACTGCTGATAAGATTGTTAAAGACGTATATTCATAAATGTGTGCCACCAGGGGACGCTTCGGCCACCGGCCACACATATTCACAAATCACAAGCATGGTGCTCAAGATCTCCTGATATGTGCAGCTAGTGGGCAACATCAGCCTTATATGGCCAACAACCAAAATTACCAGGATGTTTGCCTTTATTGTTTACTGTATCACTTCTTACAAAAGGGTGGGCGATTTCAATGTCCATCACCAAGAGTTGCTCAGTAGTAGCATGACTGACGGAGCCCTGAAGGACACAGCTGCCAGACTGAGCCTGCAGCAGGTGGTGAGAGAACCAACACGAATGAAAAGCCTACTTGGCCTCGTCCTCACCAATCTACCTGTCGCAGATGCATCTGTCCATGACCACAGGCACAGTCCTTGTGGAGACGAAGTCCCGTCTTCACACTGAAGACACCCTCCATCGTGTCATATGGCACTACCACTGTGCTAAAAGGGATAGATTCAGAACAGATCTAGCAACTGTGGGCCGTCAGCAGCAGCAGAATTGTATTCCACCACAATCTGTAACCTCATGGCCCGGCATATACCTCACTCTACCATTACTATCAAACCAGGGAACCAACCCTGATTCAATGAGGAGTGCAGAAGAGCATGCCAGGAGCAGCACCAGGTGTACCTAAAAATGAGGTGCCAATCTGGGGAAGCTGCAACACAGGACTACATGCATGATAAACAGCGGAAGTAGCATGCTATAGACAGGGCTAAGCGATCCCACAACCAACAGATTAGATTAAAGCTCTGCAGTTCTGCCACATCCTGTCGTGAATGGTGGTGGACAATTAAACAACTAACGGGAGGAGGAGGCTCCATGAATATCCCCATCCTCAATGATGGTGAAGCCTAGCACATGAGTGCAAAAGACAAGGCTGAAGCGTTTGCAACCATCTTCAGCCAGAAGTGCCGAGTGGACGATCCAAATCGGCCTCCTCCTGAGGTCCCCACCATCACAGAAGTCAGTCTTCAGCCAATTCGATTCATTCCATGTGATATCAAGAAACGGCTGAGCTCACTGGATACAGCAAAGGCTATGGGCCCTGACAACATCCCGACTGTCGTGCTGAAGACTTGTGCTCCAGAACAAGCTGCGCCTCTAGCCAAGCTGTTCCAGTACAGCTACAACAGTGGCATCTATCCGACATTGTGGAAAACTGCCCGGGTATGTCCTGTCCACACAAAGCAGGACAAATCCAATCCGGCCAATTACCGCCCCATCAGTCTACTCTCAATCATCAGGAAGGTGTCGTCGACAGTGTTATAAAGCAGCACTTACTCAGCAATAACCTGCTCACTGATGCTCAGTTTGGGTTTTACCAGGACCACTCGGTTCCAGACCTCAGCACAGCCTTGGTCCAAACATGGACAAAAGAGCTGAATTCCAGAGGTGAGGTGAGAGTGACTGCCCTTGACTTCAAGACAGCATTTGACTGAGTGTGGCATCAAACAGCCCTAGTAAAATTGAAGTCAATGGGAATCAGGGGGGAAAAGTCTCCTTGGCTGGAGTCATACCTAGCACACTGGATAGGGGGAGAGATTACACAAATTAGGGTTGTATTCCCTAGAATTTAGAAGGTTAAGGCATGATCTGATCAAAGTTTTCAAGATATTAAGGGGAACAGATAGGGTAGATGGAGAGAAACTATTTCTGCTGGTTGGGGATTCATAGTCTAAACATTAGAGCCAGACCTTTCAGGAGTGAAATTAGGAAACACTTCTACACACAAAGAGTGGTAGAAGTTTGGAACTTTCTTCCTCAAATGGCAATTGATGCTAGATCAATTGTTAATTTTGAATCTGAGATTGATAGCTTTTTGTTAACCAAAGGTATTAAGGGATATGGGCCAAAGGCAGGTATATGGAGTTAGGTCACAGATCAGCCATGATCACACTGAATGCCGGAACAGACTCGAGGGGCTGAATGGCCTACTCCTGTTCCTATGTTCCTATATTCGTTGAGAACTTTGGAATTTTTCTTTAAATTTTTGCCACTGCTTATCCACTGTCATACCTTTTAATCTAATTTTCCAATCTACCTGAGCCAACTCCCCTCTTATACCTATGTAATTGACTTTATTTAAGTTTAAGACTCTTGTTTCGGACTTAGAATTTCACCTTGAATTTGAGAGTGAAATAATTATCAGATTATGATCACTCTTCCCCAGAGATCTTTTACTATGAGATTACTAATGAACTCTGTCTCACAGCGCCAGGGACCGGGGTTCGAATCCGGCCTCGGGTGACTGTCTGTGTGGAGTTTGCACATTCTCCCCGTGTTTGCGTGGGTTTCCTCCGGGTGCTCCGGTTTCCTCCCACAGTCCAAAGATGTGCGGGTTAGGTTGATTTGGCTATGATAAATTGACCCTTAGTGTTAGGGGGGATTAAATACGTGGGGTTACGGTGATAGGGTGGGATATGTGTCGGTGCAGGCTCGATGGGCCGAAATGGCCTCTATCTGCACTGTGGGGATTCTGTGATTAAACAATACAAGATCCAAAATAGCCTGTTCCCTGGTTGGTTCCATGATGTATTGTTCTAGGAAACTGTCTCAAATGCATTCCATGAACTCGTCCTCCAGAGTACCTTTGCAAATTTGATTTGCCCAGTCTATATGAAGATTAAAATTCCCCATGATTATTTTATTACCTTTGTTACAAGCTCCTATTATTTGTTGATTAATACACTGTCCAACGGTATAGCTACTGTTTGGAGGCCTATAAACTACTCCCACCAGTGTTTTCTACCCCTTGTAATTCCTTATCTCCAACCATACTGATTCTACTTCCTGATCCTTCAAGCCAAGATCCTTTCTCACTACTGTCCTTATGTCATCCTTTATTATCAGGGCTACCCCTCCCCCTCATTTTCCATTCTGCCTGTCTTTTCGAAATGTCCAGTACCCTGGAAATATTTAGTTTCCAACCTTGGTCACCTTGCAACCATGTCTCTGTAATGGCTATTAGATGAAAGCCATTTATCCCTATTTGTGCCATTAATTCGACTATCTTGTTATGAATGCTTTGTGCATTCAGATACAGATCCTATAATTTTAACTTTTTACCATTATTCTTTGCTTTCACCTTATTCGCTGATGCACTATTACTGTTAAACGCTCTGTCCCTTCCTGTCACACTCTGCTTATTTTTACTCAAATCGCTACACTGCTCCATTGCCTTGACTACTCTCTTTAGATTTCTAAATTTCCTCTCACCTGACCCCTTCCCCGCATTTTTTAGTTTAAAGCTCCATCTACAGCCCTAGTTATTTGATTCGCCAGGACACTGGTCCCAGCCCGGTTTCAGTGGAGCCCGTCCCAACGGAACAGCTCCCTGTTTCCCCAGTACTGGTGCCAGTGCCCCATGAATCCTCCCACAACACTCTGAGGCATGCATTTAACTCTCTGATCTGCTTGTCCCTAGGCCAATTTGCGTGTGGCTCAGGTAGCAATCCAGAGATTATTACCTTTGAGGTTATACTTTTTAATTTGGACCTAGCTCCTCAGCAGAACCTCATTCCTAGTTCTACCTGTCGTTGGTTCCTACGTGGACCACAACAACTGGATCCACCCCCTCCCACTCCAAATTCCTCTCTAGCCGTGAGGAGATATCCTTAACCCTGGCACTAGGCAGGCAACACAGCTTTTGGAACTCCCGTCCGCGGCTGCAGAGAACAGTATGTAGCCCCCTAACTATATTGTCCCCTACCACAACTACATTCCTTTTCACAATCCCAACTTGAATGGCCTCCTGTACCTTGTTGCCATGATTAGTTTGCTCATTCACCTTGCAAACTTTTCCCTCGTCCACACAGGCAGCAAGAACTTCATACCTGCTGGATAAGGGCAAATGCCAAGGCTCCTCCAGTACTGCATCTGGGGTCCCCTTACCTGCCTGAGTTGCAGTCACACTCTCCTGTCCCTGTACCACTACCTAACCTAAGGGGTGTGACTGTCTCCTGGATCAAAGTGCCCAGATAACTCTCCCCTCCCTGATGCCCTGCAAAGTCTGCACCTTGCTCAACAACTGATCTTGAGGCAGAAATTCCGTTCCCTACGGGTGTGTACGCGCTGTGTACCCACCCGTAGGGCCAACGGAAATGCCGGTTTTAGGCATGCACTGCGCATGCGCTGGAAACCGGCATTTCCGATCTGTCAAGAAAGCTCTTGGCAGATCCTCCACCTGCCCAGGAGAAGGGCCTCTGTGGGGGGAGAGTTCCGTTTTTTGGAGACCCTCCGCCCGCAGAAAACACTTACAATTCTTGCGCCTGGTAAAAGCAGGCGTAAGGCCTGCTTTTACCAGGATAAGAGTTGAAAAAAGTAAAAAAAAAAGTTTTTCCACTGATTTATCATTTAAAAATACTTTAAAGAAAGGTAAGTTTATTTTTAGCCCCATTAAAAACTTTAATTATTTTTTTCAAAAAATAAAATTTTTGGTTTAAAATACTTAATTTATGTAATTTAAAGTCATTTTAAAAATGTGATTTTTTTAAAAATTTATTTAAAGTTTTACTATATTTTTGGGGTGATTTCCATTCATATATTTGACAGGTCTTCCTGTCAAATGTATGAAGGGAGATTCCCTTCTCTGATTGGCTCCCCATGGCCCACGTGATCCCAGGGACGCTGCGAACCACCTGCGCCTCTGGGATACGTGGGCCCTGCACACCGGCAGTTTGGAGAGGCCCAGCAACGGAACTCTGCGCCTCCTGGGAGCCCTCCGGTCCAGGCACAGATTTTTCCAGATCGCAGCCCTCCGCCCGCGGGAGGCCTGCGAACGGAATTTCTGGGCCCTTAAGTTCCTCGCGATGCAGACACTTATTGCAGATGTGGTCGTCCGGGATCACAATGCTCTCCACAAACTCCCACATGCTGCAGTTGCAGCACACCACCTGCACTGTCATCCCTACATAACCCGGTTTTATTTATTTAGTAACACAAAGCACTACAAGTATTGGAGGCAAAAAGCAACACATCCTTCCCCCTCTGCTCCGAATTCCCACTCTCTCCAAATTCCAACCTTTAACACTCTGTTTAGATGCACTCCGTTTAAGACCGCTCTGTGCGTCAGCAGATACTGCTTACTTTTACACCCTCGAAGCCACACCCAAGTTACAAGTGCTGTCTCAGCTCCCTGGTCACAGTAATTTGCACCTATTCAAGACAAACACTTAAAGCTGACTGATAGTTAACTGCCACTGGCAGGAAGTTTCTGTTAACTACAGTTTTTAAAGTTCTAAGTTAAATTCAAAATGTTAAACTAAATTTCACTTTTTACAGCTAGTACTCACACAGTACTTTCCAGAGACTTCCACTCTCTCTAACTTCCCAACTTTAACACTCTGTTTAGAAGCACTCCATTTAATGACCACTCACATATTTTTGTATATCTGAAGACTTTCTTATGAAGGTGATTAAGCCATTATGGTTTGGCTCATTTTGTATGTATTGTGTCCTATGCTTGTAGTAGGTAGCATAATTTTTGTACTTCATATTTCTATTTAATTGTAAACTAATACATTAGAGAATACAATCTAATGTAAAAGCTCTTGCTTTTGTTTAATATTCTCCAAACCAAAATGAGTTTGGTTGTGTATCAGAAGACTACATTTAATCCAGGAAGAAGATTACTGCAAGTAAATTCCTAGATAATCCTCCGGTCATAAAACACCGCAAGGGCAGATTATAGAAAAAAGAATAGTAGCAGGATCATAGAGGGGACAAGGTCTAATTATGGGAACCGCTGCAAAACCATCGAATGATCAAATGATTCGATAAAAGTTTGAAATTGTAACAATCTGTCTGAAACACGTCATGCAGATGGATTTAATGAACCCATCTGTTGTTGCCACATTTCATAAAAACATCCACAAACATAGCTAGAAAGGTAGGATGTTGTTCACCTTGCTGCCCAGAAGGCTCCATTTACTTTTTGGCATACTTATAGAGAGCAGAATGAATGACAGTAGGAACAGAACTGGATTTTATCCAATTAATACCAGCACAGCAATGTATTACCTACAAGGAGCCCAAAGACAGGCTGGTGGAATGAAGACTCCATGGAACAGATCTGAAGCCTGAGGATTAAGAATATGGCATGCAAATGATAGGACTCTCCCCACTGATCTATGGGCACTGATGCATGCTTGTGACCGAAAGCCGAGGGGAGCCAGTAGAAAGATCAATTTAAATTTGGCAGTTGTTGGAGTTCACTTTATTTTTAAAAGCCACAAGGCTCAATGATTCTGTGGCACTCTGACAAAATATTTCAGTCCTGTTGGTTTAGCTTTTTATTGTAGTAAGCTGCCTTTGTTAACCAATCAATCTATAAAATCTTTTCGAAAACATATCCCAGAATGAGACCTTCTTTAAATATCTTCTTTTGGACAAATCTCCCTCTTTCTCATCTTCTATTTCTCCACTGAAGGACTATTAGGCATTTTTACTATTATTATGCATATATAATTTTCCCCATTCCCTCTTTTGTTACCTATATTGTTGTAACTACAGTGCCTCCTTTGGCAAGGCGCCCAGGGTAATCTAAGCCATGGACTACTCTGCAACAGAAACCCATTTGCAATTAGTCAAGACTTGTATTGGGGTAACATGGATATTTCCAGTCCCCTTTCCCCAAGGTAGCTCTGTTACTGTGACGTGCTTTCAACCTGCCAAGTATAAGATATGTCAGAGGTAAGGTAGGTAGATTTGAGTATCCAGGTAGGCGAGAGTCTATTAATGGCAGAGAAATCAGTGACCAATAGCTTCTCTTTCTAGATATATACTACATGACAATGAACAACTTATGAAGTGCAGAAAATAGAGAGAAATGGGCTGGATTTTGATACTGGGGCGGGTTGGGGTCGTGTCATCCGCATTTCGTGTTATCCACCCGCCTGCAATTGGATGTGGGAGATTGATGCAATTTTCACTTAATTGGGCAATTGAGTTCCAGCATGTGGGAACCCATGAACCAATTATTGGTTTCAGTCTGAAAGTCGCCTGTCATCATTGCAGGTCAGAGACTGCCTGGTCTCAGAGATTGCCTGGCCTTTGCTGTGAGAGGACCTGGATGCAAAATGAGCAGCATCTGAGAGAGAGAGAGAGAGAGAGAGAGAGAGAGAGAGATTTTTTTTGCAACCAAGTCCTCCCAGGCAGTCTCTGAAGACATTCAATGCAGCAGCATCAGAGGCGACTTTCAGACCTAATACTACTACTACCTTCATCACAATACTACTACTACCTTCATCACATCTCCGTTGTAATAGTGGACCTGCAGCTGATAGTCAGCTATCCACTTGTGCTCCCGCCAGGTTTCACTGGTGTGTTTCACATCAGGCGTACTTCACGTCGGAAAAGGGTTAAACTAGCTAAAACGTTTCAAAATGGCATTACAGAGCCAATTTAGGACTTGTTAAGGGCTTTAATGGCCTCTCCCGCCTCTTGGAGGCGGGACGGAGTCGGGAACCCCGCGACCGATTTTGTCAAAATTGCGTGGAGGCGGAATCGATTCGGGATGGGGTTGGGACCCCCGAATCTGCAACTTTAACCCCCCACATGCCTCCAAACCCGACTCCACGGGTCATTGAAAATCCAGCCCATTGAGTTTTAAAAGTCTATTTGAAATTAAACCCTCACAGGGTTACTGTACAGGCCAATAAATCTGAGCAGTACAAAACTCATTCTGGGATATTTTTTGGAAAATTACTTATTAAAAAAACAGAAAGGTTACACAGAGAATCAGAACTTGTAGTTGACTGATCCTTTTCGAATATTAATACTGGGAAAAGGTATGTGTGGGGGCAGGGGGTCATTAGTAAAATTAACAACCAGAAATCAGGAAATAGTTTGCAAATACCGGCAATTCATTGCAATGGGCATCAGGTCAACCCTCTGTGAAACATTGGTTGCCCTGAGGTGGCTCCCTGCAAAGAAAATATCAATTTTGGGCCATTACACCGCTCCTAAGAGGGGGAGGCGATTGTAAGGAGACCGAGCGGAGGCTGGCAAAGGTGTTCGGGACTGCTGTGCAGCTGGGAGGAACAGGCCTGCGCCTCCTGGCTCCACATTTAGATAAGTATTTTTTACCTTTTCAGTGGCGGCCTCCAGGGGTCCTTTTAAAGACACATGCAGATCTGGTTATCCTGAACACTCAGGGCAACCTAATATCAGGAAGGGGTCTTTCAAGAGGTGTTAGGCCCCCCACGAACATAGACAAGGAGCCTAATGCCTATTTTAGGCAGTCACTGGGGCACCTGAGAAATTACCCAATCCAATACGGGGGCGGATGGATTTCAGGTGTATTTAGGGCATGGGACGTAGCCCTGCAAAATTGGCCCTTTCACCTGAGATGGGTCCAATTTCTAGGACATTGTGTTCATGTAACATACTTTGTTATATTAAAGGGAGGCAGAAGGCATCAACCCATTTACTTTAAACTCAATTGCCTCCCTGGACCGTAAGTTCCACACGTTCACCACTCTCTGCACGAAGTAAATCTAAACTAAATCTTCTCAGCCTGAGCCCATGTCCCCTGGTTCTACAGTTCGTGGAATTATAAAACGTATCGTTAAAGTAGCAGACTAAGGAATTTTGTACGAATGCATTAAGTGTTCCTATGCTGTTACCATACATAGTCATTTCTAAGATATATTTTTAAGAGACAGTGGGGGAGTATTTCAAGAGAATTCCTCCGTCCCACTTAGATGAATTAATAATATTCCTTGGTCGTGTAATATTTGAGAACATGTTGAAATTAGCACATCCGGTTGAGTTTTAACACAGCAAGGTCACTGTTATCAAGTGTACTTCCTAATCAGGATGTCTTAGTCCTGTCAAGACATAGATCACTTCTGTACTTGACTACAATTTGTATCACTGATTAATCATTCTGTCATCATTTGGTGGTTAATACATGATAAATCTCAGCTTATTTTCTCTAGAGCGGATGCCTGAGAACTGTACTGCAGTAAGAACCAGTGCCTTGAGGGAAAGGGAAGAGAAAAGGAGAGAATATTGGAAAACAAAATGAGATACATCTAAATAAATTCAAGTTGTGCAATGTGTGTTGTGCATTCAATCTGTTTATACAAAGTACCTTCACTTTCCTGAATAAATGTAAAATAATCAAAAAAATATTGATTTCCATCACAGAATATGGCAAACTAACAGAAAGCAGAGAGTCGGGATAAATGGGTCATTTTCCAGTTGGCAAACGGTAACTAGTGGGGTGCCACAGGGATCAGTGCTGGGGCCTCAACTATTTACAATCTACATTAATGACTTGGATGAAGGGACTGAGTGTAATGTAGCGAAGTTTGCGGATGATACAAAGATGGGTGGGAAAGCAAGTTGTGCATAGGACTCAAAGAACCTGCAAAGGAATATAGACAGGCTAAGTGAATGGGCAAACATTTGGCAGATGGAGTATAATGTGGGAAAGTGCGAGGTTATACACTTTGGCAGGAAAAATAAAAAAGCAAATTATTATTTAAATGGAGAGAGATTACAAAATGCTACCGTTCAGAGGGACCTGGGGGTCCTTGTGCATGAAACACAAAAAGTTAGCATGCAGGTACAGCAAGTAACCAAAAAGGCAAATGGAATGTTGGCCTTTATTTCAAAGGGGTTGGAGTATAAAAGCAGGGAAGTCCTGCTACAACTGTACAGGGTATTGGTGAGACCACACCTTGAGTACTGCGTACAGTTCTGGTCTCCTTATTTAAGGAAGGATATACTTGCATTGGAGGCAGTACAGAGATGATTCACTCGGTTAATTCCAGAGATGAGGGGGTTGACTTATGAGGAAAGGTTGAGCAGGCTGGGCCTATACTCATTGGAATTTGGAAGAATGAGAGGTGATCTTATTGAAACATATAAGATACTGAGAGGGCATGACAAGGTAGATGCAGAGAGGATGTTTCCCCTCGTGGGAAAATCTAGAACGCGGGGGCACAGTTTTAGAATAAAGGGTCGCCCTTTTAGAACTGAGATGAGGAGGAATTTCTTCTCTCAGAGGGTCATAATCTGTGGAATTCTCTGCCCCAGAGAGCTGTGGAGGCTGGGTCATTAAATACATTTAAAGTGGAGATAGACAAATTTTTGCAAGATAAGGGAGTGAAGGGTTATGGGGAGCGGGCGGGGAAGTGGCTTCGAGCCCAAGATCAGCCATGATCTTATTGAATGGCGGAGCAGGCTCGAGGGGCCAAGTTGCCTATTCCTGCTCCTATTTCTTATGGTCTTATGTTCTTATGTAATATATAGAAATCACCCCAATTAATTTTGATTTCCACTTGTGAAAACAGGAAGATAATTGGTCATTTTAGCTGCACTGTAAAGTAAAGCACATGTTTGTTCCACAAATGGAGTAGAATTTAGCCTATATTGCAAAAGATTAAAGGGACAGTGGCGTAGATTATCAACTCACTGCCTGGGCATTAATCTGGCAGGGCTGATCGGCGCTCTTTATAGAACCCCCCTGATTTTCATTCCATTGGTTTCAATGGGATGAATTGGATGGATCCAATAATGGGCAGGGATTCGCTCTTCCAGATCATCTCCCAGGTGGTGGAGATGAAAACACAGACCCCATGTTACACCTGTAAGATACTTTTGCATTTCCAGTGAATTTATAGGTCATTCATCTGATCCCCGAGTACGCTGTACACTGCCCAATTGCTTATACAGAGGATAAACTATTGATCGTAGGGTAAATTTAGTAATCCCATGCTCCCAGAAGAAAGGCTGCCAACTCTGGTTGGACATATTATGGACGTCTGACCACGTGATACTCGATTACGCGACACATCAATCACGTAAATAAAGCAGTTTAGTGCAGTGCATTCATCAGTGTTGGGATAATACCAGGATAGTAATTTATTTGGCTTGTAACACTTGACAGATGTCAGCTCTCAAGAGACCTAATCTACTTTAGTTAACCGTAAATATTTCTTAAATCCTTAAAGTTAAAAAAAAAGTAAATTACAGAACAGTAGACCACCAAACTCTCTGGTCCCTAGCAATTTTCATCACAATAAACAAGGAGGCACCAAACACTGAAGTTTCTTATCTTAATTAAGCAATAAACTGGAATTCCAGACAGTATAAAAGTCTGCTGGAGATGGGGCAGGGGAAAGAAGAGAAGTTAATGCGACCTCTTTAAAAAGCAAAGGCTAAATGGCCCCCTTCATAAGAGGGATGAAGTAAAAACATTTAGTCATTGCAGTTCTGGGATCTTTCCAGTCCATGACGCCAACCTGGAGACTCCTGCAGGCCCCAATTCCAATGATCCATGGACCTGGATGCCAGCATCCTTCCGGCGTCCAGGTTGTTGGGTGCTCAGGAGCCACAGGAAGCCAGCAGGTTACGCCATCCCGCCGGCCCTGTTGCCTTTTTAATGATGAGCTATTTATGACAGAAATACCACCCGCCCCACCCCCTGCAGGATACTGTAACCAACGTCTTCAGGGCAGAGACTCAGCGCTCCAGTAATGACGTGCGGCGCACTTCCGGTGAGGACTGAGCATGCGCACAACATGTTGGGTCCTGCAGCGTTGGCTGCTTTGCCCAAAATCGGGCGTTGCTCAATCGATTTTCTAGGCGCTCTTTTTTTCAATTCCCCCGCTCGATTGTCCCCATATTATATCTATTCTTGCTCTGTTCATTTCACAAAAAGCAGTTTAGTTAATGGACACCACCTCAAAAGGGTAGTGGTGAGACAACAGGAAGAGCAGTAACTTGCAGTGTAGCTGAAGACACTTAAGAACAAGCAGCCAAACAAGTCAGAGAAACAACAGCATAACAAAGCAGAATTAGCAAACAACAGGCACACACACAATCACCACCACCAACAGAAACAGGTAACACACAGAACATACCGTACAATTTTCCATACGAGAAGAGCCACTCGTAAATATATTAAAATATTTATCAAAATGTATACATGTTCAATTATTCTCAACGTCTTAAACACAAAGTATAAAGCAGCACAAAATATACGAATCTTTATTCTTGGATATTCTCAGGGCATTTTCAGTTTCTTGTCTGTACAGATCAGGCAGACCATCAGGGATTTAAAGGGGATCATCTGCAGTGAGAAAAATCTTCTCACCCTTATCTTCAGAAAAAGATTTCCATTGCATCAACAGGATGTGAAAGTAATCATTAGAGACACACAAGCTTTAGGCTTCGATAAAGCAAACTACACTCCACCTTACATAATGTGCAAAGGGTTAATGCAGATAAGCATGCAAGACTTGAAATGTTCCTTAATAGATTTTCCTGGTTTACGAGAACCCCAAGTAGCAGAAACTCAGTCCATTGTGCAGGGATACTGGAAATAACAACTATGTAACACAGTTGGCTAACGTTAATTTAACAGGCATGAAGTGGGTTACAAATCTGTTCTCACTTATTATTACGCCCCCATAATACTAACCACTGACATTACTGTGGCTCTTGTGATGCACTTTTACATGTGTCAAGCCACTTACACTGACAACAAACCCCTAGACGTTTTAGCTCTTCAACGTATTTTCAAATTGAGAAATCAGGAAATAGTGATTAGGTGATGCCAAGCATGAGTTAAAGGTTATAGGAGCAAGATTGAGGAATGTATGGCAAAATGGATTTTTGCCTGCATTGCATTTTTTAACTTGTATTTTTGTATTGCTGGAATCAGAATGTGCGGGATTAAAACAGCGTTGCACAGAGTATTTCGCAAAGGAAAATACATCAGTTCAGTTCCTAACAAATGGGCTGCGCCATTCTTTGTTCCAGTTTCTGCAGCGATTTCATAAGCCTCTGATGACAGTTCACGTGATAGGCCCCTGCCTGGGGTCGTGACTTTGGCTGACAGCTGTTTATAAAGAAGAAATTAAAAGTACTACCACCAGCTGCACCACGCATGCTCACTTACAAATGTGATGAATATGATGGGCATCACAATCTCATCTGTTACATAAGTGTAGGTCATAAGATGCAGTCGGTAGTGGTGCTCCTGGGTTTGGATGGAACTGGTGTATCCAGAATACGTAGCCAATGTAACCAGGCTGAAGCAACAAAAGACACCTTTACAGTTGGACTTGTCAGCAGCTGACTCAATTCATCATGCCTGTTCTGGTATTAGCTACCATATCAGAGCAATTTACTCTCATCTCATTTCTGTGCTCTTTCCCTGTACCCTTTAATATTTTTAATTTTTCATGTATTTATCTAATTCTTTCTTAAATGTTGGGATTGACTCAGATTCAACAGCCACTTGCGGTAATGCTTCCCATAATCTAGTAACTCTTTATGCAACAAACAATTACTTTAACTTCCCCTTTTACATACCTACTACTAACTTAGAGGCTGAGACAGGAGAAATTATTATGGGGAATAAGGAAATGGCAGAAACGTTAAACAAATATTTTGTATCTGTCTTCACAGTAGAAGACACAAAAAGCATACCAAAAATGGTGGGGAACCAAGGGTCTAATGAGGGTGAGGAACTTAACATAATTAATATAAGTAGAAAAAATGTACTAGAGAAACTAATGGGACTAAAAGCTGACAAATCCCCTGGAGCTGATGGCCTACATCCTAGGGTTCTAAAAGAGGTGGCTGAAGAGATAGTGGAAGCATTGGTTTTGCTCTTCCAAAATTCCCTAGATTCTAGAATGGTCCCAGCGGATTGGAAGGTCACAAATGTAACACCGCTATTCAAGAAAGGAGGGAGAGAAAACAGGGAACTACAGGCCAGTTAGGCTGACATCAGTCGTCGGGAAAATGCTGGAATCCATTGTTAAGGAAGTGGTATCAAGTCACTTAGAAAATCATAACATGATTAGGCAGAGTCAACATGGTTTTATGAAAGGGAAATCATGTTTGACAAATTTATTAGAGTTTTTTGAGGATGTAACTAGCAGGGTAGATAAAGGGGAACCAGTGGATGTAGTATATCTGGATTTCCAAAAGGCATGCGATCAGGTGCCATATAAAAGGTTATTACACAAGATTAGGGTTCATGGGGTTGGGGGTAATATAGTAGCATGGATAGAGGATTGGTAAACAGAGAGAAAACAGAGAGAAGGGATAAACGGATCTTTTTCAGGTTGGCAGGCTGTAACTAGTGGGGTGCCGCAAGGATCAGTGTTGGGGCCTCAGCTATTTACAATCTATCTTAATGACCTAGATGAAGGGACCAAGTGTAATGTATCCAAGTTTGCTGATGATACAAAGCTAGGTGGGACAGTAAGCTGTGAGGAGAACACAAAGGGGGAGAAATTCAGTATCACCCCATTTGGGGCGCAATTATCAGCCGGGCGCAAAGATTAGCGCCTGGCGCTAATTATCGCCTCCGACAGCAAATTTGACTTTAATCGCCCCTGGAGGTGATTGGGGCGCTAAATCAGGCGCTTTACCCCTCTCTTAAGGCGCAAAGGCCGAGGAGCGAGGCGCTACCTCAGAGCGCTGGCGAAGCTCATGTGATGTCAGTCAGCAATGGAACACACACACAATGGCGCCTGCCAGTTCTTAAAGGGGAGGGTTGATCTTGCTTTCCATCCACATCCTGCTCATTGCTGCCTTGAATCTCGGCCTGGAGAGACCTGTACATCAAATCTTCAGGAAAGAACAATGGAGAGGGCCAGGGAAAGAGCTCAGAGTGCAGCCCCCACAGTCACTTCTAAATCGATACAAGGAAGGGCAAATCAAAATGAACCTGCAAAGTGCTGCTCAGTACCCAAAACTCCTTCACACAGCGTTGAATCTCTCCAGAAGTCTCTCTCTCTCTCTCTCAGACCGCGTGGTTCAAAAATGTCACCAACAATAAAAGGCAGGAAGCGGTCGCCTTTAAATAGCGCTCCCCCAGTCCCTTCCTGACTGCAAAACGCTCCCCTCAACCTGTCGTTGCTAGCGGCAGGCGGTAAGGCAGGGGGCGCCACTCAATATCCACTCTGGGGCGTTGCGCACTCGACTGACATCACGGTCTGCCGGTGCAGGAGATCGTGGCGGTAGTATTTAGCGCCGCTGCAAAATGTCTAGTTAATATCTCGAGCGGCGTAAACATCGCCGTGCCCGGGCGCTAGTTGCTTTGCGCCCCATTATCGCCCTCTTAAGGCGCTAACGGGAGGTGCAACCAACTGAATTTTTCCCCCAAAGAGTCTACAAAGGGATATAGATAGATTAAGTGAGTGGGCAGTAAGGTGGCAGATGGAGTATAATGTAGGGAAATGTGAGGTTATTCACTTTGGTAGAAAGAATAGAAAAACAGAATATTTTTTAAATGGTGAGAAACTTTCAAATGTTGGTGTTCAGAGAGATTTGGGTGTCCTCGTGCAAGAAACACAGAAAGCTAGCATGCAGGTACAGCAAGCAATAAGGAAGGCAAACGGCCTTTATTGCAAGGGGGTTGGAGTATAAGAGTAAGGAAGTCTTGCTACAATTGTACAGGGCCTTGGTGAGACCACACCTGGAGTACTGTGCACAGTTTTGGTCTCCTTATCTAAGGAAGGATATACTTGCCTTGGAGGCGGTGTAACGAAGGTTCACTAGATTGATTCCTGGGATGAGAGGGTTGTCCTATGATGAGAGATTGTGTAGAATGGGCCGATACTCTCTGGAGTTTAGAAGAATGAAAGGTGATCTCATTGAAACCTACAAGATTCTGAAGGGGATTGACAAGGTAGAGGCTGAGAGGTTGTTTCCCCTGGCTGGAGTGTCTAGAACTAGGGGGCATAGTCTCAGGATAAGGGGTAGGCCATTTAAGACTGAGATGAGGAGGAATTTCTTCACTCAGAGGGTTGTGAATCTTTGGAATTCATTGCTCCAGAGGGCTGTGAATGCTGAGTCTTTGATTATATTCAAGGCTGAGATAGATAGATTTTTGGACTCTAGGGGAATCAAGGGATATGGAGATCGGGCAGGAAAGTGGAGTTGAGGTCGATGATCAGCCATGATCTTATTAAATGGCGGAGCAGGCTCGAGGGGCCGTATGGCCTACTCCTGCTCTTATTTCTTATGTATGTTTATGCTCCCATGTTGCCCATTCACCAACCAGCGGAAATAATCTTACTATTTTCCATCTCAAGCCTTTTCAAAATACGAGTGTTTCTATTAGATGCCTTCTTAACCTTCTCCGCAGCAGTGAGCACCGGCCTAGTTTTTTATTTCTTTCACCATAACTATATCCACTGGTCGGGTAATTTTTCAGGTGTATCTGGGGCCCACTTAAAACAGGCATCGCGCCTGCCCCACTCAGGAATCTTCAGTGGCTGCTGTGGCCCAAGTCTAAGACCAAAGTAATAGATTGGACAAAAGCTAATTTTGAGGGGGTGAGAATGGAACTAGATAAGATTAACTGGAGAAAATATTGAGAGTTAGAATAGCAGTGGGAAATATTTAAAAAGGTGATCATTAGAGTTCACGAGAAATATATTCTGCTAAAAAAAACAAGAACTAGCCAATAATGAAACACCATGGATGAATAAAGTGATAATAGAAAATTGAAATTGAAGAAAAAAAGCATACACTCAGTACATCGACAATAAAGGAGAAGATGACAAAAGGGAATACAAAGAGGATAGGAAGCAAAAAAAATTAGGAAGGCAAAGAAGAACTGTAAGAAATTAAATTATCAAAGAATATAAAAAGAAATAGTAAAGTATTCTAGAGGTACATAAATAACAAAAGGAAAATTAAGATAGGGATAGAGCCACTGAAGGGTGCACAAGATAAGCTCACAGGTAATGACAGTGAAATGGCAGAAATACTGAATAATTGCTTTGCTTCAATATTTACCAGGGAGCCTAATATGGTGGATATGATATTAGAAGAGGAGGTCAAAAAAAGATATTGGCCCGTATTTTCCAATCGGAGGCTTCCTGCATGCGGAGGCCTCCGATCTGGAAAAAATCTACGCCCTTACCTGAGGGCTCCAGAGGTCCGGCCATTTCCGCTCCTGGGCCTCTCCACGACGAAATGCGCAGGGCCCAGGTATCCCAGGGGCGCAGGCGGTTCGCAAGCGTCCCTGGGATCATGTGGGCCATGGGGAGCCAATGGGAGAAGAGAATCTCCCCTTCATACTTTTGACAGGACTCTCAGCTTAGATCCGTCAAAAGTATGAATGGAGATCAATGAAAAAACACATCAAAACATTAAATACATTTTTTTTAAATCACGTTTTTAAAATTAGTTAAAATTACATTAAATTAAATATTTTAAACAAAAATTTAATTTTTTGAAAAAAAAGTTTTTTACGGGGCTAAAAATAAACTTACCTTTTTTAAAAAAATATTTAAAAATTATAAATGAGTGAAAAAATAATTTTTTTTTACTTTTTAAAACTCTTATGCTGGTAAAAGTAGGCATTATACCTGCTTTTACCAGGCGTAAGGTTTTTAAGGATTTTCAGCGGGCAGAAAGCGGAACTCTCCATCCGCAGAGGCCCTTCTCCAGGGCCGGCGTGCGATCTGTCAAGAGGATTCTTGACAGATCGGAAATGCCAGTTTTCAGCGCATGCACCTCGCATGCCTGAAACCAGCATTTGCGAAGTCCCTATGGGTGTGTACACACCTCGTACACACCCATAGGGATCGGAAAATACAGGCCATCAAGACGTTTAAGATAGAAAGGTGAGAGATAATTGATAAACTAATCAAACTTAGAGTGGATAAAACCCCTGGCTTGCATCCTTGCATACTAAAACAAGCCAGGGAAAAGATAAAAGGGAATAGTGCCAGAGGATGAGCGGACAGCTAATGTTATTACTATATTTAGAAAGCGAGAAAGAACAAATCCAGGGAGCTATAGACCAGTTGGCTTAACGTCGGTGGTAGCAATCTTTACCAAAAGATGTAATAGAAAAAATTTAAAACAGAAAATATAATAATGAATAGTCAGCACGGATTTCAAAAGGGAAGGTCATGCTTGACCAACCTTACTGACTTCTTTAAAGAATTAACAGAAAGAGTAGACAAGGATAATGCAGTGGATGTAATATACTTGGATTTTCAAAAGGCCTTCGATAAGGCCCATAGCAGACTCATGACTAAGGTCAGAACATTTGGAGTCAGGGAACAAGTAGCAGAATGGATAGGAAACTGGCTACAAAACAGAAGAGAGAGAGTAGGGGTTAAAGGTACAGTGTAGTTACTCAGGCTGACAGGGATCGGTGCTGGGACCATTGTTGTTCACCATTTACATGAATGATTTGGACTCAGGAATCGGAAGTGCAATATCAAAATTTGCGAACAACACCAAATGGCCGGATATAGTTAATATTGAGGAAGACTGCGACAAAATGCAGGAAAACATTAACAAATGCAGAATGGGCATGTAAATGGCAAATGAATTTCAATATAGATATGTCCGAGGTGGTGCATCTTGGTAGGAAGAATATGGAGGCACCAACTCCTTGGAAAATAAGAGTTTAAATGAGGTAGAGGAGCAAAGGGATCTTGGGGTACCGATTCTCAAATCATTAAAAGTAGCAATGCAGGTTAACAAAACTATAAAAAAGCAAACAAAGCACTGGGGTTCATTTCTAGAGGAATAGAATTCAAAAGCAGAATAGTTATGTTAAACTTGTATAGAACCTTGGTTAGACCAGATTTGCAGTACGGTGAACAGTTCTGGTCTCCATATTATAAAACGGATATAGATGAGGGAGAAAGGAACAGAAGGATATGTGGATAGGGTGAGGTGAAGTAAGGTGGGAAGAGGCTCTTGTTGAGCTTAAACACCGGCATAGACCTAGTGGGCTGAATGGCCTGTTTCTGTGCTGTAATTACCATGGAGGGAATTTTCCCAGCCCTGGGGAGGCGGGACTGCCGGGAAAATGGCAGAAACTGGGAGCGGGTACCAACCCCTCTCCCAACCTGCCTCTGTGTCATCTTCCCGGGAGGCGGGTCCCCGACTCGCACAGGGACCCGTCTCCTCGAGGTGGGAAGGGGATTAGAGCCAATTAACTGCCTGTTTGCAGGGGTGAGAGGGATCGAAAAATCCGCTGTGGAGGTGAGTGATGGGTGCAAGTGTGGAGAGGTAAGTATGAGAGGTGAGTGTAAAGTGTTAGAAAAAGTTTACTTACCTTTGCTTCTTCCTGCAGGCTTCAACCTTGGGGATCCGGAGGTGCCTCATCTCAACGGCAGAGAAGACAGAATGGCCACTGCATTCTCAGATGCAGCAGCCATCTGATTTCTGCTGAGGAGAGAGGTTTTGGTGAGTCTTTGTGCAAGGGCTCACCTTAGAACAGAGATTGTCAGTGTTTGACAGCTTCTCAAAGCTGTCAAACGCTGACAATTCATCTGTCAAAACATTTTCGACAGATGAAATGTCATACGCTGATGTCCTCTGTCACCGACTTTCCCTTAATTGGCCGGCTAAGCCTGCAGGGCGGGCTTAACAAGGGCAATCAAGGGAAAATATTATAGGTTGGCCAGACGTCGTTGGGGGCGGGACTGAAACCCGAAAACCAGCAGTCCCGCCCCCAATGCGCCCCATTGACAAAATCCAGCCCCATGTAATTATAGGGTTGCTGAAGCATGGGTTCAGGTGTCTCGACAAGCCTGAGGGCTCTCTACAATATGCCCCAGATAGACTCTCCCACAACGCTATGGTGTGCTACATACTACATAACCTCTCATTAGAGAGAGGTCTGCATTTGAAAGAGGCACAGCAGCAGTCCTCATTGGATGAAGCAGACAAGAAGGAGAGGTGTAAGGGATCAGCTAATTGCTCAGCGATTCCACTGAGCTGCTCACACCCCTTCCCTGAGAACTTACAGAGAGCTGCTCTGTTTAACAGTCTTGGTTACATCCTTCACCACTCCCTTTATGCTAAAGAGCATTCAAACAACTTTCAAATCAGAGACATTCTTACAATGCAGCCGGAGAAGCTGCATTTAAGTCGCATTGCAGACCAGAATGCCAAATGTAATAAGGTGATTAATTTAATGCCAAATATAATGAATGCCTTCCATTCATTTCTCAGCCAAGTGATTAACCTATAATGCTTTTCTTTAAAGAAGATTTACTAACTCTGCTACTCCTACGAGGTGCTCTCCTATTGGTCTCAGCAAAGCTGAAGAAGGCTGCTGTTTCTCATGTTGGCACCCTTGAGCTGCTCATGGCCGGGGACTTCTGGATGCTCGAATCGGCGAGGGCCTGGCTGCGGCATCTTGGTTGCTGCTGGAGCAGTCTGGCCCGGCAGACTTGCTGAAACCATGGTGGGTATTGGTTGAGGGGGTGGCGAAGAAGCACAACACCTGAGAAGCCCGACCACATTTTAATCAGCAGCAGCGTGCTTGGCGCCGAGGATCAGCAGGCCCAGAAGAGGGGAGAAAAGGTTAATTATTTTTATTTTTGGAAAGGCTTCCTTCGGGGAGGAGCTGGAGTGCCATAAGGAATCCTTAGGCCTGCCTTACTCTGGGCTTCCCACGATCGCATTGGATTCCCCCTTCTTCACTTACCTTGTCGGGGTCCATTCCCGCTTAACGCTCAACTTGCTGGCCTCACATTCGCCCAGTGTTAAATCGGGATCATGTTTCTGTTAAATTCCAGAGCTGAATTCACCTCTTGACTGTAAACCCAGCATCCTACTCTACTCTTCTCCCATCATTAATGTCATTGGTTAAATGTAACAATGTATCAGGTTATTAAACAATCTGTGAGCCACTCAGATACAAATTACCAAATACCCAGTAAAACCCTGCACTTCCTAAATTTGTCCAACCTTTGCCCTGACATCACGAATAAAATATCTCACTAACTGTTTATGTCAATCAATGTACTACTAACTTTATCTCTTTGGCAAGTAAGTAATTTGAACAGACAAAGTCATGGCACAATATACATTGACATATGACCTTTTTATCCCCTGATATTTGTGGCAATCTACCATCGCTTCAAGGACGGAGTTAAAAAAGCTTTTGTGTACAGCTCATTTCACTTAAACATTGGAAATGAGAGAGAATGTAATAGCTTCTGGCTCCATGTCTTTACAGCGATCACATCGCCCTATTCTAACTACATTAACTTTAATTATTCTTCAATACCATTTTGCAATGTGGCCTGTATTTCTTAATTATTTCTTTTTTTAAATTAAAAAGCTAAAATACAAAATAACAGGCACTGCAACTCTAAAGAAATGAAGCACTTTGGGATACTGACATGATAAGGCACTCTATGATATAATAATATTGTAAATAATAACTTGTGCTCTTCTTTGACAATGTATTATTTAGAATGTATTCTGAACCTAAAGCTGTTTGATTTACTGATGCACCCATTTAATTAAACATTCTGATTATTGTCATTTTTTATCCTTTCAGATGGCCACTAATTTTGACTGGGCTTGAGTAATTTCTTCACTTTGTGCTTTACTTTAATTCTTGCTTATTAGGACCATCTGTTCCTTGCCTACTGACAATTTAGACTGTAAATCTCAGTGGTGATACACTTTATCTGCGGCTTATAGTCTGCAGTACAACTAATCAGTGGAGGACATCATGCTTCAGAACGCTGGGGAAAATCATCTCCATAGGGCTTTTCATGTATGTTTATGAAAATAAGGCTTGGTCAAAATATACCCTCATGTCCACTTTTCCATTCTCTGTGCTGATTAAATCTGATTCTTTTCAAGCAACAGAGTAAAATTTTCCACCAAATGCCAGTAGTTTGTTTTGAATGAATCCCTCATGCATTACAAATGAGGGGAAATGTATTTTACACTATTACAAAAACAGTCAATTCAAGGTTTTTTTTGGCAAACCTATTAACAGCCAGCTCAGTGCACATCCTTCAGAAAGTTTCTGACTACATACAAGGCTTGCTTTCTGCTGTGACAATACCATAGCATAGGTAAGATCAATAGAAATTCTCTAAGGCCCTAGTGATGAACGAGGAACAATCTGAATAGGTTACAAAAGGGCAATACTAAACAATCTAGAAGCGCACCATCCTTAAAATCCTGTAACATCGCAGTCTAGGGAACATGCTGAACAGCACTCTGTTAAAGGGGCATTGTTCAGCACAGTGAGTTTTGAGTCACAAACTCAATTCTTGAAACATGGGACAATCTACACTGTAACCTACAACTATTATTGTTGTTGCTGCCTGGACTATGGAGATGTTCCTTCAACCTCTTCTCCAGGAATTTCTCCCCACCCACGGCTGCCCGCCCCACCGCCTCCCCCCCAAAAAAAACAGTTTTGCTCTGTTTACCTTTTAAAATTTAAGTTGTAGTATAGATGAAGTGATGCAGTCATATTTGGTATACTGATAAATTTAAGCATTTCACAAGCCATTTTACCACGATGACACTTATTTAACATATGGATTACATCAAGATAATATTCCAAAATTGAAGCACACACTCTGGTGATTGAGTAGTGGCTGATTTATGTACCACAGTAATGATCCATCAAGTTAACCGCACTGTTTGTATTGTGATTTTAGTTTTTAAAAAGTGAAAAGAAATAAAGACAATGAAAACTGTCTAGTAGCACTGTATATATTTTCGCTGAACGATGGATGTTGGAATATTTCCCAGTGAGACAAAATGCGAGCAGAATATGATGTTATGTACAGTCCATCAATTTATATTGCTTTCTACAATAAATTATAGTGAGAAGTAAATGAGTGTGCAGATTTCAGCTTGAGTGGACTGGTAATATGTGTACTGTGTGCCTCTACCCTTGGGTACCTTAGACTGTGCAAGTCTGAATAATGAACAGCAACTGCTAAATGTGGAGGTGCTTAAGGGATTAACTATGACATTGTCTAATTAGGAAACCATGTACTAGGGTATTACAGTCTATGTTTCAACACCTACCTTTTCCTGGTACTGTCGCCTTGACGAGTCTAATGACTGGATGAGGGCTGTCGCATGGCCAACAAACATTGCATAGCATGTGGCTCCCACTATCATGCTCAACATGGTTATCCAGAGATCAGACATAGACACTGGCGCCCGAGCTCCGTAGCCTATGCAAAGCATATGGCTCATAGCTTTGAACAGTCCATAGGAGTACTGCATCCCCCATGAATCATTCTGCATAGAGAGAAAAACAGAATCACCCAGTCAGCAAAAACTTCTGAAAGACTTCATTTTCCATGTTATTATTAGAAGTGCAATGGATCACTAGCTCCTGAGACAACAAGCTGCTAACATCTCCTTCATGCCTGAGAGTGACTATCTGGTCTTCAGAGACTGCTACACTGATGTGCTTTTTTATTTTGCTTACTGATTCAAAATTTCAGAGAGTAGTCTGTTATTATCATTCTATCTCCCACTTCTTTATCTTTAGTTCATATCCCATTATTTATCCTTTCTGCTATATCACTTACTCTTTAATCTTTTTAGAGTCTAATCCCTTCTGGCATACAACAATATGTACTTATAGATAGACAGGCAGATACATAGACAAATAATATAAATTGATATGTATACAGGTAGTTAAATAGATAATATAAAGATATGATATAGAAATAGATGAGACAAATATATATATATATATATATATATATATATAAAGATTATATATATAAAGATTATATATATTTATATATGCAGCTATATAATATAAAAAGGCATATATGTAGATGGAAACAGGGTATTAAAATGCAGATATAACAGTTAACATTTTCTGAATTTTTTGATCATATTTTGAATCACCCCTCAGTAAGCAGCAGTAGAAAAAATTCTTTAGTGCTATTTTTAATACTTTATGCACACATTGGTTTCAGCAGTTACAAAAAAAAGTCAAACCTGTCGGATTGTTCGTCTAACTTTGAGGTCGTGCTAGCTGAATTGCATCTTAGCAGTAAAGTAGCATTACAAAACAAAACATGTGATCCATTTGAAACATAGCTGACCTATCCACACCATTTTTTAATGGAATTTTGCTGGAAGTGTATGGCGGGTGAGCACAAAAACCATTTCCTTGTGTTTAAGTCCTATACAGTGGAACAGTACAAAGAACACAGAGGCTATCAGATTATCATTCTGGTCAGAGCCAGCAGCAATGGCGCCCCACCTGGTTGTATTTTGTGTGTGTTATCTATGTTGGGCATTTATTTATTCAATTGGCATGAATAATCCATGCAACATCTCCCTCTTGCCCTCCATATATATAGTGAGTGCAGATATAATTTAATCAGGAGCACAGTCTTGCCTGTTTTGAACTCACTTGTCATAGCCAAATAGTTGACTTGCAAATCCCTGTCCTGTTTCATGGCTGCTTTTTAAAAAAAATTGTTAAAATATTACCAGGGAAGGTAAACCACTGATAAGCACCTATCCCTATCAAGAAAAAAGATGTTTTTTTCTGGTCTCATGGTGACCATGGCACAAGGCAATGCCCCTTGATGTTTGCCTACATAGCAGTCACTGCTATTCAAAATAATTCATTCGGCACTTATTGGAGGTCATTTTAACTTTCAGTGATGGTGTTAAACGGGCGTTATCGGATTGGTCACCTGTTATACACCCCGCCCGATTTTCCTTTCCATTGAAGCTGGCCGATCCGATATCGCCCGTTTTACACCATCACTGAAAGTTAAAATGACCACATTGAGATTCTTTTGAGAGATAATGGCCTGGATTTTGTGGCCAGCGGTGAAGTGATGGTGCTGGCCATTGACCTCAAAGAAAGTTGCCCGCGAAGATCTAGCGATCTCTGTGGCGTGGATTTCACCTCTACCAATGTTAATTTCATTCTGGCGCCAAGTCTAGGGGACCTCCAGCGACCAGCAACAGTGATGTCATCAAGCTGGCTAAGCAGCCAATCAAATTGAAGAATTCTCACAGACAGCAAAACAGGAAGTAAAATCCACTGATTTTCCTTCACTTTTTAATCATTTTACAGAGAGCAAAATAAAGATTGGGACATACACATGGGATTAAAGGAGAAGCTGAAATATCATAAACAAATGTTTAAAAAATGATAAAAACCATGGAATTTTTATCAGAATGGGAAAATTTGACATTTCGCAAATATAAAATTTGTTTTTTCAGGGCCAAAACTGTTGTTCAGCAGGAGTTATGACTCAGTCGCTGTTAAAAACCTAGCTACACCTCATTGAACAAGGCTTCACCTTTTTGGCGGTTTCTAACAGCGATATTGGAGCGTAAAAGCTGAAGTTTTCGTCAGTTCAGTGACGTCAATTGATTTCCGACTGCGGGGAGTTCAACAGTGCGCGCCCTGTAGAGGACCAGGGAATAACTGACAGCAACTTCTGGACTTCCGCGTTCACCTGCGCATGTGCATACTCCAGAAGTTGCTGTCAGGTTCATAGTTGTAATGACAGCAAATGCTGACAGTTTCGTTGTCATTGGAACCGCAAATTCCAGGCCATTATATCAAATGTTTCAATTTCTCGCCTAGATGGATTTAAGTGGATAAATGGATGCTTAGCATTAAAAAACTGATATGCCAATTTTAATTTTCTAGATTTTTTTCACCATCTGTTCTCAATCAGTCCTCAGCAAATAACAGTAGAATATATTGTTTCCAGCTCATTTCAATACCTTTTATTTGATTAAATTTCCATTTTCAGGTGTTTTTAAATGTTGTTTTGTTACTAAGGAGCAGCTGATTTTCCTCAAAGGTCACATGTCACACGTAACCGGAAACAAAAATGCACAACAAAGACATTTCCCTCCACTCACGTATATCAAATGATACTATTTTTAGCTTCCCGCTTGTCTCAAATTCTGCTCATTAACACTTTGCATTAGCGATTTAACCTGATTGAACAGTAGATTCATATTTTGAAAGCTGCGTTTAAAATTCAGTCATCAACAGATCAGGCACAAGTTCAAGAACCATAAGAAGATCCCAGTGACCCTTTATCAAGTCTTGTGCCTAGTTTTGCAGGTAGGTAATGGTTTGATCCTCACACCTTCTCCGTGAGTGGGTTTAGTCCTGTAGTTCTAATATGGGGAATTTAAAAGGGCAGTGTCATCATGAAAACCATTTTATTATTTATCGAGTGTGGGCAATCATGAGATGATTGGCAATGTATGATATGTCACTTCTGCTACTATAATTAAATATTTTTTAATCAAAACAAAGATTAATAACAATACAAACACAAATAGAGCAGGTATTCCACCTATAACCTTGCTCTGGCTAGAAACATGTGGTGTTTGGGATCAAGATACTCCTGGCTGTTCTCAATGACAATGGACCTAAATACTGAACACGATGGGGAATATTTGTCACTGAAATATCACAAGCAAAGAAAGCCCACCACTGGACCAAACTAGATCCAATGTTTGGTCTAGTTGATAGTGCAATTTGCTGAGAAGTGCCGAACTTTCCAGTGTCTCCTACCAATACCACTGCCAGAGTATGAAGATGACAAGGCTGGAAAAAACAAAAATTCATTGGGATTCAATCGGCACTTACAATTTTGCCAGCGACCTTCAGCAATATTGACAGGATTATCAATTGTCTATACTCTGCTTTACTGTTGGTCGTTGTGATTTTCTAATACTCTTAACTGAGAGGTATAGTGTGTATCTGCAGTTAGCCAAGTCTGCTCAGGAAAGCATAAAGGACAAAATTGGGGGATTAATTTCCATTATCGTGCTGCAGCTTACTGCTTAAAATTATGTTCCCCACTAAATACATGTAATGGTTTAAATAAGTACCATTTTTCATTGGCCTTCCTTGATTGTGCGCCAACTTTAGCCAGAGATTAGCTGAGCCTCACAGATTACGAAGGTCTTATGTACGAACCCAATTGTGTGTTGAGTTAGTTGATTGCAGAAGCAGGGGTGCTCTAACTGGCCTGAATGCCCCTGAGATAGGGCTGAGTTAGTTGTCAGGTGAGGACAATGGCACGATTGGTTGTGATGTCTTCACCGTTGAATAGCCCATCAAAACTCCGAGTCAAGGTTCACACAATGAATAGTGGCTGCTAGGGGCAAATACATGAGGTTGGCCACTGTCTGTGGAACTGTCTCTAGCAAATTGCCAATTTCTTCAGGTGAGGAGAGAATTGGTGAGAGAAAAAGATGAGTCCATATTAAGAAAAAATATATAAATATCTCATCCCAGCAACTGTTTTTAAGTAAATGTTCCTGCAATCAATAATTGCTGGCATGATATTAATTAATTCTTCTTTTATAATCTAACTGAATCTGACAAATATGGAGAGTCCGAATTTAACTAGTTTTGGATAGGAAATGTTATAAATGTTGGCTGTACATGTGACTGGCCCTGCCTTCCGTAACAAAACAAATTCTGTATCCCCAGGATTGTGTTTGGCAGTTCAATCAAGCCTGCTCCCATGTGCTAACATTTCCCTGAGGTCGATAAACTCTGCAATCAGAATAGTTTTACAGCTTCACAAAGAAGCTGATTTATGGAGGATCAGCAGTGAAACTATTCTAATAAAAACAGAACTTTTGTTTTAATGTATTCAGCAATTACACATTGTTTATCTATAATTCAAACAAGCGGTGGTATTTACTGTATTAGGTGGTTAACTAAGTCAATTCATGTAGCAATACATCAGTACATGAGAGATGTCTGTCCACCCTGCTTGGCAAGACTTCTGCAGCAGTTTTTGTAGACCGCTCTAGAATGTATTTCAAGGTAGTAATATGCCTTGAGGTGGATAACTGATAAACTACTCAAATTACAAAGTTTGGAGTACCATCTCAATCCTAAGATTTATTACTGCCTTATAGTAATGTGACTTTCCAATGGAATTGGCTTGAAGATTTCAACATTATAACCTACAGAATGCACCTGGAAATTGGCTGACACTTCTCATCTTTGATTACATTTTATTTAAACTGAAAAGTCAAGTTGAAGGTCTAAGGACCGTAGAGCAGAACCAGCATGGTTGAAAAGAATAAAGACCTTGAGGTAAATTAGGAAGTAGTAATTGGGTGATGTTCAGCTTGGGTTTTAAAAGCCTGAAGATTGGAGCAGGAAGGACAGGCTGAGGGAAGTAAGGAGTTCCACGATTTTGATATACCGTGGACATATAATAACTGACAAGCATACAAGCTGAAAGCCAGTGAACATAATCAATGACCTTCAGTCTGTTGTATAATACATAAAAGGCAGTTTTGTCTACTGTTGCGTCAAGTTGTCTGCACACTTCTTTTTCTATTTTTTTGTTTCAGTTGTATTTTTTTCCACTTCTGATTATTGCCGCACTTCATGCCATGCGCTCATCCCCAGCCAAGAGGGTTAGCTGAATATTGCCTGCCAAGTATCCACCACTGCTGCTTTAGAACTCAGCTGCTGCATTAAAAAAAGCAGCACGTATTCCTCTTGTGAATTCAGTGAGTTTAGTCAGTGAGCAGCTCAGCAATACAAACCAGAAAGGTCTCAGGTATGATTCCTGGTCTCTGCTGAGTTCGCTGATCTCAGCTGGGGTGGCAGCAAGAGTGCTATAATCAGCCTCCGCCAGCACCCCCCCACACCCCACCCCGGGTTTTCCAGCTGAATAGTCAGCCTGGATTGCCACTCCGAATCATTATTTGGAATCATAGAATGGTTACAGCACAGAAGGGCCCGTCGAGCCCGTGCCGGCTCTCTGCAAGAGCACTTCAGCTAGTCCCACTCCCCCCGCCCTTTCCCCATAGTCCTGCAAATTTTTGTCCTTCAGGTACTTATCCAATTCCCTTTTGAAAGCCACGATTGAATCTGCCTCCACCACCCTTTCAGGCAGTATATTCCAGATCCTAAACACTCACTGATTTAAAAAGTTTTTCCTCATGTCGCCTTTGGTTTTTCTGCCAATCACCTTAAATCTGTGTCCTCTGCTTCTCGACCCTTCTGCCAATAGGAACAGTTTCTCTCTATCTACTCTGTCTAGATCCCTCATGATTTTGAACACCTCTATCAAATCTCCCTTCAAAATCAAACCTTCTCTGCTCTAAGGAGAACAACCCCAACTTCTGCAGTCTAGCCATGTAACTGAAGTCCCTCATCCCTGGAACCACCCTCTCTAAGGCCTTCACATCCTTCCTAAAGTGCTGTGCCCAGAATCCAGCAACCTCTTCCGGAAGTATCTATGTATGGACATCGGGTGAATTCAGGATCAGGTTCAGCTCTGATATTCCCAGTGCCCATACATGAATACAAACCCAGCAAGGAGTTAACACCTACAGACCAGGAGAGGAGAGCAGGGGAAAAATTGGCAAGGAAAAAAAGCCTGAAGAAGCACCAGGCTCAGTCATTGTAATGAGCCACATTGTTACAGACGCAAAGGCCTCAAAAATCCAATGGAGAGTCACGTCCCAGCATAACTGCCGTAATGCACCTACGCAGGACCACCATTGCTGGCCATGCCAAGGTTCACAGCATCGGGAGAGGTCCCGAGTTTTCCATGCCAATGGTGGGTGTGCACACCACTGGTAGTGCATTTGGGGCACCCACCCACTGAAGAGGCCAGAAAGTCCAGCCAAAGGGTGGCCTGCCTAGGGAGAATACTGGGTTTACGCCACGCCCCCATCCCCAGGAATATCCATCAGCTGCTCCCAGCAGTCCACTTTGTATATACACAAGTGTTTTTGAAAAAAACTGACCAGTTCCACATTTGAGGTCCAGACCACAATCTTGGCCTGAACCTCCAGCTGAGCCCCACTTGTGATGCTGGTTGGCCAGTAGGCCCGATTCCACCAGACGTGCCTCTGCAGATCCTACTTTGGGTTCCTCTGAGGGCCAGGAAAGCAGGAACTCCTGGTGTTAAGATACAGATCAGCCACGATCTAATTGCAGGCTGGAGGGGCTGAATGGCCTACTCCTGTTCCTACGGCCGGGATTTTACTTCGGCGGGTCCATGGCAGGCAACGTTGGTGCTGGGTCCCAACCCCGCTGCTGGCTCCATCCTGCTGTGTGGAATGACTTTCCGTTGAATGGGCTAGTTAAGCCCGCCCAGTGTGTTTCCCAGCCAATTAGAGAAAGCAGGTCTGGTGACGTCATTTGATGACGGGTCATCAGCCGGCTTCATTAAAGGGACCATGGCCAACATTAATTTGACATTTGTGCTGTCAGTGTTCTACAGCGTTAAGGTGCTGCAAACACTGACAATGACTGCACAAAGACACAGAGCTGCTCCCAGGCTCTCCAATGACTCCCTCCATATGCTTATGGAGGGAGTCACAGCACGCAGGGAGGCCCTCTTCCCTTCCCATGAGTGGAAGACACCTCCCCAGGAGATCAACACAGCCCGGTTGCACATTGCACAGGAGGGCACAAGCAGGGACGTGGTCAGGGACCTGGGTGCAGTGCCACAAACGTTTCAATGATCTCAGTAGATCACGAAACGTTAGTACAAAGCCACACTCAACCTCATCCAAAATAACAACAGAAAACGCTGGAAAAACTCAGCAGGCCAGGCAGCATCCGTAGAGAGAGAAAGAGAGTTGACGTTTCAGGTCGATGACCTTTCATCAGAACTGGGAAGAGCTGGAAATCAAATAGATTTAAGGCCAGGGTAAAGCTGGGAAAAGGGGGAGGGGATAAAGGAACAAAGGAGGAGATGAAGAGACATTAAGAGACATTAAGAGATATGCAAGGCTAGAGGTGGTGTTAATGTGACAGATTAAGGCTGAATGAAGTGTGAAATCTACTGGCAGAATGAAGGACAGCTGCCAGCTTCTAGGAGGAAAAAAAAAAGGTGGGGGGGACAAATAAAAGGGTGGATAAAATAAAATATAAATGTGATTGGAGCTGAGGTTATGATCTAAAATTGTTGAACTCGATATTGAGTCCAGAGGGCTGTAGCGTGCCTAAACGAAAGATGAGGTGCTGTTCCTCGAGCTTACGCTGAGCTTCCGTGGAACAGTGTATTAGGCCGAGGACGGTGAGGTCAGAGTGGGAGTGAAGCGGTGAATTAAAGTGACAGGCCACCGGGAGCTCGGGGTCCCCCTTACGGACTGAACGGAGGTGTTCCGCAAAGCGGTCACCCAATCAACCTCATCCAACTGTGCCTCTCATCACATCCCCATCACTCTGCCTTCCGTAACCTACTCCTGCACATCCTTCTCACACCAACTTACCTTGCACCTCCACCCATCCCTCTCTTTCTGCATTATCACATCCCCATCTCACTAGCCACCCCTCACACTCACCCTCATCCTAGTCCAATCATACCAACTAACACATAAGGATATGCACTTGGGTGTTTTATGCAACATTCATGTAAAGTTTTTGTTAATGTGGTGTCAAACATTGAAGCCTTTATTTTCAACACTTTGCATTCGTGGACAGATTTGTGTGCACCTTTGTAAGTGGCTTAGTGAGTTGTAGTGAATGGTGAGACATAACGGTACCCCACGCAATGGTCATGAGTGTGAAAGGAATGGCTTGGGCATTGTAGGGATGCTTTATGGTGATGGTGTGGGGTGGTGCCAACCTGGTGCATCATGTGGCAGCCAGGGTGTACAGCGTCAAGTGAAGTAAATCTGGCCATGGTGAGGCCATCTCTGGCCTCCCGGGCAGCAATGTGGTCGGGTGCTGATGCCCTGTGTCCTGTGCAGCATCAGGTGATTGCGGAGAAGGTTGGTGTTGTTGTTGGTGCTGCTGGTGTGCCTGGTGCTGCTGGTGTTGGGGCTGATCGTGGTGGGATTCTGAGGACCAAGGTGAGAGAGTATAAAGGGCACCCATGCTGATGAATAGCTGGCAGGTGAAGTTGAGATGACAGAAGCGATCTGTCAATGGTGAGCGAGGTAATGAGGTCAGACTGGATGGAGACTTGTGTAAAGAATTGCAGCATGGTGAATCTGTTGTGGAAATGCAGTGAGGAAGAGCTTGTGGCTGAGGGAAGACATCTCTGTAAGGTGGGAGCTTTTACTGCACATTTGAAGCTGTCAACTCAGCAGCTGATTCAATGGCCACTGACCTCCCACCTCAGCTTCACAGACATGGTCCACGACCAGTGTGGACCCTGTGGGCGAACTGTCAAATGCAGAAGGTAAGCTGAAATTCATTCTTAAGTTGCTCTAAACAAGCCACTAATTACCTGAATTGGGTCCCTCGCTGTGAACCCGCCACTGCGTGTCGGGTCTGCTCAGCACTGACAGACCCGACATCAGGGAAAGGCGCATGGTGGCGGGTTCACAGCAGGGTCCCGACCTGCTGGGGAAAAAAAACACTTTCCCACCCGACCCGCCACCGATCGCACCCGCTGACCCCCCGGAAAATCTCGGCCTATGATCCTATAGGGAGTCCCGGCCACTAACCCCATTAATACTATCGCCTTGTCTGGGGTGAGCGGAGGCTCCTCTTCCACAAGACCATCCTGGAAACAGCAGTGCAAGGTTGTGACCCAGAGTACCTGGGTCTAAGTCTAACTTTTGGCCCTTCAGCTAAACTACTGATGTTACGGCGTGAGTGCGCCAGAAGGGCAGCGGAATCTTTGGGACCCTCAGCCCTTTCACCTGCTGTTGGTAGCACAAGAATTTACTCCCCAACACAGATGGGGTGCCTATAGAGGACATTAATAGAGCTGGAGCACACTGAATATTTTTTTTTTAATATTCGTTTATGGGATGTGGGCATCGCTGGCAAAGCCAGCATTTATTGCCCAACCCTAATTGCCCTTGAGAAGGTGGTGGTGTGCCGCCTTCTTGAACCGCTGCAGTCCGTGTGGTGAAGGTATTCCCATAGTGCTGCTAGGGAGGGAGTTCCAGGATTTTGACCCACCGACAATGAAGGAACGGCGATATATTTCCAAGTCAGGATGGTGTGTGACTTGAAGGTGGTGGTGTTCCCATGCGCCTGCTGCCCTTGTCCAATATAGTGAAGGAACTTGGTATAACACTGGTGGCTATACGAACAGTTCTACTGCACTTCTGGTGGTAAATCCAGCTCAAAAATGCTTGTGGAAGATTTGTCTGAATTGATTTTCCATTAAGGATGCTGAGACAAGTTAAAACGGAGAATGCTCTCAAAAATAACAGGGAATAGTTAGTTAAAAATAATTTTGTATTCCTTAGGTCTGATTGTTGTGCATATAAGTTAAAATCCCTGTAAAAATATTTAGGCCTAGAAATTCGTTGGATGTGTTCATTTTTCAGGAGCAAAACGGCCACTTAAGTGTCCAATGTGGCGTGTGGCACGCACGTGCTCACTCCATGCCTCAAGATGCACCAGCATCAAGATGCTCTGTAGGCATCCAGGTCACGGACCTGACGAATGTAAAATGAAGTTAAAAATACGTAAATTTTAAATATTTTGTTGTCGGACCTTTTTGTGATATTGGACTGCCTCAGCACCTGACTCACCCCGTGATAAACTCACTCAACAACTCGTGGTGCCAATAGGTAGCTCATTTGGAAGTGCAGGCTTACCCACATGGGCCGGGCTCCTCTCCCTCCAAATGTTTAGAGAGCACCAGGATGGAGCTAACATGCAGTAAACATTTAAATCAGCTCGCCTCAGCAAGTTTCTTTGGGATGTAACTAGCAGGGTAGACAAAGGGGGACCAGTTGATGTAGTATATTTAGATTTCCAAAAGGCATTCGATAAGGTGCCACATAAAAGGTTATTACACAAGATAAGGGCTCATGGGGTTGGAGGTAATATATTGGCATGGATAGAGGATTGGTTAACGGACAGAAAACAGAGAGTAGGGATAAACGGGTCATTTTCAGGTGGCAGGCTGTAACTAGTGGGGTGCTGCAAGGATCAGTGCTTGGGTCTCAGCTATTTACAATCTATATTAATGACCTAGATGAAGGGACTGAGTGTAATTTATCCAAGTTTGCTGACGATACAAAGTTAGGTGGGACAGTAAACTGTGAGGAGAACACAAAGGGCGCAAAATTCGGTAGCGCCCTGTTTCGGGGTGGTAACGCTGGCGAGGCGGACATCCTGCGCCTGGCGAAGAAATCCAGCCCCGGCCGTGAAATTCGCCTTACCACCCCGCCCAGGAAGTGGAGCGCAATGTCGGGCTCTCCACTTCCTGCTGGGGCAATAACCGAGGCAATGTCAGGGCGCGATCGGCAGTGCTCCGCGGAGGATCCGCAGAGCACTGCCGTGTTTCAACGCCCCTCCCCTTCAGTTAAAGGGGGGGGGGGGGGGGCCACTGCACATGCTGCAGGGCCTCCGATGGCCCCAACTTGGCCACCAGGGCGGCGTGGTGCCATGGCAGCAGACCGGCGCCAAGACGAGGTGCCGGCCAGGACCATGGCACAGCACACCATGGAAGGCTGACCTGGAGGTCGGCCAAAAAAAGAAAACGGTGGCACGGGTCGCGGTTGCACCTATCCTTTAATGACGCAGCCGAATTTCTGCCACGGGGCGGTAAGGGGACATGGTGGGGCACTAAGGGGTCGCCACGCACGGCGATGACGTCATTGCCGGAGGCGTGGCGGCCCGGGGAACTACCGGTGGGGGCGCGGCGCTATCGGGTAGTGCCTCAGCATCGCCCCGCTGATTTTTGTGGGAGGCGCTTTTTTCACCCCCCGGGCGATAACCCCTTTGCGTCCCCCAGAGGCGCTAATAGCAGGGGTAAAGGAGCCAAATTTCACCCCCAAAGAGTCTGCAAAGGGATATAGATAGACTAAGTGAGTGGGCAGTAAGGTGGCAGATGGAGTATAATATAGGGAAATGTGAGGTTAGTCACTTTGGTAGGAAGAATAGAAAAACAGAATATTTTTTAAATGGTGAGAAACTTTCAAATGTTGGTGTTCAGAGAGATTTGGGTGTCTTCGTGCAAGAAACACAGAAAGCAGGTACAGCAAGCAATAAGGAAGGCAAATGGCATGTTGGCCTTTATTGCAAGGGGGTTGGAGTATAAGAGAAAGGAAGACTTGCTACAATTGTACAGGGCCTTGGTGAGACTACACCTGGAATACTGTGCACAGTTTTGGTCTCCTTATCTAAAGAAGAATATACTTGCACGAAGGTTCAGTAGATTGATTCCTGGGATGAGAGGGTAGTCCTGTGATGAGAGATTGTGTAGAATGGGCCTATATTCTCTGGAGTTTAGAAGAATGACAGGTGATCTCATTGAAACATACAAGATTCTGAAGTGGATTGACAGGGTAGGTGCTGAGAGGTTGTTTCCCCTGGCTGGAGTATCTAGAACTAGGGTTCATAGGCTCAGGATAAGGGGCCATTTAAGACTGGGATGAGGAGGAATTTCTTCACTCAGAGGGTTGTGAATCTTTGGAATTCTCTGCCCCAGAGGGCTGTGAATGCTGAGTCTTTGAGTATATTCAAGGCTGAGATAGATAGTTTTGGACTCTAGGGGAATCAAGGGATATGGAGATCAGGCGGGAAAGCGGAGTTGAGATCGATAATCAGCCGTGATCTTATTGAATGGCGGAACAGGCTCGAGGCCTACTCCTGCTCCTATTTATTATGTTCTTACAGCTAACTATTGTCATAAGACTTAACCAGATATCTGATGGGGTCCAGTGGTAGTTACAGCTATCCTTAGCTCTTTGAAAGGAAGTGTTAAACCTTGAAAGTATTTCAACTACCATAATGTACACAACCCCCAAATTAACTTTGTTCCTGATTTAATAACCTCGTTCTGAGTTGATATCTTGAATATGAGACCCATTGAGATTTAAAGTGCTAAACAAGACTTTAGCGTAGTCTGGCCCAAGTGTGAACCCACCCACAGAAACCTGCTGAAGGAAGCTGATTTAAATGTTTACTGCATGTTAGCTCCATCCTGGTGCTCTCTAAACATTTGGAGGGAGAGGAGCCCGGCCCATGTGGGTAAGCCTGCACTTCCAAATGAGCCACTGCCTGGCTGGGATCCATACTGCTGTGTCTGGTCTCAGACTGGTAGCTACAATATAAATCTATCACAAAACGAAGAGTTTGCTTCCTATACATTTCAGGGGGAAACAGATGCCCTAAAAAAAAATCTGTTGGACAGAATCTGTAAAATTATGCCAGAAAAATAAGACCAACAATCTTACTAAAATGAACAGTTGGGACAACAGCATCTGCATTCTACTGAAATGAATGAGAAGCTATGCTATGAGCTGTAGCAGCACTGAGGTGCTTAATAATTTTGTTTGCCAATCTGTCTTGTTCACAATTTATTAATATTTTAATCTGAAAACATTTGCATATTGCAGGAGTTCAAATGATTGGTTATACAGCCTACAGTCTACTCTTAATTCAAAGTTACTTAGGTCAAATTAACTAATAATTTGATTCTTTAAGCATTATATTCCCAATTTGTTACGTTATTTACGTTGCTTAATTCAAATAAAAGCAATTTTTTTTGGCAGGTAACAAATACTGAACTGTCTGGGGTAAGCTATACTGATGGGAAGTGTTCAATAGATTGATTTTGTTGAAATTTACTTCTATGTTGTTTAACTGACTCTTCAAAAGCAAAAAAAAAATCATGCTTGCAATCAATCGATGATCTTTTTAGTTCAGTTCTATAACTATGATTGTAACTCGGAGTGGGTTTTGGTGGGAAACAGCTCCGGCAAGTTAATTTCCAACCTGATACCAGTAGCAGGAAGCCACGGCAACGCTAACTGGCAGGCTGCATTTAAATGCCTGGAATGGGCGGGAGGAGAGTGCAGAGTGGCTGCCAGCAGGGGATGATTGGGCGGCCAGGCCGGCCCCAGCTTACACGTAAGTGGCGGAGAAAGGGTTTCAGGAGGGCTGTGCGGGAAGTGGGGGGGGGGGGGGCGGCGGGGGGAGATTCTAGGGCAGGGGGAGGTCGCGACTTCCTTTGTGGGGCCCAGAGCAGCAGGTCTGAAGGTAGAAGAGGCCCAACAAGGCTACTTGGACCAGCTGCAAACCTGCTTCAGCCAGGCAGGAAGGCGACTGCAGTTTCCCCACTCAGGCCCCAGTTAAAATGCAATCAGGGTCCTATTGGTGTAATAGGAACTTGATTTGTCTAAATTCACAAGGCCCCCGCCTGGCTCAGTGAGATGCCTCATGCACCTGCTGAACCCTGCAGGTTAAAAGCGGAAATGTCATTAAAGGGTCGAGTTACGAGTGGGTAAGTAACCTGCTTGATCTTTAACTGCCCACCGGTTTCTGCCGGGATGGCAGGGTTAAAATCAACCCTGATGTAAACTGATGTGGGACTAAAGCATCCTTTCCTGGTTGCCCCCCTCCCTCTCTGTATTCTATTTTTTAAATTTTCTTGCTCGAGTCCCCATGATTCTGTGTCAGTTTATAGCCAAGGAGAGTATTCTGGTGTCAAACTCCTGATTATTCTCTTTTTTTCTTTAAATCACAGCAGACCTATAGTCCATTTCCATGTGTGTATTATGTAAATCAATGCCAGAGGATAAAAAAGGTCATCAATTGGTACATAACTTGGAATGAGAGACAAAAACCCAGGAAATAAGTTTAAAAAAATGCAGGGTTAGCACGCTGTATTACATATCAAAAGCCCTGTGTCGGCGCATGTTGCACTCAAGTGGCATGAATGTCATTATTCTACAGTCAACAAGTACACACAATCAGAAATCAGCAGTAGTGCAACTGAAAACATCAGTTGTAGGAGAAGTCATCGAATCATAGAATCTTACAGCACAGAAGGAGACCATTCGGCCCATCGGGCCTGTGCCGGCTCTTTGAAAGAGCTGTCCAATTTAGTCCCACACCCCAGCTTTTCCCCCATAATCCTGCAAATTAGTCCTCTTCAAGTGCATGCCCAATTGCCTTTTGGAAGTTACTATGGAATCTGATTCCACCACCCTTTCAGGTAGTGAGTTCAAGATCTTAACATCCCTCTGTGTGAAAAAAATTCTCAACATTTCCCCACTAGTTCTTTTGCCAATTATTTTAAATCTATGAGCTCTGGTTACTGACCCACTTGCCAGAGGAAACTGTTTCACTCAACTTGCTCTATCAAAGCCCCTCATAATTTTGAACACCTCTATTAGTTCTCCCCTTAACCTTCTCTGCTCTAAGGAGATCAAACCCAGCTTTTCCAATCTCTCCACATAACTGAAGTCCCTCTTCCCTGGTATCATCCTGGTAAACCTCCTCTGCACCTTCTCCAGGACCTTGACATCATTCCTAAAGTGTGGTGCCCAGACTTGTGCACAATACTCCAGCTGAGGCCTAACTAGTGATTTGTAAACGTTTAGCATAACTTCCTTGTTTTTGTATTCAATGCCCGTTTTACAAAACCAAGTATCCCATACGCTTTCTTAACTGCCTTATCAACTTGCTCTGCCACCTTCAAAAATTTGTGAATGTGCACCCCCAGGTCCCTCTGCTCTTGCACCCTGCTCAGAATAGTACCATTTAGATTATACTGCCTTTCTATGCTGTTCCTCCCAAAGTGCATCACTTCACACTTATCCGCATGCATCTGCCATGTGTCTTCCCATTTCACCAGTCTCTCTATGTCCTCCTGAAGTCTGCTACTATCCTGCTCACTATGTACTACATTGCCAAGTTTTGTATCATCCGCAAACTTCAAAATTGTACTCCTTGTACCCAAGTCCAGGTCATTTATATATAACAAGAAAACCAATGGTCCGAACACCGACCCCTGGGGGACTCCACTGCATACTGCTCTCCAGTCAGAAATGCATCCGTTGAGGACTGCTCTCTACCTCCTATCCCTTAGATAATTTCATACTACCACCGTGGGCCAGAAACATACTGAAGCTCTCCTGTACACATTTTAGGAATTCTTCACCCTCCTTGCCCTTTATTCTGCTTTTTTTTCTCCAGTTTATATTAGGGTAATTGAAGTCCTCTACTATTACTGCTCTAATATTTTTACATTTTTCTGAAATTTTCCTACAGATTTGCTCCTCGATCTCCTTCTCACCATTTGGAGATCTATATTAAACACCCAGCAATATAACAGCTCCTTTTCTGCTCCTTAACTCTAACCAAATAGTTTCAGTCTTTGAACTCTCTAGTATATCGTCCCTCTGTAGAAGTGCAATATTATTCTTGACCAATACTGTCAGCCCTCACCCTCCGCCCTGTCTTTTTTCCTTCCCTATCCCTCCTGAATACATTGTAGCCAGGAGTGTTTAGTTCCCATTCCTGCCCATGTTTAAGCCAGGTCTGTTATAGCCACTATATTATAATCCCATGTGTCAACTTGCGCCTGTAACTCATCAACTGTATTTGTAACACTCCTCGCATTAACACACATGCATTACAACACCATGCTAGTCAGCTTTGCTTTTTTCCTCCATCTAATTCCTGCTCTTTCTACACTGTTCTTTGTTCTGCTGCTGTTGGTCTCTCCTAGTTTTCTATGCACCTTGTCTCTCCTCTCTGCTGCTACATCCTAGTGCCTCTCCCCCTGCCAAATTAGTTTGAACCCTCCCCCACAGCACTAGTTAACTTCCCCACGGGAACATTAGTCCCAGCCCTGTTCAAGTGCTACCCATCCGGCTTGTACAGGTCCTTCCTGCCCCAAAACTGACACTGAGCACAAAATCATGATTTAGATAACCAATGCAATGCCAGTCTTTAGAAGAATCAGGTCCCACGTCTTGAAATGTTTCACAGGATGATCCCGGCGCACATATACACATACAATAATTTAAAATGGGCTCGCCTCTGGGCCCAGGACCATTTTTCAAGAAAGCCTTAGAAATATGCATAAAAAAAATGTAACAATACTTACAACCATACCATTTAGGGACACCCAACAATCAGGGGGAAAATCCTGAAGTAACGGAACTAGAAACTGGAGACAACCGTCCCAGTGGCATAACAGAAGCATCATTCCAATGAGATTAAATATTCTCACCACTGCACTGGCAAAATCATATGTCATATGGAAAATCTGAAAGGGTAATACAGAAAGAAATTAGGATTTAACACTTAGCTTCTTTGGTAAATTTTGTCACAGATATTCTTATGGATATCGAGCGAGAACATTCAGAGGCCTTTGGATTACAGGTGCAGCGCAGCTATGGTTGCCGTGACATCGTAACAAATGGTATCACACTGCTACCACATTGAATTCCAGGCTGCTGTCCTACATTTTGCTGGCAATACAAAAAGGTAAACCAAGATAAATAGGCTGTACAGTAATTAATTTGACAAAATCACAGGCTGTGAAATAGCATTTGCTTAATCCTGTGCTCTACAACTGAACCTTCATTCTGTCAAGAAGTTCTCCAGTTCAGAATGCAGCAGTTATATTCACAATTAGGAACGGAAATTCGGTTTGTTTCCACCCTTGATTAATTGTAAGCATCATAAATGAGGAACTGATTATTCAACAAGGCATCTTTTCCAAGAATTCTGATCATTTATTAAAGCAAATAAAACAAGTTCAGTTATTTAGTGACAACTACACATCAGTATTTTCCTTATTGTTCCCCTCCGCAAACAAGACAAGAATTTTCTGGGACAATGAAATAAAGTATCAGCTGTATCTTTCGCACAGTGGCTGACACACAGCAATTTAAAAGTCAGTAATGAAAATGAATAACGAACCTTTAAAGTTTTATTGGCCTGAAGGTAAAATTAATAATTAAAATTAGTTGGTAGTTAACATACAGAGAATTCAGCAAGGGACCAATATCTAAATCATAATTTTGTGCTTTGTGCCAGCTGGATCATTCACCTTTCGGTGGTGTGAGAAAGATGTTCTCAGGCTCATCAAACAGCTGACTTTGCACATGCACTCTTCAGTATGAACAGCGACTGTACTAAGATCCAGTGTACTTTGTGAGCTTTACGGCACTATGAAGAGCTCCCCAGTGTGAATGAGTTTGATACAGCCAACGCTAAATCCTTACCTGGCACTTGATTGACTCAATTTGCTTGGTCATCGATAAAAAAAAAATCCATTTTATTGCTACATTGTTAATAAAAGTCATGCAAAAATGCGTAATTATCCACTGAAGTCAGCTATACAATATCGTATGATTGAACTAAGCATGTGAGTTTGATCCCACAAATACAACTCAACTAGAAGTGAAGAGTTGAGTTTTTTTGCAGGGAGAGTTGTGTGGAGTAGCCTGGGTATGAAGAATGGGAAGACAGACAGCATTCGACAGAGAACCTTGAAGCATCAATCCAGGGAGGCTTGAACATCTTTGTGACGTGGGAAATTTTCAACACTGGTCTTGGCGCATGGAGCAAGAAGGGATACTGATCTTACTCACCTAGTTCTCCTGCCAGGTCCATATCACCTCTCATCAAGGAAATTAAAAGCACCATGCTCAACACACACTGTCAACCAAATGCTGGATACATTTTCATATCAACAAAAGCCTACGGGACAATTCTAACAGTAAAAAAGGCTAAAACACAGGTTTGTATGCCAGGCCACATCTCTGAGTTGATCCCACATTGCTTGTCAAAATGTGAAGACCTGTCAGTTTGATGAGTTCTGCTCACGTTTTGTATTTGTAGTATAACTGGCCCATCAAATACTGGCTTCATAGGAAGCATTTAATAAATTATATTTCAATGTCAGAGTCCTCTGATGAAGAGCGACAGCACTGGAGAATGGGACAACTTTTATTTTTGAACCGAATGACCGTTTCATCATTCCCATAAGGGACACTGCCATCAGTTGCAATTTAGCACTTTCACAAACTGCTGTGAGAACAGACACCACGGAGGAATTTTTCGGGGGGTCAGCGGGGCATTTGGAGGCGGGTCAGCTGGGAAAATGGTTTTTTTTTTGACAGCAGGTAGGGAACCCGCCGTCAACCCACCTCCACGCTCGTCTCCCAGATGTTGGGTCAGTCATCGCTGAACAGACCCGACACCAAGCGGCGGGGGAGGCAATTTACATCATTTGAGAGATTGTTAAGAGGCAATTAACTAGTATTTTATGCTTACCTTTAGATTTTTTGAGTTCGCCAATGGCTTCCCCGCTGCTCAGGGATCACTTCAGGTAAGGAGGTCGGGTGTTGTGTCAGGATGGGATGATTTACTAACTTGACAGCTGCAAATGGTCTATAATAGCTCCCATTTTATAGGTGTTCACTTTCCAAGGTCAGAAGCTGTTACTTACTGCATTTGGAAGACAGATTGAGCTTTATGCAGCTTGCAAGTGTGTGGAGCTAAATCTCTATCCAGTGTCACCTCATTGGAACAACCTCTCTCACCATTGACAGATCGCTTCTGTCATCTCAACCTCACCTGCCATCTATTCCATCAGCATCATAGCCCTTGAAAGAAATCACACCTTGGTCCTCAGAATCCCACCACGATCAGCCCCAACACCAGCAGCACCAGGCACACCAGCAGCACCAACATCCACATCAACCTTCTCCGCAGTCAGCTGGTGCTGCACAGGACACAGGACATCATCAACTGACCACATTGCTGCCCGGGGCGCCAGGGATGGCCTCACCATGGTCAGATTTACTTCACTTGACGCTGTACACACTGGCTGCCACATGATGCACCAGGTTGGCACCACCTCATACCAACACCATAAAGCATCCCTACAATGTCCAAGCCATTCCTTTCACACTCATGACCATTATGGGGGGGTACCGTTATGTCTCACCATTCACTGCAACTCACTAAGCCACTTCCAAAGATGCACACAAATCTGTCCAAGAAGGCAAAGTGTTGAAAATAAAGATTTCAATGTTTGACAGCACAGTAACAGAAACTTCACATGAACATTGGCTAAAACACCCAAGTGCCCGCCCTTGTGTGCTGTTAGTTGCTTTGATTGGACTAGGATGAGGGTGAGTGTGAGGGGTGGCTAGTGAGATGGGGATGTGATAATGTAGATAGATAGAGAGGGATGGGTGGAGGTGCAAGGTAAGTTGGTGTGAGTAAAGATGTGCAGGAGTAGGATAGGGAAGGTAGAGTGATGGGGATGTGCTGAGAGGCACAGCAGGATGAGGTTGAGTGTGGCTTTGTACTAATATTTCGTGATCTACTGAGATTATTGAAAGGCTTGTGCCACTGCAGCCTGGTCCTCCTGACGACATCCTGTGCAATGTGCAACCAGGCTGCGTTGGTCTCCTGGGGAGGTCTCTTCCGCCTATGGGAAGGGAAGAGGACCTCCCTGCATAGAAACATAGAAAAATAGGAGCAGGAGTAGGCCATTTGGCCCTTCGAGCCTGCTCCGCCATTCAATATAATCACGGCTGATTCTCTATCTCAATACCATATTCCCGCTCCCTCCCCATACCCCTTGATGCCTTTTGTGTCTAGAAACCTATCTATCTCCTTCTTAAATATATTCAGTGACTTGGCCTCCACAGCCTTCCGTGGTAGAGAACTCCACAGGTTCACCACCCTCTGAGTGAAGAAGTTTCTCCTCATCTCAGTCCTAAATGTCCTACCCCGTATCCTGAGACTGTGACCCCTCGTTCTAGACACCCCCCCCACCCCAACCAGGGGAAACATCCTCCCTGCATCCAGTCTGTCTAGCCCTGTCAGAATTTTATACGTTTCAATGAGATCCCCTCTCATTCTTCTAAACTCTAGTGAGTACAGGCCTAGTCGACGCAATCTCTCCTCATACGACAGTCCTGCTATCCCAGGAATCAGTCTGGTGAACCTTCGCTGCACTCCCTCTATGGCAAGTATATCCTTTCATAGGTAAGGAGACCCAAACTGCACACAGTACTCCAGGTGTGGTCTCACCAAGGCCCTGTATAACTGTAGTAAGACATCCTTGCTCCTGTACTCAAATCCTCTTGCAATGAAGGCCAACATACCATTTGCCTTCCTAACTGCTTGCTGCACCTGCATGTTTGCTTTCAGTGACTGGTGTACACGGACACCCAGGTCCCTTTGTACAATCTATCACCATTTAAATAATACTCTGCCTTTCTGTTTTTCCTACCGAAGTGGATAACTTCACATTTATCCACGTTATACTGCATCTGCCATGTATTTGCCCACTCACTCAACTTGTCTAAATCGCTTTGAAGCCTCTTTGCATCCTCCTCACAATCCCACCTAGTTTTGTGTCGTTAGCAAACTTGGAAATATTACATTTAGTTCCCTCATCCAAATCATTGATTTATCATTGCATGCTGTGACTCCCTCCACCTAGCACAAAGGAAGATGGTTGTGGTGATTGAAGGTCAATCATCACAGCCCCAGGACATCGCTGCAGGAGTTCCTCAGGGCAGTGTCCTAGGACCAACCATCTTCAGCTGCTTCATCAATGACCTTCCCTCCAACATAAGGTCAGAAGTGGAGATGTTCGCTGATGACTGCACTGTGTTCAGTGCCATTCACAACTCCTCAGAAAATGAAGCAGTCCATGTCCTCATGCAACAAGACCTGGACGACGTTCAGGCTTGGGCTGATAAGTGGCAGGTAACATTTGCGCCACAAAAGTGCCAGGCAATGACTATCTCCAACAAGCGAGAGTCTAACCACCGCCCCTTGACATTCAATGGAATTATCACCGCCGAATCCCCCACTATCAACATCCTGGCGGTCACCATTGACCAGAAACTTAACTGGATCAGCCACATAAATACTGTGACAACAAGAGCAGGTCAGAGGCTAGGTATTCCGTGGCGAGTGTCTCACCTCCTGACTCCCCAAAGCCTTTCTACCATTTACAAGGCACAAGTCAGGAGTGTGATGGAATACTCTCCACTTGCCTGGATGAGTGCAGCTCCAACAACACTCAAGAAGCTCGAAACCATCCAGGACAAAGCAGCCCGCTTGATTGGCACCCCATCCATCACCTTAAACATCCACTCCCCCCACCACCGGCGTACTGTGGCTGCAGTGTGTACCATCTACAAGATGCACTGCAGCAACTCACCAAGGCTTCTTCGGCAGCACCTCCCAGACCCGCAACCTCTTCCACCTAGAAGGACAAGGGCAGCAGACTGAAGGGAACACCACCACCTCCAACTTCCCCTCCAAGTCACACACCATCCTGACTTAGAAGTATATTGCAGATCCTTCATCGTCGCTGGGTCAAAATCCTGGAACTCCCTAACAGCACTGTGGGAGCACCTTCACCACACGGACTGTAGCAGTTCAAGAAGGTGGTTCACCGCCACCTTCTCAAGGGCAATTAGGGATGGGCAATAAATGCTGCCCTTGCCAGCGATGCCCACATCCCATAAAAACAAATTTTAAAAAAGCATATGGAGGGAGTCATAGGAGAGCCTGGGTGCAGCCGTGCACCTCTGTGCAGTGCATGTCAGTGTTTGCAGCACTTCAATGCTGTAGAACACTGACAGTAGAACTGTCAAAAACAATTTGCGCATGGTCCCTTTAAGAAAACCGGCTGATGACGCGTCATCAAGTGATGTCATCAGAACCGCTTCCTTCAATTGGCTGGGAAATGTGCTGGGCGGGCTTAACAAGCCCAATCAGCGTAAAATCATTTCACAGAGCGGGATGGAGCCAGCAGCAGGGTTGCACCCCATCACCGACCCCAGCCGCACCGGACCCACCTCGGAAGGCGAAATCGCGGCCCTTGAAATTACACTGTGCAAAGATTAGCCTATTAAGAAATAAAAAAAACTTGCATTAATATCGTACCTTACCACATCCCCAGGATGCCCCAAAGCTCCTCACAACCAATGAATTACTTTTGAAGTGCAGCAGCCACTGTTGTTATGTGAGACAATGCAGGAGCCAAATTTTCCACACAGCAAACTCCCACAAACAGCAAGCAAGATAACTGGGCAGTTCATCTGTTCTTGGTGGTCCTGTTTGAGGGAGAAATGTTGGCCAGGAATAACTCCCTGCTCGTCACTGAATGGCACTATGGGTTCTTTTCTGTCAACTTGAGCCATCAAAAAAGGCCTGAATAATATATCATCGGAAAAACAGCACTTCTGACAATATCACACTCCCTAAGTACTTCACTGAAAGGTCATCCAAGATTGTTTTCTCAAAATCTAGAGTGGGATTTAAACCCACAAACTTCTGACTCAAGAGACAAGATTGCTATCACTGAGGAAAGCAGACACGCTTAACACATTGGTATGTAATATCTTTGTCCGCTACTTTGTTCCAGACCTGGTTTTAGCTTTATATCAGCTGCAGTTCTCCAACAAAAATTAATTGATGTGGGAATGATTTTGAAAAATTGCACATTTTCTAAACTGCAGTGATTTAATCCCATAACAAATTGTTAATAATTATATATTTTTTTGTCTCTTTATTTTTCAATTTTCCGATTGGTTGACTGTCTGTCGTATCTATTTTTTTCTTTCCAACAATTAATTTGTTTTTTAATTGATTACCTCACCAATCACAGTCTACCAAAAAACCTCTCCTTACTGAATTTCCACATCCAGAAAGAAATGTCAAGGAAGGAAAAAAGATCACCTATGACAAAAACAAGATATACCTGCCATGACAGTTCCCCATCTAACTAAATCTCTACCCTAACCCTGGCTCTGATGTTACCTCTCCCTCGCTCCCATGTGCAATATCCAGCAGATGTACTAAAATTCTCAAAAGACTGATGCAGCAAGCATTCCAGTACCTTTGCACATCAAAATTGTTCTTTTGGAACTTTGATTTTAATGCTTCTTCCAATCAATTTCAAGAATGAGTGCTGCCATCTTTTAAAAAACTAAACATTGACAAAGAATTATCTTTAACATTACCATGTTGTCCACTTCTGTGGTCTTTTTCCAAATATTTTATCTAAACTGTGAGTGATGATGACATCGTTGGAAACTAAGTCCCTCTCCCCCATTGATTTACCGTGTCACTTTTTCGACCCTGTTTCTTGATATTTTTGTTTCTCCTGATAGGCCTCTGTAACACTCTCCTCTGTGCCTCCTCATTCCTCTCCCACCAAGGTGTAGTCATTTTTTGCTTCCCCCAATGTACTTCAGAATTCCTCTACCGTCTATGTCTCTCTCTTCCCTGATGTGCTTCTATATCACTACCCCTGCTATACCTTTGTGTCGCTCGCTCCACAATGTGCCTCCATGTCCCTCACTTTCCCAATGTGCCTCCGTGTTGCTTTCCCTTCAGTGCACCTCCATGTCTCTCTCTTCTCCTGATGTACCTCGTTTCCCTCTCTCGTCACTGATATGTGCTGTGTCTTCCTCTCTTCCCGATGTGCCTTCAGCTCCCTCGTCTGCCTAATTTGCTATGGTGTTCATCTCCCATTGAAATTGCCTCCATGTCACTTTCACAGCTGGAAAGGGGACCAAAATATGAACAAGAAAGTGCAAGATAGGACATGGGCACAAAGCTGCATCATGAGCCATGATTGGAAGAGGCATCTGGCAGTACCAGAGTGGTACCCAAAGCAGGGAGCTAAGCATAAGGGCTTATTTATATCATGGAGTGAGGGCAGCAGAATCAGAAAAGGACAAAGGTGGTCAGAATCAGAGGCAAGAGCATATATCAGGGAGTGGAACAAATGAGAGTTTAAGACAGTCCTAAGACTAATGAGCTTAACTGTTTATTGATCTTCAAATGTTTAAATATTGCTTTAAACATTTAAATCATGGAAATGGGAGAAACTGACAGATAATGTCCAGTGATCTCCTGTAATGGAAAAAACACAGAGTGAGTGTAGACCTTTAAAATATTGGGCTGTATTTTCCGATGCCTACGGGTGTGTACGGGCTGTGTACACACCCGTAGGGACATTGGAAATGCTGGTTTCAGGCATGCAAAGCGCATGCGCTAAAAACCGGCATTTCCAATCTGTCAAGAATGCTCTTGACAGATCGGACACCTGCCTTGGAGAAGGGCCTCCGCGGGCAGAGAGTCCCGCTTTCTGCAGAACCTCCGCCCGCTGAAAACCCTTAGAAATCATCCGCACGCAGGAAGCCTCCTATCGGAAATTACAGGCCATTGTGTTCCTTATTTTCTCATTTGTGCAGATATAATGAAAAATATATCATGTGTTTGCTTGGGTATACCCTGGTTGTATAGAGTTGGTATCTTTGGAATTTTGTATTTTGTGAAACTCTATTCATGCCTTACTACAGTGCAAGGTTTGTGACTGTAGTCAAAAGCTGTAATAGTGATCATGAAGTGGACAAGAAAAACACAAATATTTTAACCTTACACAAACTCACAACTAAATTCTAGTGCTGTTTGAATCAAGAATTTCAGGTATACCTATACAGAAAATTCAAGTTAAAACTCTATCCTCGACACTTCACAAAGCAAATTTCTTCCTGCCCTCAAAATGTAAATCCAACTAAACTCCAGAATATCATTATCAAATATTACAACTACGTTATACTTTGATTTGATGTCATTTTATTACAATACGATGAGGTATTAAATTATGCATGATTGAACAAAATTATAATTTTACATTAAATTGGTTCAACATTCATATCCATGAAAACTGTCACGAGCCTAATAGTTAAAGGTAACGTGAGTCTTTTGATTTTTTTTAGAAGGCCTTTGATGACAATCACTCTTAAAAATATGTCTGCCCTTTTCAGTTTCATATTTTCTTATGCTCTTACTCTATCGTTGAAATCAACGGATATAAAATTGTCTGCTGGTAAAACACATCACCAGCACGCAGTGGCTGACAATGTACCAGCTGCAAATTCTTGGTAGCTGATTTGCAATCAGGAGTCACTAATTTACACCACCATCTCATTCAGCTCACGCTCTTCTATTTTTACACATCTACAAGGTGCAATATCTCTGAGTATAGTGACAATAATGGCAATGAATGGAGGGCCTACTTTGACATAAAAAGCCAAATAAACATAAAACGTCACACAAGTACACATTTTTTACAATAAAAACGAAACAATAATTTAGCACATACAACTGTAAAGGCAATCACACACGACAGAAAGTCATGGGTTCAATTGCTACTCCAGACACTTGAGCACTTAATCTAGGTTGACACCTCAGTACGGTACTGAGGAAGTGCTGCACTGCCGTAGGTGCCATCTTTCGGATGAGGCATTAAACTGAGGCCCAGACTGCCTTCGTAGGTGGACTTAAAAGATTCCATGGCTCTCTTTGAAGAGCAGGGGAGTTCTCCAGGTGCCCTGGGCAACATTTATCCCTCAACCAACACCGTCACCTTATCTGAGGAAGGATGTTCTTGCCATGGAAGGAGTTCAGCGAAGATTCACAAGGCTGATACCTGGGATGTCAGGAATGACATATGAGGAGAGATTGGGTCGATTGGGCTTATACTCGCTGGAGTAGAGAAGAATGAGAGGGGATCTCATCGAAACATATAAAATTCTGACAGGTCTGGACAAACTAGATGCAGGAAGAATGTTCCCGATGGTCGGAGAGTCCAGAACCAGGGGTCATAATCTAAGGATAACGGGTAAGCCATTTAGGACAGAAATGAGGAAGAATTTCTTCACCCAGAGAGTGGTGAACCTGTGGAATTCTCTACCACAGAAGGTAGTTGAGGCCAAGTCATTAAATATATTCAAGAATGAGTTAGATATATTTCTTAAAGCTAAAGGTATCAAGGGATATGGGGAGAAAGCAGGTACAGGGTACTGAGTTTGGATGATCAGCCATGATCTCATCGAATGGCGGAGCAGGCTCGAGGGGCCGAATGGCCTACTCCTGCTCCTATCTTCTATGTTTCTATGTCAAAAACAGATTATCTGGTCATTATCGCACTGCTGTTCGTGGGATGTTACTGTCTGCAAACTGCCTGCCGAGTTTCCTATATTCCAACAGTGACTACGCTTCAAAAGTACTGAATTTGCTGTGAAGCACTTTGGGACATTCGGAGGGTGTGAAAGGCACTATGGGGGAAAAATTGAGTCGCGCCTCCTTTGGGGCGCTAACTTCACCAGGGCGCTACTTTTAGCGCCCCAGCGCCGGAAATTGAGTGGTTGCGCCCCAAGAGGGAAGCGGGGCGCTCCTCACGGCGATGACGTCATCGCTGGCGGTGCAGCGCCACACGGCACTACCGATTAGCGCCGCCGCTAACCTCCCGCTGAATTTCACGGAAGGCGTGGGCGGCGCCGCACCCGGGCGCTAGTTGCTTTGCACCCCATTAGTGCCCTCTTAAGGCGCTAACGGGAGGCGCAAACCAACTGAATTTTTCCCCCTATATCAACACTATTTTTTTCTTTCCTTCACATAAAATAGAGTTATATATAACTTACTTCTATGTATCTATCTGTCTATGATTCCAACTCTTGAATCCCCCACCACGTTCAATTTTGCATTAACCCCTGCTGATATTCCTTTACTTAGGTTGGTTATCTGTCTTTGTTTCATCTATTTCTTCCTACATGACATCTTCCAAGGTCTGAAATCTATTTAATATTTCTGTTCCCTCACATAAAATCGAATTGACCAGTAATTCTCTCGTTATTCTTTTGACTTCCTCGCATGATCCTTTAGAGCATCTTAACAATGCTCAGTACATCAATAACCACACATTTTCTACCATTGCATTATTTACGTTAAACTATCTAAACCCCTTGAAAATAATGCAAGAAATTGTCATCTATTTTGTATACAGATATCATACATACACTGCTCTTACTGCTATTGGAGTTATGTGCCTTCATCTGAGCATTGGTGTCCGTCATTTCTAAAATGTCATTAAGCATTTAGTGTACCCATTTATTAACCGTAACAATGAACCTGGCAAAACAGAGGTTAACATATTTTAGTTGCTGAAAAAAGTAAAAGAAAATGTGTAAAGCCTCCATGAACTCCTGCAGTAATCAAGGAAAGTGTCCGGAAGTATACTATTAATCAGCTTCAATTACACCATTCAACGTGTCATTTAATATTTAATATAAATTAAGAAAATAAAATGATGTTTTATTCAATATATTGCATTATCACTTTGTTGGTGAAAAAACAAATGACATCCTCTGCAAAATGCGAGTGCGCTGCAAAGTGACCCCTTCCCCAGAAGGAGGGGAAATTGATTCAATTTAATATAAAAATCCCTCCTGCAAAGAGTGAAAATCAACAGCCACTACTCCACAGCCTTTCTCACTCTAAATAAATTATAACCTTTTCTCCAGTAGTAATGAGATAGCTCATGATGTGAAAAAAATCCTCCCTATAAGGTCAATTGCATCTGATCATAAATACACTTAACTAATGGGACTCCTTGGTTGGGTTCTATCACTAGGGGTCACCCCGCAGTGACTGAGCCAAATACATCCTTTGAAACTTATAATAAATAACATAGTCTTCGAGATAACACAATTCTAATTCTGGATATTCTTTTGTCAGGACTATAATGAGGCATCCTGAGATAAATATACTTCAACAGTAAATACATTTCCAATAACATCAGCTAACTTAGCACAACAGCCGGTAAATCCTATGTCTAAAAAAGTCTTGAATTTCAGAACACTCAAGTACTACCCCCAGCGATTTGTGACTCAGTTCCAAATGGAAACAACAGAACAGGTACTGTCTTACAATTCCTGGGAGTAGGATATGCCCAGTGAGTGAAATAATGTAGGACAACAATTTTATTACCACCGCAACGTACCGTTTTGTGTTCTTGTACATTGGTACTCTCTCAGTATATTTTCCACTATTTACTAATGTTAACAAAAAGACAGCATAAGTACAAAGCCGGTTTCCCCACTGTATAATGAAGCGGACAGATTAATTGGTTAGAGAAAAATGGCACAAAAAACAGTGGTCCAGCGGCGGAAGATAATTAAACATGAGATGGGTACGGTGCAAGTTAAATACATTCTGACCAGGAGTAAAGGAGTATGTAGAAAGGCTTATGTTTCATGGATAAATAGAGAGATTGGAGCAAAAATTAGGTTTGAAAATAGAAAGAAGATAAAGATAGCCAGACAATACAGAAAAAAACAATGAGAATCCTAAAAATTATAACAGGAAAGTAAGTAGGGAGTAGGAAAAAAACAGATGATCAAATAAAAGGAAACAGCAAAGGGACCATCTATGGACAAACAGCACCAACTTGTACTTGAAAGTAAGGGATTGCCAGAGGTGTTTAACCAGGATTTCACCTCAGTTTTTACAGAGAAAATGAAAGTGGCTCTTTTTTTAAAATGTCAGGATATGGGTGACATTGGCAAAGCCAGATACACTGCCCGTCCCCAATTGTCCTGCAAAGGTGGTGATGGGCCTTCTCCTGAAACCACTGCCGTCCTTTTGGTGATGGCACTCCTGGTTCCTACGTAGGAAATTCCAGGATTTTGAACAAGGATCAATTAAGAAACAGGAGTACAACTCCAAATCAGGATGGTGTGCGACTTGGAGGTGATGATTTTCCCATGATCCTGCTACTTTTGTGCTTCCTGCTGGTAGATGTTGTGGAGCTGGGAGCTACTTTCAAATTAAGCGAGGTGCGTTGATGCCTTGCATCCTAGTACATACTGATGATACAGTGTACCAGTGCTGGAGGAGTTGAATAGAATCCAATGGCAGGGACACCGATCAAGCAAATTGCTTTATCCTGTATGTTGTTGAGCTTCTTGAGTCTTGTTTCAGCTGTACCCATCCAGGCAAGTGGTGAGTGTTCCATTGCACTCCTAATTTAAGTCTTGTGGAGAGGCTTTGAGGTGTCTGGAGCAATGTTCCCTCAAAGCTGCGCAGCTGCACAGGTCTCTGCTGGTCCCGTGCAGCCCGGGACCAGCTTTTCCAATGTTAAATTTCGTGCATGCTGTGAATGGGCCGCGCAGCCCCTTAAAGGGGCCACACACCCCAAAAAAATGAGGGGGAACATTGGTCTGGAGGTGAGCCACATATTGCAGAGTACTCAGCCTCTATCTTACACTTGCCATGTTGTTGATATGGGTGGTGCAGTTAAGCTTCAGAGTAATGGTAACCCCCAGGTTGTTGATAGGGGGAGACTCAGTGAGGGTGCTGCCATTGAAGGTCAGAGAAGTAGTGGTTGGGCCTTTTCTTGTTGGAAGTGATGACTGCCTGGCACTTATGTGGCACAAAGGTCACCTGTCACTTGTCTGCCCAAGCCTGGATGTTGTACAGGTCTTGCTGTAGGCTGACATGGGTTGCTTCATTAGCAGAGGAGTTGTGAATGGAATTGAACGCTTGCGCACAGGTCTTCAGCACTACAGCTGGGATGTTGTCAGGGCCCATAGCTTTCACTGTGTCCAGTACACTCATTCACATCTTAATATCACATGGAATGAAACAAACTGGCTGGACACAGGCACTTATTATGGTGAAGACCTCAGCAGGAACAGGCCAAGTGGGATCATCGACTTGGCACTTTTGTCTGAAGACACTTTCAAACACTTCAGCCTTATCTCTTCCACTGATATTAGGCTCCCCCATAATTGAGGAGGGGAATTTTCATGGACTCTTCGGTTCCTGTTAATTGACTGGTTGGCCACCACCATTCTTGACTGGATGTGGTAGGGCTACAGAAATTTGCTCTGATCTGTTGGCTGTGGGACCACTTGGCACCATCTGAAGCCTGTTGCTTTTGGTGCTTGGTAGTCCTGTGCTGTAGCTTCTCTGGTCGGTGCCTTATTCGAAGGAACGTCTGTTGTTGCGTTTGGCATGCCCTTCTACACACCCAATATACCAGGGTTGGTCTCCCAGATTGATGACGATAGAGAAATAAGGCAGGAGTCAGGCCATGGGTTACCAAGGAAAACTGTATTAAAAAAGATAATGGCACTAAAAGTGGGGAAGACACTAGGCCCAAATGATACACATCCCAGAATAAGCTGGGAGAGATAACCACAGTATTATGAAAAGAAATTTGGAAATGGGAATTGTGCCAAAGGACTGGAGCACGACAAATTTTACATCTCTGTTCAAGAAAAGGAAAAGGAATAAATCAGAAAGTTTTAGCCTTGAAATTGCACGCAAATAAAATCAGGGCTGCATGTACATTCGAAAGGCATGGGCAAATCAGAGATAATTAGTATAGATTTTTTACAGGGCAGTTCACTGCTGATTAATTGACTTTTTGAGGAAATCACAGAGTACATATTTAAAGGAAATGCAGTAGATATTGTACATATCAATCCTGAACAGAGCTTCCAACCCCATATCCTCTCCATCACCAAGACCACCTACTTCCACCTCTAACATTGCCCATCTCCGCACCTGCCTCAGTTCAGCTGCTGCTGAAACCCTCATCCATGCCCCTGTTACCTCTAGATTCAACTATTCCAGCGCTCCCCTGGCTGGCCTCCCACCTTGTACCCTCAGTAAACTTGAGCTCATCCAAAGCTCTGCTGCCCGTATCCTAACTCGCACTAAGTCCCGTTCACCCATCACCCCTGTGCTCACTGACTTGCATTGGCTCCCAGTCCGACAACACCTCAATTTTAAAATTCTCATTTTTGTTTTCAAATTCCTTCAAGGCCTCGCCTATCTCTGCACTCTTCCAATTCTGGCCTCTTGCGCATACCAGATTTTCATCGCTCCACCATTGGCGGCCGTGCCTTCAGCTGCCTAGGCCCCAAGCTCTGAAATTCTCTCCATAAACCTCTCAGTTTTGCTACTTCTCTCTCCTCCTTTAAGATGCTCCTTAAAACCTACTTCTTTGATCAAGCTTTTCATCACATGTCCCACTATCTCTTTACGTGCCTCGTGTCAAATTTGTTTGATAACGCTCCTGTGAAGCATGTTAGACGTGTTATATAAATCCAAGCTGTTGTTATTGATAAGAGGCATTTGATGAGATGCTACATAAGAGACTTGTTTGGAAAATTAAGGCACATGGTATTAAAGAAAATGTAGGTCCATGGATGGAGAGATGACTGGGAGGTGGAATGCAAGAGTGTGGTTAAATGGAGGATTTGTCAGATTGGTGATTTGTGGGTAGTCATCTGTGCTGGACTTCTTTTGTTTTCTATTCATTTAAATGATTTGGACATTGGAACAAGAGAAATATCAAATTTGTTGATACTACCAAATTGGAGTGCATGGCAAACTGTGAGGAAGAATGCAAGAGATGGTAAGAGAGCAAAGTGAACACATTGATGGCAAATGTAGTCCAGTGCAGAGAAATGTAAAACTATACATTTTGGGAAAAAGAATAGTGAAATGAAGTATACCCTGAATAGGAAGACACTTATCAGAGTGAAGGAATGGAGAGATGCAAGGTTATAGGAGTCAGAAGGTTATGGGTTCAAGCCCCACTCCAGACACTTGAGTACATAATCTAGATCAACACTTCAAGGCAATACTAAGGAGAGCTGCATTGTCAGAAGTACCATCTTTTGGATGAGGCTCTGTCTGCCTGCTCAGGTGGATGTATTCAAAGAAGAGCAAGGAAGTTGTCTCAGTGTTCTGGCCAACATTTATCCCTCAACCAGCATTACTAAAACAGATTATCTGGTCATTTATCTCACGGCTGCTTGCGGGATCTTGCTGTATGCATATTGACTGCTGCATTTCCTTACATTTAAAACGTACTTCATTAGCTATAAAGCACTTTGTGATGTCCTGAGATTGTGAAAGATGCTATATATTTATGCTTCCATAGATAATTGAAAGTAGGAATGCAGGTATATAATGCTATATAATGCAAATAGGATTCTGGGTTTTGTACATAAGGGTACAAAAGTAAGGATGTTGAATTTGTATTACACATTAAGCCACAGTGGACTATCATGCGCAGTTCTGTGCATTCTCTTCTAGGAGGGACATTATAGTCATGGAAAGTATACAGCAAAGATTTACAAGCATGACTCCCAGAAACAAGAGATTGTAGTTGTAAATTAAAGCTCAAACGTGGGGCTTTTTCACTGAAACAGAGAAGTTTAGGAGGAACCTAATAGAGGTTTTCAAAATTATGAAGGGTTTTGAGAGGATAAATAGTAAAAGGTTGTTTCTCCTGGTTAAATCAGTACCAAGGGGGCATAGATGCAGGATTATCAATAGAAGAATGAAGGGCACACAAAGGGCTATTAGAACATGGAATGTTTTACTGCAAGTGGCCATTGAGGTAGAGATTAGCGCCAGGACAGGCACAATGAGCCAAATTGCCTACTTAGGTGTTATAAATCATGGGCCAACATTTGCGGTTGGAGGCTTCCCGCGGGCGGACGCCTCCGACCTGCAAAATTTCTACGAAAGTACCTGGTGGCCCGCGAAGAATGGCGGCTTGCGTTCCTGGGCCTCTCCGGGTCTGCGCAGGCAGACCAGGATTTTACCAGGCTTAAGAATTTGACAAGCTTTCAGCAGGCGGAAGTTGTGCAAATAGCGCAACTCTCCACCCGCAGAGGCCCTTCTCCCGGGGATGTAGAGGATCTGTCAAGACAATTCTTGACAGATCGCAATTGCCGGGTTTCGGCGCATGCGCTTCGCATGCCTAAACTCGGCACTTACGCGGCCCCTACGGGCACGTACACACCTCGTATGCACCCATAGGGGTCGCAAAATACGGCCCCATATGATTCTATGAAATGTGCACAAATTTAATGCCATAAAGTAACATTAGCGAATGGAGGAACATAAACCTCTTTGTTCTGTAAGGAAGGAGGGCATTTGATATTTCATTTTTCATGTGGGACTCCGAAAATAATGTCCCCTTTACTTCCAACATTTGAATGTGTTCTTCATTTCAACTGAATGATGAAAGCCCAATTTCAAGAATTTTGGGGGCATTTTCATAGTTATGGAAATCTGGAAAGTGTATACTCGTACTATAGATTTTAAAAAGATTTAAGTATACCTCCCCCCAAAAGAATTATGCATGTTATGCACAATGCCATTCAGTTCAATCTTTTCATAATAAATTGTGAGAAATACACAAAGTAATGAGGGAAAATAACAGAGATGATTGTATTTCTCACAAAAAATACAAGTAATATTGCAAATGACGTCCCTCAGTGCAAAAGTGTGGATAATGAATAAGTAAAAGATTCCACAGTGCACACAAGAATGAATACCAAATAGATAAAGGATAGCTATCAGGGGTCCATCAGATATGACATCTGCCCAACAACCAAACCTGACAGGAATAAATCGGAGAAGTAGTTGCAAGAGCGCTATGATCTTGTGCCTTTGTTTTGGACAATTTCTGTAGACAACGGGTTCCTGTATCTTTTCTGCGGTATAATGGGGAGGGGAATTTTAACTGATGGTAGAAACCCGCTGCTTTCAGTTATATTCCCGCCTGACTCTGGCAGCATGAAGCCATTGCAATTTTAACCACCAGACCTCAGTAACATGCGTAGTAGGGAAGGGGAGAGTTTGGGGCAGGGAGGCCCAGAGGAACACTCCTGCTTACCATGAATGTCCTCTTCTACTTTCGATCCTCTTCCGACGAGTTTCCCTAGCGGGAAAGCCACAGCGTATTCCACTCTGGTCATAGTTAAAATAGTGGTCAGGCCCAATGACATCATTGTTCCCCCATCTGCATATTTAAAGAAGGATCCCACCGTCTGCAGCCTGTTCCACCTGCACAGAAGAGCAGGTTAAAATGGAACACGGAGGGATGCAGGTGGGACATCGGCGGGTAAGTCACCCAGTTGTTACAGAATGGTAACTTACCAGAGTTTGTTTGAATTTGGGTTGGGAAAGTGCAGTTCAAATTTTCAAAAGAATGGCAATTGCTCTGCACCAGAAGATGACAACGATATCAAATTAAATCAAAATTGTTTATAAATATGTTTTGTTTTACCGTCTCCAGAACCTAGCACTGGAACCGCAATCCAGTTTACCATCGGTATTAATAAAGAGATGCAAAGTAATAACTTGGCAAAACAAATTTAGGTTTGACTGATTCATTCAGGTCACCAACACAGCTTAGTAAGCACACACGTCTTTCACATCCAGACTGTAGCCAAGCAGTCAGTACATTAGCGCAGATCATTTCAGAGGTCATTGTCTGCATCACTTATATGTTAGAAAAAAAAACATATATAAATCTGAAACAAAAACAGAAAATGCTGGGAACACTCCGTAGGTCAGTTAGTATCTGTAAATGGAAAAACAGATTGACGTCTGGGGAGAACACTTTGCTGGATGGTTCTGAAGAAGGGTTACACCTGAAACGTTAATCTGCCGTTTCTCTTTACTCATGCTGACAGGCCTCATGCCTTTCCAGCATTTTCCATTTGTATAATAGACAGAGAAGGAAAATCAGTGAGGACTGCTGTAAACAAGAGGTTCAAATTCTGTCCAGCTCTCAAGATAAAAGGAGAAAACGGAACGGGAAAAGGAAAAAAAGGCTATAATTTCTCTCAAAGTCAACGGTTTACAAGCACATCAACTATAGGAAGCAGTGGCCAATCTATGACTGACAGTTAGTTTGGCAGCTCTCAAGAAAAAAATTATGCAAAAGTAAAAAATATTTGCATCTCTGTTGCATCCAAACTAAAAACGAATTTTATATGTCCATACCTGACATTTATTTGTGTTTTCATTGAGCCCATTTATATCAGTCTCAAATACCTTAAGACAATTTATGAAAATAATAAAATGCTTTAGGCAATAAGTTTTTTTGTTACTTTCACTGTTTTAATTCAAATTTCACTGCATTGATCTTTTAAACAAAATTCCCTGGAGGAACCTTGCTGTGAAGTGTAAGGATGCTGGGATGCTGTTGTTCCTTGTGCTGTTGAAATTCATAATTTACTCTGAAGTATACATTACGGGATGATTCAATCAATTCTATTAGACCACCTGCCTAGGGTTGGAAAGTAGCCAGTTTCTGCCAACATCATTGCACAAAGGTAAGTGAAGGAACCTTGCCAGCAATTCACCAAGAACCTCTGTGCCGCCTTGCTGTGAAACTGCCTTTTGGTCTGAGCTCAGATAGACCCAACTGATCAGAGAATTTGCATTTGTTGTCGGTTGTCTATTGGGCGTGAAAGATTACATAGGATATACGGCACAGAAACAGGCCATTCGGCCCAACCAGTCCATGTCGGCGTTTATGCTCCACACGAGCCTCCTCCCATCTTTCCTCAACTAAATCTATCAGAATAACCCTCTATTCCCTTTTCCCTCATATGCTTGTCTAGCCTCCCCTTAAATGCATCTATACTATTCGCTTCACCCACTCCCTGTGGTAGCGAGTTCCACATTCTCACCACTCTTTGGGTAAAGATGTTTCTTCTGAATTCCCTATTGGATTTCTTGGTGACTATCTTATATTGATGGCCTCCAGTCATGCTCTTCCCCACAAGTGGAAACATTCTCTCAGCATCCACACTATCAAAATTTTTCATAATTTTAAAGACCTCTATGAGGTCACCCCTCAGCCTTCCTTTTTCAAGAGAAAAGAGACCCAGCCTGTTCATCCCTTCCTGATATGTATACCCTCGCATTTCTGGTATCTGTAAATCTTCTCTGCACCCTCTCCAGTGCCTCTATATCCTTTTTATAATATGGCGACCAGAACTGTACGCAGTACTCTAAGGGGTAAAAATTCACTTGGTTGCGCCACCCGTTAGCGCCTTAAGAGGGCGTTAATGGGGCGCAAAGCCGCTAACGCCCGGGCGCAGCGATGTTTGCGCCGCTCGAGAACTTAACTTGAGATTGTGCGGCGGCGCTAAAACTTACCGCTGCGACCACCTGCGCGCGCAGATTGTGACGTCATTCCATGGTGCAACGCCCTTGGGGCGCCCCGTAACGGAAATTGAGTGGCGCCCCCTGCCTTACCGCCTGGCGCTTCCAACGACCAGAAGACTGGAACGCTATCAATCGCTGTGGGGCTGGGGGGGGCGCTATTTAAAGGGGGCCTCTTCCTGTCTTTTATTGTTGGTGGCATTTTTGAACTACGCATTCTGAGAGAGAGAGGGAGAGACTTCTGGAGAGATTCAACGTTGTGTGAAGGAGTTTTGGGTACTGAGCAGCACTTTGCAGGTTCATTTTGATTTGCCATTCCTTGTATCGATTTAGCAGAGACCGTGGGAGCTGCACTCTGAGCTCTTTGCCTGGTGCTCTCCATTGTTCTTTCCAGCACATTTGATGTGCAAGTCTCTCCAGGCCGAGATTCAAGGCAGCAATGAACAGGATGTGGATGGAAAGCAAGATTAACCATCCCCTTTAAGAACTGGCCCGTGCCATTGTGTGTGTGTTCCATTGCTGACTGACATTACATGAGCTTCGCCAGCGCTCCGAGTTAGCGCCTCACTGCTCGGCCTTTGCGCCTTAAGAGAGGTGTGCAGCGCCTGCTTTAGCGCTCCACTCACCTCCCGGGGCGGTAAAAGTGAAGTTTCCCGTCAGTGCCGATAATTAGCGCCAGGCGCTAATATTTGCGTCCGGACGATATTTGCGCCCCAAATGGGGCGCGACCTAATTTCTACCCCTAAGTGTGGTCTAACCAAGGTTCGATACAGGTTTAGCATAACTTCCCTACTTTTCAATTCTATCCCACTAGAAATAAACCCTGGTGCTTGGTGTGCATTTTTAATGGCCTTGCTAACCTGTGTCGCAACTTTTAGTGATTTGTGCATTTGTACTCCTAGATCCCTTTGTTCCTCTACCCCACCTAGACTCGCACCCTCCAAGTGATAAGTGACCTCCCTATTCTTCCTACCAAAATGTAATACCTCACATTTATCTGTGTTGAACTTCATTTGCCAATTATATGCCCATTCTGCAAGTTTATTAATGTCCTCCTGTAACTTGTTGCAGTCCTCCTCAGTATTGACTATCCCGTCCAATTTGGTGTCATCTGCAAATTTAGAAATTGTGTTTTTGATTCCTAAGTCTAAATCGTTAATGTAAATTGTGAACAGCAGTGGTCCCAGCACAGATTCTTGTGGAACACCACTACCCACCTTCTGCCACTGTGAATAGCTACCCTTTACTCCAACTCTCTACTGTTAGTAATGGCCCAGATTTTGAGGTTCGCCTTAACAGATCCACTGAACTGAAAGAAAATTCAGTTTTGCTGGCGCAGAGTTGGGCTATTTGCCCGACTATTGCCCAGCAAATGCCCACAAAGCTCTTACGCCTGGTGAAAGCCTGGTGAAAGCTTTCACCAGCGTAAGGGTTAAAATAAATCTTAAATTTAAAATTTAAAAATAAAAAAATCATCCACAAACATTTAAAATTAGTTTATGTAAATTTTGGCCCGGATTAAAATATTTAACATTATTTTTCAAAAAATTTATTTTTTTATTGTAAATGCTTCATTAAAGGGACTTTTAATTAAATGTGAAAATGGGAACATTTATTTTTATTAGAATTGTGTAAATTCTTTAATTATTTGGCGATTCCATTGCTTGTCGTTAGGGGATTCCGTTCGGAAATGGACAGCAATGGAATCCTGCTTTTTGATAGGAGGACCTGACCCACATGATCCCAGGGCGCAAGTGAACTGCTTGTGCCCCTGGGATCCATTGGGCCTTTACGCAGGCGTACGCCTGCAGGCCCAGGACCCGAAGTCTCCGCAGCCCGGGAGCCAGCAGGTAGGTTCGGATTTTGTTCGGGTCGGAGGAGTACTCCAGAGGTACGCCTCCGACCGCAAATTCCGGCCCAATACGTTTGTTGGGTTTCTTTTTGTCACTGGTAGCAGTTTAGCATTTTACATTTTGGTGGTGTTTAAGGGCCAATTCCTTAGTCCTGTATGCAAAAATATTTAAATATATACCGATAACAATTCAACAGTATCCAATTTCTTAGTCCTGTATGCAAAAATATTTAAATATATACCGATAACAATTCAACAGTATCAATTTCCACCCTTCCCTCACCTTCACATGGTCCATCTCCGACTCTTCCCTTCCCTTCCTCGACTTCTCCGTCTCCATCTCTGGGGATAGGTTATTGACCAACATTCACTACAAGCCCACTGACTCCCACAGCTACCTGGACTACACTTCCTCCCACCCCGCCTCCTGTAAGGACTCTATTCCATTCTCCCAGTTTCTCCGTCTCTGCCGCATCTGCTCCGACGATGCCACCTTCCATACCAGTGCTTCCGACATGTCTTCCTTTTTCCTCAACCGAGGATTCCTCTCTACCGTGGTCGACACGGCCCTTGACCGTGTCCGTTCTATCTCCCGCACTTCTGCCCTCACTCCGGCCCCTCCCTCCCGGAACCACGATAGAGTTCCCCTTGTCCTCACCTTTCACCCCACTAGCCTCCACATTCAATGGCTCATCCTCTGCCATTTCCGCCACCTCCAACGTGATCCCACCACCAAACGTATCTTCCCCTCACCTCCTCTTTCTGCATTCCGTAGGGACCACTCCCTCCGAGACACCCTAGTCCACTCCTCTATCACCCCCAGCACCCCTTCCCCCTCACCCGGCACCTTCCCGTGCAAGTGCAGGAGATGCAACACCTGCCCTTATACAGCCCCCCTTCCCACTCTCCAGGGCCCCAAACACCCCTTCCAGGTGAAACAGCGATTTACTTGTACTTCTTGCAATCTAGTATACTGTATTCGCTGCTCACGATGTGGTCTCCTCTACATTGGGGAGACCAAACGCAGATTGGGTGATCGCTTTGCGGAACACCTCCGTTCAGTCCGTAAGGGTGACCCCGAGCTTCCGGTCGCTTGTCATTTTAATTCACCTCTCCACGCCCACACAGACCTCACTGTCCTCGGCCTCGTGCATTGTTCCACGGAAGCTCAGCGTAAGCTCGAGGAACAGCACCTCATCTTTCGTTTAGGCACTTTAGTGCAGTGTTCTTTGTAAGACTTTCTTCCATATTTTAAATTTTTTATTAAGATAATCATTTTTTGGATAAAAATGGTGGCCATTTTTTCACTCTGTAAGGGAAATTTGTTTTAAAATCACCTTAAATACACTATTTGATAGTTGAGATGGTACAAGATAAAAGAAGGAATACCAGGGAGGTTAGCTGACTCCAGACCATGGCACCAAACTGCCAATGACCTGGGATGAGCACCTCAGACTCCTGTACATGAGAAGGACAGAGTTTTGCCTCCTGCAGCAAGACACCTGCCACAAACTTTCAAAACAGCAATGCACTATAACTGATTAGAAAGATCACCACTGCCCTTAATTGTTATACCTACGGCTCATTCTCAGCTCGCACTGTAATATCAGGTATCGTATGAATCAAAAAAGTAACTGATGCGTTGGTTAGCAGGGCTCACAGTTTTTTCTCCATTCCCATTGAATAGTCATGACGTGCATACCTAACATCGTCACAATAGTACATTTTCCAAATGGCAGGGTGGTCACTGATAGCTACCATGTGTCCAACCTGAAGCCCTTGTAAGATGTGATTGTGGTTTTCCATGGTATCTTACATCTTGACTGTAATGTGGACAGACAATAGGGGCACAGGTGTCTAATTTTAGGGGCCAAGCTCCCAAACAGCGTTGGAAACATATGCTAATAAGGGCCTAACGCCTGTTTTAGAATGTATTCCAGAAATTTGTTTGCCCTCAGCAGAACAGGCGTCGGGCCTGCTGCACTCAGGATTACTTAGTCTACAAGCGGCCTAACCAACGTTTTTAAAGGGACCGCTGGAGGCCGCCACCAAAAAAAGCAATTTAAAAAAATACTTACCTTAATATGGAGCTCTCCTGCTCCTCCCAGCTCCTTTGCACAACTGCGAGCTGCTGCCTTCCCACACTTAAACCCCCTCTCATCCTCTTCACCCCAGCTCCCAGCGTAGGGCTGCTGCCGGCGAAGTTGTTTGGAGGAAACCAAAGTGGCGAGCTGCCTCTGGAGGCGCAACAGGCACGGGCAGCTTCCCCAAATTATTAAAATGGAGCCCCGAGGACCAATTTCGGGCATGAACCCATTTTTCCATGATTATCTCTATATTATTAAAAAATGGCTACTTCCATATGTGGGTCAATATGCCCAGGTTTAACAATTATTCACAGTATATTGTTCCCCGAAGAATATGTGTAATGTCCACCACATTCTCCCTTTGCTTCTAAACTCAAAAAATAACGTGCCATCAGACCTTTGCGTGCAGATTTATTTATAGGTTAAATAATTCGCATAAGTCAAAAGACACAATGAGATACTGAACAGCACAATACTTAACAACAATAGTGAAACTAAGATCAGTCCATAAGGGGGGTTAATATTCTATTTTTAGAATGGCATTTCTTAGACAGCCTATTGGATGAAAGAGTCAGATTTATCTCTTGGGAAACCGTCAAGGTGAGCGCTGGGAAATTCCTCGGGACTTCTGCTCTGTCGCCGGAGATTTTGTGGAAATCACGTTTACGCCAAAGTTACGGTGGTAGAGCAGGAGAAGCCCGGAGAAAACTCCCAGCTTTGCTGTTGCATGTGCAAAACACAAATTCTACTTCTCCCAGGGGGTTTGAATGCCTTCGAGACCTTGAGATACTGGGACTGTGTCCACGGAGCAGAGAAGGCTAAGAGGAGATTTAATCAAGGCTTTTAAAGTTATGAAGGCTTTTGATAGAGTGAATAGAAGGAAAGACTATTTCGTCTAGTTGGGAAGTCAGTCACAAGGGGTCATTGTTTCTAAGAAAGTGAGGGGAGATGTGAGAAGAAATTATACAGTGAGTTGTTGCAGCATGGAATACTTTGCCACAGGGAACCACTGAGCAGAGACTATTGCATCTTTAAGGGAAAAGTAGGTAAATAATTGAAGCAGAGGAAGACACAGGGCTATGGGGAGGGAGCAAGGGAGTGGGATTAGTTTAGGCTTGCTCAAGCAAAGAGCTGGCATAGATATGATGGGCTAAATACCCTTCTGTGCTGTGATTTTGTACGTTTCTGAAGAATTTGCAATGATATAGCCCCTCTCTTGACCTCGGGATGTCCCAAAGTGCTTTACAGCCAATTAAGTACATTGGAAGTTTAGTGACTGCTGTAAGGTAGGGAAACTCAGCAGCCAATTTTCACACAGCAGGATCCCACAAACAGCAATGAGATAAATGACCAGATATTCTGCTTTTGGTTGAGGGGTAAATGTTGGCCAACATTCTTCTTCAAATAGTGCCATGGTATCACTTATGGAGCCTCAGTTTAATATTTAATCAGAAAGACAGCAGTTCCAACTTGGCAGCACCCAGCAATGCACCACAGTCCCTCAGTACTGCACTGAAGTGTCAGCCTAGACTTTGTACTCAAGTCTCTGGAGTGGGACTTGAACCCACAACCTTCTGACTCAGAGGCAAGAGTGCTACCCACTGAGTCAAATCTGAAACTGAAAACTTAGTAGCTGTGATTCATGCCACAGGATTTCTTCCATGTTTTAGCCATTTGTTTTCAATAGATAGTTTAACAGCTCTTACACCTTATGAGATGAAGCACTCATGTCTGTAGATTTATGTTTTCTAAATACAGTTTTCCCAAATGGAGCTTTACCCCTGGAATGGGTGGCTCAGTAATAATAGAGAATAAAATCATCCGCATCGCTGTCAGCTACATATATTAACATTTCAAATAGGTTGTTGCAGTCAGCAAAGCAACTTTTGACTTAATTATTTTCTGAACAAAACCATTTGCTGCAGTCTTCCATTTTGAATCCTGGTGAAGAAGGGCAGCTACCATTTAAACTCCAGCTATTTTGAAAACAGTATGAAATGAAGGAAAAGCTTTTGTCTCTTTGATGACTGCAGGCTCCCGCTACGTGCGATGACTTCAGCTCATTTGGATACAGATCTTACTCAACATGAGTCAACATCACCAAAAAAAGTCTAAAATTCAGCATCAAATTGACTCATTTAGTGAGGCCCTCAGGATGATAAAAAAAAAGTATAGGGAATGGAAATTGCACACTGCTGCAGCAGAGGGTGATCTCATGCTACAGTAAAGGTGGTTTAGCCTGTGACTAATGCTATTGTTAGTGCAGTACTGGCAGATACAGTCTAACAGCATTGGAGTTACTTGGTCCGTGCAGATAAACTGCTGAGCAGGGGAGGAGGCAGACCTCGTCTGCACACTCTCAAACATTGATCCTGCTTATCGGCTTCGGACTAATAATGAGCTCTTCCGCTGACTGAGAGCTGACTGGAGTCAAACCGACAGTCAGTTGCTTCAACTGACAGAAATGGAACTGAAATGCAGGAGCTGGCTGTTATTACAAAATAAAGTTTGTAAAAGCAAGCTATGCTGCTGAAGGTTCAAAGCACAATCATACAAGATCATATCTTGGAAATGTTGACACTGGCCTGTACCACACAGTGTTACACTGCGATTTTGTCACTGGCACACTGAAATTCATGCCATGGCACCAGCACGAAAAGCTGCTGCATAAACACATCGCCCACGTGATTACTACGACAAGGATCGCTGAAGCCAACAATAGCTGCAAGAGAAAAAATGAAGGAAAGTTCCAGCACTGCCATCCCTTGTGTTGATGACTAATGATGAATGATTCTTAATTAGATTTATAACACTGAATCAGCAGAAACAAATTGAAATAAATTAATTAGTTTTAGAAAATAGCTAGGCAAGAATGTTACAAAATAAGCAGGAGCTCAAAGAAAAACCTCACCAGCATTTCTTTGTGCTGAAAAAGAAAGGAAATACATTGATGAATTCCTTCAAGAAAGTTCGGTGTTCTAGAGCAGAAACCCCCCCCCCACTTAAATCAATCCTTTGTACTCAGAAGAGGCTTACTGATGAGGCTGAGCACAGATTTGACATGACGTGCAGAGAAAACATCAGCCTCTCAGGACAGACCTTGCCGCGTGCTGACTTCATTAAAGGACGTGCATCTCAGTGTGTGATCACCAATGACTGTAAAGAACTAATTGACTGGAACAAATCACCTTCAGCAGCATTGATTCATTATATGCAACCAGAAAGGGGAATGCTAAAGGGTAAATCGGGAATCATTACTCGCTGTTGGGACTGAACCAAGCAACAATGCCCAAGGCAACAGATTCTTTGAGCTGGGTTACCGTGTTTCCCTGCTGTGCATGATCAAGGGTAGAATTTCATCGAAGCTGGTTAAGATTTTATAGGAGCTGTAGGCTTTCATTTTTTAAGTAAAAAGTAAAAAGTTTAATTTAAACTCATCCTTCCATAGATTCCATTGTTTCAACTACATGCACACACACAAACTATTTAATCTGCTCTGGTGTTGCTCATGGACAAAAATAAAAAATGTGCCTGTCTTTTTCTGTAACTATCCCTACTTGTCTCCCACTCCTTAATTCTTTCAAGTATCAGCTTGGCTCAGATGCTAGCAATCTTTCCACTGACTCAGAACGCCATGGGTTCAAGCCCCACTCCAGGATTTAAGTAAACAGATAATCTAGGCTGGCACATCAGTGCAGTCCTAAGGGAATGCTGCATTGTCAGATGAGATGTTAAACCAAGGCCTGTTTCAATGGAAGTTAAAAATCCTGTGACACTATTGAAAAAGTATAGGGCGTTCCCCTAAGGGTAAATTCACCCATCCTGTGCTTCCAGTAGGGAGCTATGCTCAAAAGGAGCACAGGCTGTTATCGGGCTACAACACTGTAGTGCTGATTTTTCAATATGTTGGGGTCAATGGGATTGATGAATTTACCATCTGTTGTGTGGGAATTGTGGAAAAAATGAACCACACCCTAAAACTGGCTTCATGTGAAGAACTGAATGAAAGCCCCACCAAGTGGGACAAGATACTGCCTCTAATTCTGATGAACATACACAGTACAGAGTCGAAGGGAACGGGATATTCTCCACATGAATTGGTTACAGGGAGACCCATGAGAACCCCAACACACTTGTTGATTCCTACATTGACAGAGAAACAGATCAAAGAAGTAACCAGGGATAAGTTCCTTCCAATATCACCAACAACAAAAATAAAGATTAAATGGTTATTCATTCATGTTATTCGTGGGATCTTGCTGTGCTTTATACGGCTACCACATTTGCCAATAAGACTATAGTGAATACATTTCAAAGAAGTTAATTTTATGTGCTTCGTGATGTTTGAGAGATGTCGGGGAAGATTTTTCTGTGGAGTTGAAACCCCTTTAGGTGGGCAGAGACATAAATCTGGCAGGCAGCCTTTTTTTTTATTCGTATATGGGATGTGGGCGTCGCTGGCAAGGCCAGCATTTATTGCCCATCCCTAATTGCCCTTGAGAAGGTGGTGGTGAACTGCCTTCTTGAACCGCTGCAGTCCGTGTGGTGAAGGTATTCCCACAGTGCTGTTAGGTAGGGAGTGCCAGGATTTTGACCCAGCGACGATGAAGGATCGGCGATATACTTCTAAGTCAGGATGGTGTGTGACTTGGAGGGGAACTTGGAGGTGGTGGTGTTCCCATGTGTCTGCTGCCCTTGTCCTTCTAGGTGGGAGAGGTTGTGGGTTTGGGAGGTGCTGCCAAAGAAGCCTTGGTGAGTTGCTGCAGTGCCTGTTGTAGATGGTACACACTGCAGCCATGGTGCGCCGGTGGTGGAGGGAGTGAATGTTTAAGGTGGTGGATGGGGTGCCAATCAAGTGGGCTGCTTTGTCCTGGATGGTGTCGAGCTTCTTGAGTGTCGTTGGAGCTGCACTCATCCAGGCAAGTGGAGAGTATTCCATCACACTCCTTCCTTGTGCCTTGTAGATGGTGGAAAGGTTTTGGGGAGTCAGGAGGTGAGACACTCACCGCAGAATACCCAGCCTCTGACCTGCTCTTGTTGCCACAGTATTTATGTGGCTGAACAGTTAAGTTTCTGGTCAATGGTGACCCCCAGGATGTTGATGGTGGGGGATTCGGTGATGGTAATGATTGGCCTGCCACCGCCAATTCGGAGATTCCCTACCAGACGTGACACAGGACATTCAACATGTCCACCCACATATGGGGAGGCGTTTTGACAGGAGTTGCCATTGATGGGACTATGTAATTTCCCATCTTTTGCGCCATAGCAATTCTGGATGCTAGGACGCCTCCTGTTCCTAATGTACAACAACAACTTGCATTTATATAGTGCTTTTAATGTTGAAAAACATTCCAAGGCACTTCACAGAGGAGTAATGAGACAAAGTAGACGCTAAGCCAAAGAAGGAGATATTAGGAGGGGTGACCAATGGCTTGATCAAAGAGGTGGGTTTTAAAGAGGGTCTTAAAAGGAGTAAGAGGTGAAGGCGGCGGCAGGGTGTAAGGAAGGTAGCTCCAGAGCATGGGGCCAGATAGCTGAAGGCACTGCTTCCAGCATTGCTATGGCGTGCAGAGGGGGGATTTAGAATCATAGAATCATAAAATGGTTACAGCACAGGAGGCCATTCGGTCCGTCGAGCCCGTGCCGGCTCTCTGCAAGAGCATTTCAGCTAGTCCCACTTCCCCACCCTTTCCCTGCAGCCCTGCAAATGTTTCCCTCTCAGATACTTATCCAATTCCCTTTTGAAAGCCACGATTGAGTCTGCCTCCACCACCCTTTCAGGCAGTGAATTCCAGATCCTAACCACTCACTGCGTAATAAAGTTTTTCCTCATTTGGCCTTTGGTTCTTTTGCCAATCACCTTGAATCTGTGTCCTCTGATCCTCGACCCTTCCGCCAATGGGAACAGTTTCACTCTATCTACTCTGTCTAAACCCCTCATGATTTTGAACGCCTCTATCAAATCTCCTCTCGACCTTCTCTGCTCTAAGGAGAACAACCCCAGCTTCTTCAGTCTATCCACATAACTGAAGTGCCTCATCCCCGGAATCATTCTTGTAAATCTTTTCTGCACCCTCTCTAAGGCCTTCACATCCTTCCTAAAGTGCGATACCCAGAATTGGGCACAATACTCCAGTTGAGGCCGAACCAGTGTTTTATAAAGGTTCATCATAACTTCCTTGCTTTTGTGACTCTATACCTCTATTTATGAAGCCCAGTATCCCGTATGCTTTTTTAACCACTTTCTCAACCTGCCCTGCCACCTTCAACAATTTGTGCTCATATACCCCCAGATCTCTCTGTTCATGCACCCACTTTGGGATTGTACCCTTTAGTTTATATTGCCTCTCCTTGTTCTTCCTGTCAAAATGTATCACTTTGCACTTTTCTGCGTTAAATGTAATCTGCCATATGTCCACCCATTTCATCAGCCTGTCTATGTCCTCTTGAAGTCTTTCACTATCCTCCTCACTGTTCACTATACCTCCAAGTTTTGTGTCATCTGCAAAGTTTGAAATTGTGCCCTGTACTTCTAAGTCCAAGTCATTAATGGCCCAGAAATTGATCTCGCTCTGTTCCCACGGGGGTAAGGAGCAGGCGCGATCTCTCACTCCGCGTTGGCTTTTTCAGATCCAGCTCGCACGAACTTGATGTTCCAGACATCAGCTGGGCAGTGCTTGCGTATCCCACCGGCGTAGTGAATTCGTGCGCGCTGTGGGATCACGTGACTCAGTTAGAGCCAATGGCAGCACACCATCTTCCATTCATAAGTTTCACATACGTGCTGTGAAAGCTATGAATCTTACACCCCCCCAAAATAACAGCTAAACCTCAATTACATTTTTTTTTAAAACCATCACATTAATAAAATAAGTATAGTTAAATAAATTAACCATTTTAAATAAAAAATTAAATTTTTGAAAAAATTTAAAATCTTTTAAAAAGTTATAAAAATAAACTTACCTGTCTTTAAAGTCTCTAAAAAAGATATACCTGTAAAAAAAATTCAAAATAATACTTAATTCACTACTTACCTTGTTAAAAGTGGGTCTTACTCCTCCTTTTTTCGTTTCTAAAATCTTCCGTCCTTACCTGCGCGTCCAAAGCACTAAGTGCACAGCATGCGCGCAGCCTGTAGCACGCACGCGATGCACCGAGGAACTGCCCCCTTTTCCAAAGACCAAGTGCCGGTTTTCAGCGCATGCGCAGTGCATGCAGAAAACCGGCAATTGGAGAGAGAATACGCGAGAGTACGCAGTGCGTACTCTCGCGCAGCGGGATAAATTTTTGGCCCATTATATATCAAGAAAAGCAGTGGTCCTAGTACCGACCCCTGGGGAACACCACTGTATACGTTCCTCCAGTCCGATAAACAACCGTTCACCACTGTTCTCTGTTTCCTGTCACTTAGCCAATTTTGTATCCATGCTACCACTGTCCCTTTTATTCCATAGACTTCAACTTTGCTGGCAAGCCTATTATGTGGCACTTTATCGAACACCTTTTGGAAGTCCTCATCAACCGCATTGCCCTCATCAAACCTCTGTTACCACATCAAAAAACTCGATCGAATTAGTTAAACACAATTTGCCTTTAACAAATCCGTGCTGGCTTGCCTTAATTAATCCACATTTGTCCAAGTGACTGTTCACTTTGTTCCTGATTATCGTTTCCAAAAACTTCCCCACTACCAAAGTTAAACTGACTGGCCTATAGTTGCTCAGTTTATCCTTATACACTTTTTTGAACAAGGGTGTAACATTTGCAATTCTCCAGTTCTCTGGCACCACCCCAGTATCCAAGGAGGATTGGAAGATTATGGCGAGTACCTCCGCGATTTCCTCCTTAACCTTCCTCAGCATCCTAAGAGGCATCCCATCCGGTCTTGTGACTTATCAACTTTAAGTTCAGACAGCCTTTCTAGTACCTTTTTGAGGATGTAACTGTAAAATAGAGAAGGGAGAACCAGTGGATGTGGTGTATTTGGATTTTCAGAAGGCCTTTGATAAAGTCCCACATAAGAGGTTAGTGTGCAAAATTAATGCACATGGGATTGGGGGTAATATACTGGCATGGATTGAAAATTGGTTAACAGACAGGAAACGGAGAGTAGGAATAAATGGGTCTTTTTCGGGGTGGCAGGCGGTGACTAGTGGGGTACCGCAGGGATCAGTGCTTGGGCCCCAGCTATTCACAATATAAATCAATGATTTGGATGAGGGAACCAAATGTAATATTTCCAAGTTTGCTGATGACACAAAACTAGGTGGGATTGTGAGTTGTAAGGAGGATGCAAAGAGGCTTCAAAGCGATTTAGACAAGTTGAGTGAGTGGGCAAATACATGACAGATGCAGTATAACGTGGATAAATGTGAAGTTATCCACTTCGGTAGGAAAAACAGAAAGGCAGAGTATTATTTAAATGGTGATAGATTGGGAAATGTTGATGTACAAAGGGACCTGGGTGTCCTTGTACACCAGTCACTGAAAGCAAACATGCAGGTGCAGCAAGCAGTTTGGAAGGCAAATGGTATTTTGGCTTTCATTGCAAGAGGATTTGAGTACAGGAGCAAGGATGTCTTACTACAGTTATACGGGGCCTTGGTGAGACCACATCTGGAGTACTGTGTGCAGTTTTGGTTTCCTTACCTAAGAAAGGATATACTTGCCAGAGAGGGAGTGCTGCGAAGGTTCATCAGACTGATTCCTGGGATGGCAGGACTGTCGTATGAGGAGAGATTGGGTCGAATAGGCCTGTATTCACTAGAGTTTAGAAGAATGAGAGGGGATCTCATTGAAACGTATAAAATTCTGACAGGGCTAGACAGACTGGATGCAGGGATGATGTTTCTCCTGGCTGGGGGGTCGAGAACGAGGGGTCACAGTCTCAGGATACGGGGTAGGACATTTAGGACTGAGATGAGGAGAAATGTCTTCACTCAGAGGGTGATGAACCTGTGGAATTCTCTACCACAGAAGGCTGTGGAGGCCAAGTCACTGAATATATTTAAGAAGGAGATAGATAGGTTTCTAGACACAAAAGGCATCAAGGGGTATGGGGAGAGAGCGGGAATATGGTATTGAGATAGAGGATCAGCCATGATCATATTGAATGGCCGAATGGCTCGAAGGGCCGAATGACCTACTCCTGTTCCTATTTTTCTATGTTTCTACCTCTTTATCAATTTTTATCTTATCCAGTAACTCCCGACCTCCTCTTTCACTATGACTTTGGCAGCATCTTCTTCCTTGGTGAAGACAGATGCAAAGTACTCATTCAGTACCTCAGCCATGCCCTCTGCCTCCATGCATAGGTCTCCTTTTTGGTCCCTAATCAGCCCCACCCCTCTTATTAATACCCGTTTATTATTTAAATGCCTACAGAAGACTTTTGAATTCCCTTTTATGTTAGTTGCCAATCTATTCTCATACTCTCTCTTTGCCCCTCTTATTTTCTTTTTCACTTCCCCTATGAACTTTCTATATTCAGCCTGATTCTCACTTGTATTGTCAACCTGATATCTGTCATACGCGACTTTTTTCTGCTTCATCGTACTCTCTATCTCTTTCGTCAGCCAGGGAGCTCTGGCTTTAGTTGCCCTACCTTTCCCCCTTCTGGGACTGTACCTCGACTGTACCCAAACCATCTCCTCTTTAAAGGCAGCCCATTGTTTGATTACAGTTTAGCCTGCCAATCTTTGATTCCAATTTACCCGGGCCAGATCCATTCTCAACCCACTGAAATTTGCCTTCCTCCAATTAAGTATTTTTACTCTCGATTGCCCCTGTCCTTTGCCATAGCTAATCTAAACCTTATGATACTATGATCACAGTTCCCTAAATGTTCCCCTGCTGACACTTGCTTCACTTGACCCACCTCATTCCCCAGAACCAGATCCAGCAATGCCTCCTTCCTCGTTGGGCCGGGAACGTACCGATCAAGAAAGTTCTCCTGAACACATTTCAGAAATTCTTCCCCATCTCTGCCCTTTACACTATTACTATCCTAGTCTATATTAGGATAATTGAAGTCCCCCATTATTACTACTCTACAGTTCTTGCACCTCTCTGTAATTTCCCTGCAAATTTGCTCCTCTATATCTTTAAAATTGAATTCCTTGTCCAAGGGACTAACAAATTACAGGGTAATCGTTTACATGCCTTCTGGCCCCAACTTTGTTAATTTATTAAAAGAAATGTAATCATCTTTAGTTGTCCTGGAGGCAACAAACCAGACCACATTGCTACAGGCTTCTGAGGCTTGCAGGAGCAATTAAGATCAGATCTTTCTGTTCACCAATTCTTTCCAGGTTTCCCTTGGTTGTGTGCCATTCTTTCCCTGGCCTCGAAAAAGAAAGAAAGACTTGCATTTATATAGTGTCTTTCACGGCCACCGGACGTTCCAAAGCGCTTTACAATGAACTGCGTTTTGAAGTGTAGTCACTGTTGTAATGTAGGAAACGCGGCAGCCAATTTGCACACAGCAAACTCCCACAAACAGCAATGTGATAATGACCATATAATCTGTTTTAGTGATGTTGGTTAATGATTGACCAGGACAGCGGGGATAACTCGCCTGCTCTTCTTCAAAACAGTGCATGGGGATCTTTTGCATTCACCTGGGAGAGCAGACGGGGCCTCGGTTTGACATCTCATCCAAAAGACGGCCCCTCCGACAGTGCAGCACTCCATCAGCACTGCACTGGAGTGTCAGGCTAGATTTTTGTGCTCAAGACTCTGGAGTGGGACTTGAACCCACAAACTTCTTGGGTTAAGATACAGATCAGCCATGATCTAATTGAATGGCGGAAAAAGCTCGAAAGGCTGAATGGCCACCTCCTGTTCCTAAGTTCCTCAATGTATCTAATCCAAACAAAAATGAGTCTGATTATCTAAGGTGTTAATGGGGTAAAGGGAATTACTCAAGGTATTGCATTAGAGGCACTGAGTACAAAAGCCAGGAAGTTATGCTAAACCTATATAAAACACTAGTTCGGCCCCAGCTGCAGTGTTGTGTCCAATTCTGGGCACTACACTTTAGGAAGGACGTGAAGGCTTTGGAGAGGGTACAGAAGAGATTTACTAGAATGGTTCCAGGGATGAGGGATTACAGTTATGTGGAAAGACTGGAGAAGCTGGGTTGTTCTCTTTAGAGCAGATAAGGCTAAGAGGAGATTTGATAGAGGTGTTTAAAATCATGAAGGGTTTAGATAGAGCAAATAAAGAGAAACCGTTTCCAATGGCTGAAGGGTCGATAACGAGAGGGCAAAAGAACCAAAGGCGACAAGAGGAGAACTTTTTTACGCAACGAGTGGTTAGGATTTGGAATGCACTGCCTATAGGGTGGTGGATACAGATTCAATAGTAGCCTTCAAAAGGGAATTGGATAAACACTTGGAGAAAAATTTGCAGTGCTATGAGGAAAGAGCAGGGCAATGGGACTAACTGGATTGTTCTTCGAAAGCCGGCACAGGCTTGATGGGCCGAATGGCCTGCTTCTGTGCTGTACTATTCTATGATTTATGATTTATGAACAAATCTGCATGCTGTAGGAACCGGAATGAAAATCAGTCCTGTGATATTCTGAAAGGCGCTATATAAATTAAACATTTTTCTTTCTTTCCCTGGAAACCTGACACATTTTCACTTGCCATCTATACATGTCTGTTTTTGTCTGAGACTCCTCTTCTCACTTGTTAATAAAGAGCTTGCAGTTACTTAGCACTTTTCATGTCCTCAGGATGTTCCACAGGTAATGAATTACTTTGAAGTGTAGTACTGCTGTTTTGTAAGCAAACGCAGCAGACCCCAAATTGATAACAGAAAAGTCCCATGAACAGCAGTGAGATGAACAATGCTTGATGACAATCACAATGCAATGATTGTCATGTCATTACCGTAAGATTATCTAGAGAGAAAAAAAATCGACAATTGATTATGTGAAGGTTCAATGTGCAGGATATATTGGCCCGGATTTTCCGGGGCCTATGACTGCGAACGTGGTGCGTACGTGGCCGTAAGAGCCCCGTAAGTTCCGGGTTTCCGTGTGTGATGCGCTTGCGTGAAAACCCGGAACTTGCGATCTGTCAAGTTTCAGCTTAACAGATCGTCCGCATCCCCGGGAAATGGACATTCGCTGGCGGAGAGTTGGGTGCCCAACTACTGCCCAGCGAATGCCCACGAAAACTCTTATGCCTGGTAAAAGCAGGCGTAAGGCCTTCTTTTACCAGCTTAAGAGTTTAAATAAATATTAAAATAATTTTTACATTATTTAAACATAAAAAAAACCTTTAAAATTAGTTTAGGTTATTTTTAGCCCCTTTAAAACGTTTACAGTTATTTTTCAAAAAATGTAATTTCTGTTTTAAATGTTTAATTAGATTTTATTTTAATTAATTTTGAACATATAATGATTTATTTTTATTTAACTGGTGTGTAATTGTGTTTTTTAGGGGATTCCTATTACGCTTATGGGGATTCCGTACGTAAATGAATCCTCATAAGCATAATGGAGATGCTCCTTTCTGACTGGTTGGGCTGGCCCACGTGATCCCAGGGGCGCTTGTGAACCGCATGTGCCTCTGGGATACGTGAGCCTTTACGCAGGCGTACGCGTAGAGACCCAGGAGCGCAAGTGTTCGAACCTCCAGGACCATCAGGTAGGTTCGTACTTTTCTTGCGGTTCGGAGGCATTCGTCCGCGGGAAGCCTCCGACCGCAAATTCAGGCAAATCAAATGCAAAGTATGGCCAATTAATACTGCGGTGAAAATATCTCTGTTAATGAAAACCCTTTTGTGATTGTTATCATAGCCACAGATGCCATTAGCAATTACCAGGTTGGATACTAATGAAAATCTGTTCAACAAATGCAAAACTAGGAAGCAAATGCAAGGCTACTTTAGGCCCCAGATAACATTTAAATCTGTTTTGAGCTTGGCTTTCATTATTTATGATATAATTTCAAATTTTTGATTCGATTACAGCATGGTAACAGTTAGTAATATTTCGCTCAGTTATTCATTATTCTATTCATAAATCTACGTGTTTGTTTTAAAAGGTCTTAAATTTAAGATGGAAAGCTTGCTGAATGGAATACCCTGCTCATACCGTCAATCATGGAATCAATAGCCTGATCACAGTGGGAATAAATAGCAGTATCTATTTTTATTGTGCATAGGACTAGAGGCCACTGGTTCAGGTTCGCTTTGTGCGTGAACCAAAATGAAGTGAACAAAATCAAGAATTGTTGCAAATGACCAATTTTTAAAAAAAAATTTTTAATTTAAGTATTTAAATGGGTTGTTGACACCTCATAATACCTTTCAACATGATTGTATACAGAGCTCTGTGCACTGATGTAATAATGGAGGCAATTTTGAGGTCCCCCACCCAGCAGAAACAGGGTGGAAGCACCCCAGAAATGATGGGAATGACATAAAGCTCCGTTGCCGCCGTCACTGTGGCTATTTTTCCTCGGGCCCAGCGCAGGACAGCCAGAGCGCCCGTCTGAATCAGGCAGTAGGTCCTTTTAATATGCAAATTGGGGTCCTATGAGGTACGCATGACCCTTTTAGGACAGCACTGGGCGGAGCATGCACTGCACATGCTCTGTACAGTATCAGCAGGCTAGGCCAGCCAAAGAGGAGCCCAAAGGTAAATTTTACTATATTTTTGTGGGACCAGGAGGAGCAGGCATGCCTTTAGCTCTTCAGTAATAAATTTTGCTAATGATTTTGTGTGATCAGACAGCTTTCATTTGCAATAATCCGCAGTGATTGCAAGAAATGTATAACTTTTTTTTTACTCTTTCCTTTAGATCTAAAAATTGCTCCTGCAGTCCTTAACTAGTTAAGTATCACACTTTCTGCAAATCACATGATTTACTAATGGATTAATCATTAACAGCCTGGTAATACTGCAGCAAGTTGTGCAGTATCTGGAGCAGGTCTGAAAGCAGTGTGAGTGGACAGCCAGTTATTTGCCAGCTTATATCAATCACTCTCTCAAATCACATAAAGCAGAGATCCATGCAGCCTGCTCACTGGCCTTCAACTGCCAGTGAGATTTCTAAAGTTAGAAAAAAAGCTGGTGACGTAGTCCGTTCCGTTCTATTATTACCAAAATAAAGTTGGCGCAGCAGATTAAAAGTGTGAAAGGTCAGCTGCGTACTGCAGTAGTCATACTGCAACTAATGTGCTGTGTGAATGGGGCATGGCCACCTCTTTAAGGCAGTCTTATACTGATGCTAACCTGCTGATTTCTGAGTGCAGGAGATAATGCTGAAGCATTTGTAAGAATCTTCAGCCAAAAGTGCCAAGTGGATGATCACATCTGGCCTCCTCCCGAGATCCCCAACTTCACAGATACCAGTGTCCAGCCAATTGTGTTTATTCTCCATGCCATTAGGAAGTGGCTGAGTGCACTGGGCATAGTGAACGCTTTGGGGCCTGACAACATCTCGGCTAAAGTGCTAAAGGCATACGCACCAGAACTAGCCACCCCCACATAGCCATGTTATTCCAATGTAGCTATGACACTGGCATCTACCGTACAATGTGGAAAGTTGCCCAGTTATGTCCTATCTCCAAAAGTAGGACAAATCTAACCCAGCCAATTACCATCCTACCAGCTTTCTCCCAAATATCAGCAAAGTGACAGAAGGACACATCAATACTACCATCAAGCAAGGCCTCCTCACCAGTAAACAATAGAAGGATCTGCTGATAGGGTTAGATGATGAAGAGGGGTGGGAGGAGGCTTGCATGGAGCATAAACACCGGCATAGAGCAGTTGGGCCGAATGGCTTGTTTCTGTGCTGTAGATGCTATGTAATTCTGTGCAACCTGCTTGCCGACGCTCAGTTCAGATTCTACCAAAATCATTAGGCTCCAGACATCATCATCAGAATTGATCCAGACATGGATACAAAAGCTTTTTTTATTGATTCACGGGATGTGGACGTCGCCAGCATTTATTGCCCATCCCTAATTGCCCTTGAGAAGATGGTGGTGAGCTGCCTCTTGAATACAAATGAATGACTTGCTGGGCCATTTCAGAGGGCAGTTAAGACATTGCTGTGGGTCTGGAGTCACATATAAGCCAGACCGGGTACGACAGCAAATTTCCTTCGCTGAAGGGCATTAGTGAACCAGATGGACAATCCGGTAGTTTCGTGGTCACCATTACTGATACTAGCTTTTCATGCCAGATTTATTTAATTAGTTGAATTTAAATTCACCAAATGCCGTGGTGAACTCACGTCTGATGGATCATTTGTCCAGGCCTCTGGTTTACTGGTCCAGTAACATAACCACTATGCTACCAAACCTAATGTCAAAGTGACTTCAGTGGCTTGAGTCACATCTGACACAAAGAAAGATGGTTGTGGTTGCTGGAAGCCAATCATCTCAGCCCCACGATTGAGACATTACCAGACTTGGGCTGAAACAAAGCAATAAAGAAAGAATTTTCATTTTATATAGGATCATTCACAACCTCAGGACATCCTAAAGCACTTCACAGCCAATTAGTACTTTTGAAGCAACAACAGAAAATGCTGGGAACACTCAGCAGGTCAGGCAGCATCGTGGAGAGAGAAACGGAGTCAACGTTTCAGGTCGAAGACCCTTCGTCAGAACTGGAAAAAGTTGGAGAAGTAACAGATTTTTAAGCAAGTGTGGGGCAGGAAAAGGGGGGAGAGGAGGAAAGAACAAAGGGAAGGTCTGTGATAGGGTGGAAGGCAGGAGAGATTAAAAGACAAAAGGGATGATGGTGCAAGGCAAAAGGAGATGGTAATGGGACAAGTTAAGAAACAAAAGATGACTCCAGATGAGGTGTAAATGGCAAAGGCAGAATCATCAACAGCTGCCATTTGAGAAAAAAGAAAACATAGGGGCAGAGGTTATAGTCTGAAATTGTTGAACTCGATGTTGAGTCCAAAAGGTTGTAAAGTGCCTAATCAAACAATGAGGTACTGTTCCTCGAGCTTACGTTGAGCTTCGTTGGAACAGTGTAAGAGGCCGAGGACAGAGAGGTCAGAGTGGGAGTGGAGCGGAGAATTAAAGTGACAGTCGACTGGAAGCTTGGGGTCATGCTTACAGACTGAACGGAGGTGTTCCGCAAAGCGGTCACCCAATCTGCATTTGGTCTCCCGAGGAGACCACATCGTGAGCAGCGAATACAGTATACTAAATTGCAAGAAGTACAAGGAAATCGCTGGTTCACCTGGAAGGAGTGTTTGGGGCCCTGGACAGTGGGAAGGGAGGAGGTAATAGGGCAGGTGTTGCATCCCCTGCGCTTGCACGGGAAAGGGTGTTGGGGGTGATTGAGGAGTGGACCAGGGTGTCACAGAGGGAGCGGTCCCTTCGGAATGCTGAAAGGGGAGGGAAGGGGAAGATGCGTTTGGTGGTGGGATCACGCTGGAGGTGGTGGAAATGACGGAGGATGATCCATTGAATGTGGAGGCTGGTGGGGTGAAAGGTGAGGACAAGGGGAACCCTATCGTGGTTCTGGGAGGGAGGGGAAGGGGTGAGAGCAGAAGTGCGGGAAATGGAACGGACACGGTTGAGGGCCATGTCAACCACGGTAGAGGGGAATCCTCGGTTGAGGAAAAAGGAAGACATATCGGAAGCACTAGCATGGAAGGTAGCATCGTCAGAACAGATGCGGCAGAGACAGAGAAACTGGGAGAATGGAATAGAGTCCTTACAGGGAGCGGGGTGGGAGGAAGTGTAGTCCAGGTAGCTGTGGGAGTCAATGGGCTTATAGTGGATATTTGTCGATAGCCTATCCCCAGAAATGGAGACAGAGAAGTCGAGGAAGGGAAGGGAAGAGTCGGAGATGGACCATGTGAAGGTGAGGGAAGGGTGGAAATTGGAAGCAAAAAGTGAATGAAATTTTCTAGTTCAGGGTGAGAGCAGGAAGCAGCACCAATACAGTCATCAATGTACTGGAAAAAGAGGTGAGGGAGGGGACCTGAGTAGGACTGGAACAAAGAATGTTCCACATATCCCACGAAAAGGCAGGCATAGCTAGGGCCCATGCGGGTCCCCATAGCAACACCTTTAATTTGGAGGAAGTGAGTGGAGTCAAAGGAGAAGTTGTTCAATGTGAGAACAAGTTCAGCCAGGCGGAAGAGGGTGGTGGTGGATGGGGACTGGTTGGGCCTCTGTTCAAGGAAGAAGCAGAGCACCCTCAGGCCGTCCTGGTGGGGGATGGAGGTGTAGAGGGATTGGACGTCCACAGTGAAAAGGAGACTCTTGGGGCCATGAAACTGGAAACTGTTATAAAGTGGCGGAGGGCATCAGAATAGTTGCGAATGTAGGTGGGAAGAGACTGGACAAGGGGAGAAAAAATAGAGTCGAGATAGGAAGAAATCAGTTCCGTGGGGCAAGAACAGGCTGAGACAATGGATCTATCAGGGCAGCCCTGTTTGTGGATCTTGGGAAGGAGGTAGAAGCAGGCTTTGCGGGATTGGGGGACTATGAGGTTGACAGCCATGGAAGGAAGATCTCCAGAGGAGATGAAGTACTTTTGAAGTGTAGTCACTGTTGAAATGTAGTAAACGTGGCAGCCAATTTGCACACAGCAAGGTCTCACAACCAGTAATGTGATAATGACCAGATAATCTGTCTTTAGGTGATGGTGAGGGATAAATATTGGCCGGACACTGGAGAGATCTCCCCTGCTTTTCTTTGAATAGTGCATGGGCTCTTTTATGTCCACCTGAAAGAGCAGACAGGGATTAGTTTAACGTCTCATGCTAAAGACGGCACCTCCAACAGTGCAGCTCTCCCTCAGTACTGCACTGAGTGTCAGTCTGTGGTAGGTTACATTTGTGCTACTTAAGTGTCAGGTAATGACCATCTCAAACAAGAAAAGGCCCATCCACCTCCCCCAACCTTCAATGGCATCACCATTGCCGAGTGCCCCACCATCAACATCATAGGAGTCACCATTGACGAGAAGCTTAACTGGATCAACTATATCACCACCATGGCTACAAGAGCACAGCAGAGGCTGCGTACTCTGCGACAACTTGCTTACCTCCTGACCCACTCAAAGCCTTCCCTCCATCTACAAGACTCAAGTCAGGAGTGCTATGTGGAATACTCACCATTTGCCTGGATGAATGCAACTGTAATACTTGAGATGCTCAAGTTTGATTGATCAGTTCCCCTGCCACTGCAGCTGCAGTATCTATTGGATATGAGGCAGTAACCCACCAAGATTACATTGTCTGCACCTCCTAGCCCCATGACCTCCACCACCAAGAAGGATAAGAGCAGAAAAATCATGGGAACATCATCTCCAAGTCACACACCATCCCGACTTGGATATATAGGGAGTGAAATTGACGTCATTGGAAAAGAAGATAGGGCGGGGTGCAAAATGAGCTGCCGTTTCACTATCACCTATTTTGCGCTACTGCCCAAGACCAATTTCACCCCTATATCATCATGCCTTCATCACGTGTCTGCCCATTTCACCAGGCTATGTGAGGACACAGACAGACTGTGAAATGGACAGACACATGGCAATGAAATTTAATGCAGAGAAGTGTGAAGTGATACATTTTGGTAGGAAGAATGAGGAGAGGCAATATAAACTAAAGGTACAATTTTAAAGGGGGTGCAGGAACAGAGAGACCTGGGGGTGTATGTACACAAATCTTTCAAAATTCTGTAGACTCTGGAACAGTCCCCATGGATTGCAGGGTGGCTAATGTACATCAGTTGTGGGCAAAATGCTGGAGTCCATCATTAAGGATGAAATAGCCGAGCACTTAGCAAATGGGGACAGGATAGGACAGAGTCAACATGGATTTACAAAGGGTAAATCGTGCTTGACTAATCTATTGGAATTTTTTGAGGGAGTAACTGGTAAAATAGATGGGGGAGAGCCAGTAGATGTGGTGTACCTGGACTTCCAAAAGGCCTTCGATAAGGTCCCACATAAAAGATTAGCATGGAAAATTGAAGCTCATGGGATAAAGGGGAAAGTATTGACGTGGATAGAGAACTGGCTGTCAGATAGAAAACAGAGAGTTGGAATAAACGGCTCATTTTCTGAATGGCAGGCAGTAACAAGTGGGGTACCACAGGGATCTGTCCTGGGTCCCCAGCTGTTCACAATTTATATTAATGACCTGGATCAGGGAGTCGAATGCAGCATTTCCAAATTTGCAGACGACACTAAACTAGGAGGGGAGGTGGGCTCAGAGGAGGAGACCAGGAAGCTCCAGAGCGATTTGGACAGACTGGGTGATTGGGCGGATAAATGGCAGATGCACTATAATGTGGACAAGTGCGAAGTTATCCACCTTGGGTGCAGGAACGGGAGGGCAAATTATTATTTAAATGGCAATAAATTGGGAGAGGGGGAAGTACAGAGAGACCTGGGTGTTCTTGTACACCAGTCACTGAAGGCGAGCATGCAGGTGCAACAGGCGGTCAAGAAGGCAAACGGTATGCTGGCCTTCATAGCAAAAGGGTTGGAATACAGGAACAGGGATACCTTGCTGCAGCTGTACAGGGCACTGGTGAGACCACACCTCGAGTACTGTGTACAGTTTTGGTCGCCTCATCTGAGGAAAGATGTTCTTGCCATGGAGGGGGTGCAGCGGCGATTCACCAGGCTGATACCAGGAATGGCGGGATTGACCTATGAGGAGAGACTATGTAGTTTAGGGATGTACACACTGGAGTTTAGAAGATTGAGAGGGGACCTCATAGAAGTGTATAAAATTCTGACAGGTCTAGACAGATTAGATGCAGAAGGAATGTTTCCCTTGGCGGGTGAGAACAGAACTAGAGGACATAATTTAAGGATAAGGGCTAAACCATTTAGGACAGAAATGAGGGGGAATTTCTTCACTCAGAGAGTGGTGAACCTGTGGAACTCATTGCCACAGAGGGCAGTGTACGCCAGCTCATTAAATATATTTAAGAGGGAATTAGATATATTTCTACAGGCAAAAGGGGTTAAGGGTTACGGAGAGAAGGCGGGGACGGGATACTGAATTGAAGGATCAGCCATGATCTCATTAAATGGCGGAGCAGGCTCGAAGGGCCGGATGGCCTACTCCTGCTCCTATCTTCTATGTATCTATGTAACCCCACTATTTAAAAAAGGTGGTAGAGAAAAAACGGGGAATGATAGACCGGTAAGCCTGAAATCGGTAGTGGGAAAAATGCTAGAGTCCATTATAAAAGATGTAATAGCAGAGCACTTGGAAAACACTGACAGGATCGGACAAAGTCAACATGGATTTACAAAAGGTAAATCATGCCTGACTAATCTACTGGAATTTTTTGAGGATGTAACTTGTAGAATAGATAAGGGATAACCAGTGGATGTGGTGTATTTGGACTTTCAGAAGGCTTTCGATAAGGTCCCGCATAAGAGATTAGCGTGCAAAGTTAAAGCACAAGGGATTCGGGGTAAGGTACTGATTTGGATAGAGAACTGGTTGGCAGACAGGAAGCAAAGAGTTGGAATAAATGGGTCTTTTTCCAAGTGGCAGGCAGTGACTAGTGGGGTACCGCAGGGATCGGTGCTAGGACCCCAGCTATTCACAATATATATTAATGATCTAGACGAGGGAACTAGATGTAATATCTCTAAGTTTGCAGACGACACAAAGCTGGGTGGGCGTGTGTGCTGTGAGGAGGATGCAGAGAAACTCCAGTATGATTTGGACAGGTTGGGTGATTGGGCAGATGCATGGCAGATGCAGTATAATGTGGATAAATGCGAGGTTATCCACTTTGGTGGCAAAAACAGGAAGACAGATTATTATCTGAACGGCAATAGATTGGGAAAAGGGGAAGTGCAACGAGATCTGGGAGTCCTTGTGCACCGGTCGCTGAAAGTAAGCATGCAGGTGCAGCAGGCGATTAAGAAGGCAAATGGTATGTTGGCCTTCATAGCGAGAGGATTCGAGTACAGGAGCAAGGATGTCTTGCTGCAGTTGTACAAGGTCTTGGTGAGACCACACCTTGGGTATTGTGTGCAGTTTTGGTCGCCTTATCTGAGGAAGGATGTTCTTGCCATGGAGGGAGTGCAGCGAAGATTTACCAGACTGATACCTGGGATGGCAGGAATGACGTATGAAGAGAGATTGGGTCGATTAGGCTTATATTCACTAGAGTTTAGAAGAATGAGAGGGGATCTCATTGAAACTTATAAAATTCTAACAGGACTAGACAGTCTAGATGCAGGAAGGATGTTCCCGATGGCGGGGGAGTCCAGAACCAGAGGTCACAGTCTAAGGATAAGGGGTAAGCCATTTAGGACTGAGATGAGGAGGAATTTCTTCACCCAGAGAGTGGTGAACCTATGGAATTCTCTACCACAGAAGGCAGTTGAGGCCAATTCATTAAATATATTCAAGAAGGAGTTAGATATATTTCTTAAGGCTAAAGGGATCAAGGGATATGGGGAGAAAGCAGGGACAGGGTACTGAATTTGGATGATCAGCCATGATCTCATTAAATGGCGGAACAGGCTCGAGGGGCCGAATGGCCTACTCCTGCTCCTATCTTCTATGCTTTGAAGGTGGCAGGACAAGTTGCGAAGGCTGTTAAGAAAAAGTATATGGGATCCTTGGCTTTATTAATAGAGGGATAGAGAACAAAAGCAAGAAAGTTATGCTAACCCTTTATTAAACACTGGTTAAGCTTCAGCTGAAGTATAGTGTTCAATTCTGGGCACCACACTTTAGGAAGGCCTTGGAGAGGGTGCAGAAGAGATTTATTAGAATGGTACCAGGGATGACGGACTTATGTGGAGAAAGAAAGAAAGAATGAAAGACTTGCATTTATATCGTGCCTTTCACGACCACCAGATGTCCCAAAGCGCTTTACAGAGCTACTATTTTGGAGTGTAGTCACTGTTGTAATGTAGGAAAGGCAGCAGCCAATTTGCGCTCAGCAAATTCCCACAAACAGCAATGTGATAATGACCAGATAATCTGTTTTTTAGTGATGTTGATTGAGGGATAAATATTGGCTAAGACACCGGGAATAACTTCCCCTGCTCTTCTTCGAAATAGTGCCATAGAACTTTACATCCACCTGAGAGAGCAGACGGGGCCTCGGTTTAACATCTCATCCAAAAGACAGCACCTCCGACAGTGCAGTGCAGTATTGCACTGGAGTGTCAGCCTAGATTTTTATGCTCAAGTCCCTGGAATGGGACTAGAACCCACAACCTTCTAACACAGAGGCAGTGGTGCTACCAACTGAGCCACAGCTGACACTGACTGGAGAAGCTGGGGTTGTTCTCCTTAGAGCAGAGAAGGTTAAGAGAAGATTTGATAGAGGTGTATAAAATCATGAATGGTTTTGACAGAGGAAATAAAGAAAAACTGTTTCCAGTGGCTGAAGGGTCGGTAACCAGAGCGCACAGATTTAAGGAGATTGGCAAAAGAACCAGAGGTGACATGAGGAAACAGTTTTTTTTACACAGTGAGTTGTGATCTGGAATGCATTGCCTGAAAGGATGGTGGAAGCAGATTCAATAGTAACATTCAAAAGAGAATTGGATAAATACTTGAAGGGAAAACAAATTACAGGGCTTTGGGGAAAAAGCAAGGAAGTGGGATAATTGGGTAGCTCCACCAAACAGCTGGCACAGGCAGGATGAGCTGAATGGGTTCCTTCTGTGCTGTATCATTCTATGATTCTATGACTGAGTCAATATCCTGGAACCTAACATCAGTTTAGGATCCCTATCATCAGTGGTTGAAGGAGAAGGCCCATCACCAATAAGGAGTGTAGAAGAGCATGCCAGGAGCAGCACCAGGTGTACCTAAAAATGCAGTGCCAACCTGGGGAAGCTGCAACACAGGACTACATGCATGCTAAAAAGCGGAAGCAGCATGCTATAGACAGGGCTAAGCAATCCCACAATCAACTGATCAGATCAAAGCTCTGCAGTCCTGCCACATCCAGTCGTGAATGGTGGTGGACCATTAAACAACTGATGGGAGATAAAGGCTCCATGAATATCCCCATCCTCAATGATGGCGGAGCCCAGCACGTGAGTGCAAAAGACAAGGCTGAAGCATTTGCAACCATCTTCAGCCAGAAGTGCCGAGTGGATGATCCATATCGGCCTCCTCCTGAGGTCCCCACCATCACGGAAGCAAGTCTTCAGCCAATTCGATTCGCTCCACGTGATATCAAGAAACGGCTGAGCACACTGGATACAGCAAAGGCTGTGGGCCCTGACAACATCCCAGCTGTCGTACTGAAGACTTGTGCTCCACAACTAGCCGCGCCTCTAGCCAAGCTGTTCCAGTTCAGCTACAACACTGGCATCTATCCGACAATGTGGAAAACTGCCCAGGTATGTCCTGTCCACAAAAAGCAAGGCAAATCCAATCGGCCAATTACCGTCCCATCTGTCTACTCTCAATCATCAGCAAAATGATGGAAGGTGTCATCGGCAGTGCTATCAAACGGTACTTACTCACCAATAACCTGCTCACTGATGCCCAGTTTGGGTTCTGCCAAGACCACTCGGCTCCCGACCTCATTACAGCCTTGGTTCAAACATGGACAAAGGAGCTGAATTCCAGAGGTGAGGTGAGAGTGACTGCCCTTGACATCAAGGCAGCATTTGACCGAGTGTGGCATCAAGGAGCCCGAGTAAAACTGAAGTCAATGGGAATTGGGGGGAAAACGCTCCACTGGCTGGAGTCATACCAAGCACAAAGGAAGATGGTTGTGGTGGTTGGAGGTCAATCATCACAGCCCCAGGACATCACTGCAGGAGGTCAGAAATGGGGATGTTCGCTGATGACTGCACAGTGTTCAGTGCCATTCACAACTCCTCAGATAATGAAGCAGTCCATGCCCGCATGCAACAAGACCTGGACGACGTTCAGGCTTGGACTGATAAGTGGCAGGTAACATTCGCGCCACACAAGTGCCAGGCAATGACTTTCTCCAACAAGCGAGAGTCTAACCACCTCCCCTTGACATTCAACAGCATTACCATCGCCGAATCCCCCACCATTAACATCCTGGGGGTCACCATTGACCAGAAACTTAACTGTACCAGCCACATAAATACTGTGGCAACAAGAGCAGGTCAGAGGCTGGGTATTCTGCAGCGAGTGTCTCACCTCCTGACTCCCCAAAGCCTTTCCACCATCTACAAGGTACAAGTAAGGAGTGTGGTGGAATACTCTCCACTTGCCTGGATGAGTGCAGCTCCAACAACACTCAAGAAGCTCAACACCATCCAGGACAAAGCAGCCCCCTTGATTGGCACCCCATCCACCACCTTAAACATTCACTCCCTCCACCACCGGCGTACCGTGGCTGCAGTATGTACCATCTACAAGATGCACTGCAGCAACTCGCCAAGGCTTCTTCGGCAGCACCTCCCAAACCCGCGACCTCTTCCACCTAGAAGGACAAGGGCAGCAGGCGCATGGGAACACCACCACCTCCAAGTTCCCCTCCAAGTCACACACCATCCTGACTTGGAAGTATATCGCCGATCCTTCATTGTCGCTGGGTCAAAATCCTGTAACTCCCTCCCTAAGAGCACTGTGGGAGTACCTTCACCACACGGACTGCAGCAATTCAAGAAGGCGGCTCATCACCACCTTCTCAAGGGCAATTAGAGATGGGCAACAAATGCTGGTCTTGCCAGCGACGCCCACATCCCATGAAAGAATGTAAAAAAAAAACACCTTTTCAGGGCAACTTCGGACAGGCAATAAATGTGATATACCAGCATCACACACATTCCAAGAGCAAATAAAAAAAATTCTGCAGCATTTCACTGCATGTGCAATGCATAACATTTGCCACACCAACACTGAACATGGAGCACAAGTGGACTTTATTTAGAGGAATTAACTATTTACCTTAATGAGAGCTGCAACTGTCAAATATGGAGATACCAATGAAGTGAGAGTAAACCTAAGGTCACAAAATGGCAAAGTAAAGCTCTGGGACTCTGTAGTATGTTCATTAATCTGTTGATTTGTAGCACAGAATGAATGCCCTAAAGCTGATTTATGCGAAGTTTAGCAAGTAGCTGCCAAAATTTATAGAATACAGTATCTTGGCCTAAGCGGCATCTGCCCATTTTCTTTTTTCCCATAAACCTACTGTAGATCCCCAGAGGTATTACATAATGCAGAAATGTACTCAACTAAGTGTGATAGCCCTCTCAGATTAAGAGAATACAATAGGTTGCAGTCGGTCAAGATCGATTTTAACTGCTCCCGCCAGTTGGGAAATAGGTGGCAGAGGTTCGACCGGTCGATTTACATCCCCACCCACTCAATTTCCCTTTGCACTGATTTCACTGACACTTCTACCACAGCAGCACTTCTCATTAAAACCCATTACTGGACACCGACACAATCTGTGGTGCTAACTCACATGTGTGGATATGTTTAGTTATTATGTGAGGTTATTTACTTTGGTTGGAAGAATAGAAAAACAGAATGGGCCGGATTTTCCGATCGAAGCTTCCTGTGGGTGGATGCCTCCGATCGGGAAAAATCTATGCACTTACCTGCTGGCTCCGTAGGTCCCGAGACTTCCGATCCTGGTCCTCTCCTGGTCCGCGCGCGCAGAGGCCCGGTTATCCCAGGGGCGTAGGCGGTTCGCAAACGTCCCTGGGATCACGTGGGCCATGGGGAACCAATCAAAGAAGGGAATTCCCCCTTCACACTTTTGACAAGTCTCTCCGCATAGATCTGTCAAAAGTATGAATGGGGATCACATTAAAAAACACCAGTTAAACATTAAATACATTTTTTAAAAACATCATGTATTTAAAATTAGTTAAAATTACATTAAATTAAATATTTTAAACAAAAATTTAATTTTTTGAAAAAAATAATTAAAGTTTTTTATGGGGCTAAAAGTAAACTTACCTTTTTTAAAAGTATTTTTAAATTATAAACGAGTGAATTTTATTTTAACTTTTTTAAACTCTTATGCTGGTAAAAGCAGGCCTTACGCCTGCTTTTACCAGGTATAAGATTTCTAAAGGTTTTCAGCAGGCGGAGATTGTGCAGAAAGCGGAACTCTCCACCCATGGAGGCCCTTCTCCAGGGCAGGCGTGTGATCTGTCAAGAGGATTCTTGACAGATTGGAAGTGCCAGGTTTTAGCACATGCGCTTCGCATGCCTGAAACCAGCACTTGCGAGGCCCCTACGGATGTGTACACACCTCGTACACAGCCGTGGGGGTCGGAAAATCCGGGCCAATATTTTTTAAATGGTGAGAAATGACTAAATGTTGGTGTTCAGAGAGATTTAGGTGTCCTTGTATAGGAAACACAGAGTTAACATGCAGGTACAGCAAGCAATTAGGGAGGCAAATGGCATGTTGGCCTTTATTGCAAGGGGGGTTGGAGTACAAGAGTAAACAAGTCTTGCTACAGTTGTAGAGGTCTTTGGTGAGACCACACCTGGAGTACTGTGCACAGTTTTGTTCTCCTTATCTAAGGAAGGATATACTTGCCTTGGAGGCGGTGCAACGAAGGTTCACTAGATTGATTCCTGGGATGAGAGGGTTGTCCTATGAGGAGAGATTGAGTAGATTGGGCCTATACTCTCTGGAGTTTAGAAGAATAAGAGGTGATCTCATTGAAACATATAAGATTCTGAGGGAGATTGACAGGGTAGATGCTGAGAGGTTGTTCCCCCTGGCTGGAGAGTCTAGAACTAGGAGGCATAGTCTCAGGATAAGGGGTCGGCCATTTAAGACAGAGATGAGGAGAAATGTCTTCACTCAGAGGGGTTGTGAATCTTGGAATTCTCTACTCCAAAGGGTTGAGTATATTCAAGGCTGAGATAGATTTTTGGACTCTAAGGGAATCAAGGGATCGGGCGGGAAAGTGGAGTTGAGGTCGAAGATCAGCCATGATCTTATTGAATGGCGGAGCAGGCTCGAGGGGCCATCTGGCCTACTCCATGTCCTTATGTTCTTATACCATTTTTCAGCATGGGGAAAAAGGACACTCACCCATCTCACATTCCAACCATTATAACCAGCTGAACCACAAAGCATTGATTATAATAAACTTCTCAAAACCTAGCTTAAGAATGAAAAGGGTTTGAGGAAACGGCTGGGAACCTGACATATATCTATTATTCCTCTAGTCTCACAAGCTCAGAGTAAATGCTGTTTTAATGTGTATTTCAGGTGGAGGTTGCGAAGGCAGTCAGATTGTATGGCTTACATGACTGACTACTGAGTGCTCAACTAGCTAGTGTTCAGCAGGATGGAGGGCATTTAATATCATTGACATGGACTGGAGAAGAAGTAGATTGACATACCTCAGGAGGACTTGAAGCTAAGAGTCCTTCCGGCTAATTGATTTGAGCACTACCAGAACCAACTGGTCTGGAGGCAACTGGTGGAAAGCGTTAACAAAAAAGCAAAAAAAAAGACGCTAGAAATCTGAAACGAAACAAAAAGTGCTGGAAACACTCAGCAGGTCAGTCAGCATCTGTGGAGAGAGCAGACAAGGCAATGTTTCAGGTGTGGACCGTTTGTCAGAACAGGTGAAAAACGTTGCTGATATCCGAGTGCTGATTCGCTCTTGAATAATACAAGCTGAGAAGAGAGACACTCTGGACGGAACGTAAAGAATAGCGGCTCTTAGACCACAAGGCAGGGGGCGCAAATGGTAACACTGGACACATCTGGGTTTACTCTCAGATAATCTTTGAGACTTTGTGATTTGGTTGTGTGGCAGACTGCACTGTTACTAAGGAGAATCCAACATTAGTAAATGCGTTTTCTTTGTAACATAGGAATTACTAGACAACAAAAGACCATGGTCCGTCTAGTTTGCCTTCTAACATCTTGGTTGTCGCCTGATACAACAATCGTGGAGCTGTTGACATATCATAGCAATCGATCTCTGTCAATTAGCCTACAACGGACCCAGACATGACATGAGGAAAATCCCCAGTGGTGGAGAGCTTTGGGAATCATAGGTTCAAAGTCAACTGACTGAAACCTTTTTCCTTCCATACGATTTGTTCATTATTTACTGCACATTAATGAGATATTTGTTCTCAAATCAGATTCATCTAAGAGTATCATGTTTCAACAATGCTGATTGATCTACATTTGCACACAGCGGGATTAAACGGAGTGGACTTGAACAGAGTGTTTTACTTGGGAATTTGGAAAGAGTGGGAATTCGGAGAAGAGGGGGAGGGATTTGTTGCTTTTTGCCTACACTACTTGTCGTACTTTGTGTTACAGGTAGATATTTCATTTCAGTATCCATAACTTAATCTAGATCAAGTAAGTAGTCAAGAAACTACACTGTAAACTAAGTTACCTGTTACCTTTGGCGGCGGGGGGGGGGGGGGTGGAGGGCGGTCACCATTGACCAGAAACTTAACTGGACCAGCCACATCAATACTGTGGCAACAAGAACAGGCCAGAGGCTGGGTATTCTGCGGCGAGTGTCTCAACTCCTGACTCCCCAAAGCCTTTCCACCATCTACAAGGCACAAGTCAGGAGTGTAATGGAATACTCTCCACTTGCCTGGATGAGTGCAGCTCCAACAACACTCAAGAAGCTCGACACCATACAAGACAAAGCAGCCCGCTTGATTGGCACCCCATCCACCACCTTAAACATTCGCTCCCTCCACCACTGGCGTATCGTGGCTGCAGTGTGTACCATCTACAAGATGCACTGCAGCAACTTGCCAAGGCTTCTTCAACAGCACCTCCCAAACCCGCGACCTCTACCATCTAGAAGGACAAGGGCAGCAAGCGCATGGGAACACCATCACCTCCAAGTTCCCCTCCAAGTCACACACCATCCTGACTTAGAAGTATATCGCCGTTCCTTCATCGTCGCTGGGTCAAAATCCTCAAACTCCCTCCCTAACAGTACTGTGGGAGTACCTTCACCACACGGACTGCAGCAGTTCAAGAAGGTGGCTCACCACCACCTTCTCAAGGGCAACTAGTGATTAGCAATAAATGCTGGCCTTGCTAGTGACGCCCACATCCCAGGAACGAATTAAAAAAACCCGAATTACAAATTTAATTAAATTGAATTAAGTAAAACAATGTCATAGAAGGAGGGCAGTGCAGTTGGTGTGCCGCAACTGCAGCATGTGGGAGTTTGTAGAGAGCATTGTGATCCTGGAAAACCACGCTTGCAGTAAGTGCCTGCAACTTGAGGAACTACAGCTCAGAGTTTTTGGGCTGGAGTCTGAGGTGTAGATATGGCGGGGCATCAGGAATGGAGAGAGTTACCTGGACACTTTGATCCAGGAGGCAGTCACACCCCTTAGGTTAGGTAGTGGTACAGGTCTGGTTAGTGGTCAGGGACAGGAGGGTGTGACTGCAACTCAGGCAGGTAAGGGGACCCCAGGTGCAGTGCTGGAGGAGCCTCGGCCGTTGCCCTTGTCCAACAGGTATGAGGTTCTTGCTGCCTGTGTGGATGGATGAGCAAGCTGACCATGGCACCATGGTGCAGGAAGCCATTCAAGTAGGGGGAGTGAAAGGGAATGTAGTTGTGGTAGGGGACAGTATAATCAGAGGGATAGATACTGTTCTCTGTAGCCGCGACCGAGAATTCAAAGGTTGTGTTGCCTGCCCGGTACCAGGGTTAAAGACATATCCTCACGGCTGGAGAAGAACTTGGAGTGGGAGGGGGAGGATCCAGTTGTCGTGGTCCACGAAGGAACCAACGACATAGGTAGAACTAGGAATGAGGTTCTGCTGAGGGAGTTTGAGGAGCTAGGATCCAAATTAAAAAGCAGAACCTCAAAGGTAATATTATACTTGAGACACGTGCAAATTGGCATTGGGACAAACAGATTAGAGGTTTAAATGCGTGGCTGAAAGAGTGGTGTGGGAGGAAGGGGTTTCAGTTCATGGGGCAGTGGCACCAGTACTGGGGAAGGAGGGAGCTGTTCCGTTGGGATGGGCTCCAGTTAAACCAGGCTGGGACCAGTGTGCTGGAGAACTGAATAACTACGGCAGTAGACAGGGCTTTAAATTAATAAAGGGGGGGATGAAAAGAGTCAGGAAAGAGTAAATTTTAAAGCTGCAAGAGAAATGTCAAGGCTCTAGAGCAGTGTAGAGTTTTGGGTAAAAATAAGCAGAGTGGGTCAGGAAGGGACAGAGAGAGTAACAAAGGTAATAAGGCATCAGTGACTAAGGTGACATCAGGGAAAAATAGAAATTAGTCAAAGCTAAAGGCACTATATCTGAATGCATGCAGCATTCGCAACAAAATAGATGAATTAATAGCGCAGATAGAAATTAACAGGTGTGATCAAATAGCCATTGCGGAGACGTGGTTGCAAAGTGGCCAAGGTTGGGAACTAAATATTCCAGGATACTTAACTTTTAGAAGAGATAGGCAAAATGGAAAAGGAGGAGGGGCAGCCCTGATAATAAAGGATGGGATAAAGACAGCAGGGAGAAAGGATCTTGGCTCCGAAAATCAAGAGGTAAAATCAGTTTGGGTGGAGCTAAGAAACAGCAAGGGGCAGAAAACATTGGTGGGAGTTGTTTATAGGCCCCCAAACAGTAGTTGCAATGTAGGGCAGAGTATAAATCAGGAAATTAGAGGCACATGTAACAAGGGTAATACAATAATCATGGTGGACTTTAATCTACATATAGACTGGGCAAACCAAATTTGCAGTAATAGTGTGGAGGACGAATTCTTGGAATGTATGCAAGATAGTTTTCTAGATCAGTATGTTGAGGAACTAACTAGGGAACAGGCTATTTTAGATCTAGTATTGTGCAATGAGAAAGGGTTAATTAATAACCTTGTAGTAAAGGGGCCTTTAGAGAAGAGTGACCATAATATGATGGAATTTTATATTGAGTTTGAAAGTGATTTAGTTAAATCCGAAACTAGGGTCTTAAATCTAAACAAAACAAAATATTTAGGTATGAGGGGCGAGTTGGCTAAGGTAGATTGGGAAACTACATTAAAAGGTATGATGGTAGACAAGCAATGGCTAGCATTTAAAGAATGAATACATAATTTACAACAAATATACATTCCTTTAAGGCACAAAAAACCTACAGGAAAAGTGGTCCAACCGTGGCTAACAAGAGAAGTTAAAGATAGTATTAGATCAAAGGAAGAGTCTTATAATGTTGCTGAAAAGAGTAGTAAGCATGAGGATTGGGAGGATTTTAGAATTCAGCAAAGGAGGACCAAGAAATTGATAAAGAAAGGGAAAATAGAATGAGAGTAAACTAGCGAGAGACATAAAAACAGACTGTAAAAGCTTCTATAGGTATGTAAAAAGGAAAAGATTAGCAAAAGTAAATGTGGGTCCCTTACAGGCTGAGACAGGAGAAATTATAATGGGGAATAAGGAAATGGCAGAGAAATTAAACAAATGCTTGGAAGAAGACACAAAAACCTTCCTGGAAATAATGGAGAACCAAGGTTCTAGCGAGAATGAGGAACTGAAAGAAATTAGTATTAGTAAAAAAAAAAAAAATGGAGAAATGAATGGGACTGAAAGCCGATAAATCCCCTGGACCTGATGGTTTACATCCTAGGGTTTTGAAAGAGGTGGCTATAGAGATAGTGGATGCATTGGTTGTCATTTTCCAAAATTCCATAGATTCTAGAATGGTTCCTGTGGATTAGAAGGTAGCAAATGTAACCCCACTATTTAAGAAAGGATGGAGATAGAAAACGGGAACTACAGACCAGTTAGCTTGACATCAGTAGATGGGAAAATGCTAGAATCTATTATTAAGGATGTGGTAACAGGGTGTACAGTTTTGGTCTCCTTACCTAAGGAAGGATATACTTGCCATAGAGGGAGTGCAACGAAGGTTCACCAGACAGATTCCTGGGATGGGAGGATTGTCCTATGAGGAGAGATTGAGTAGACTAGGCCTATATTCTCTAGAGTTTAGAAGAATGAGAGGTGATCTCATTGAAACATTCAAAATTCTTAGAGCTTGACAGTGTAGATGCAGGGAGGATGTTTCCCCTGGCTGGGGAGTCTAGAACCAGGGGTCACAGTCTCAGAATAAGGAGTCGGGCATTTAAGACTGAAATGAGGAGAAATTTCTTCACTCACAGGGTGGTGAATCTTTGGAATTCTCTACCCCAAAGGGCTGTGGAGGCTCAGTCGTTGAGTATTTTCAAGACAGAGATCGATAGATTTTTGAATATTAAGGGAATCAAGGGATATGGGGATAGTGCAGGAAAGTGGAGATGAGGTAGAAGATCAGCCATGATCTTACTGAATGGCGGAGCAGGCTCGAAGGGCCAAATGGCCTACTCCTGCTCCTATTTCTTTTCTTTTCACTGAAAAACCAAAGTGTAGGGCTGAAGCCCAGTATGCAGGAAACCACCATGGTTGAAAGAACAAAGAAGAAAATGAGACAAATCAACAAGCAATGATTATGTGACAACACACAGGTTTTAAAAGTAGAAAGATTGTAGGAGGAAGATAAGGCTGAGAGGTAAGGAGTTACAGTTTGAGACCCTGATAAAGAATGCAGGAGACTGTGTGGTGAGTCCTGATCTGAAGAAAATTGGCAAGACATTGGGAGAAAAGGAAGAGCATGTGGATTGTCATATGTGAAGCTTAGAAGGAAGAAAGGAAAATTTAGAGGAGCACGGACTATGGCAGGTACTGATAATGTAGAGAGAAACAAAAGGTTGCAACAGAGTGCATGTGAGAGAGTGATTGAGAGAGAAAAAGAAGTGAGTGAGACATCCTGTCCATTATTGCAAAAGAATAGCTAAAAAAAAGTCTCTCCAAACATCGTAGTATTCCCATTTTTCTACAAACTTGGGATTTATAGAGTTGAGCAGAAGTGTTTGCCACAAAAAAGAAAATTGAGCTTCGCAGAGGTAGCTTCAGGAATGGAGGAGATGTGCAAGTTCGATTTGAGGTCAGTGGAGATTGTGAGCCGAAGAATATTGAACAACTAAGGTCAAAGGTTATGGTTAGATTTATGAGAAACATGAGAAAATGTAGCCTTGAAGAATTAAACAAGAGGTAATATTATAGATAAACTATAATATATACCAGCTCCATTCACAATTCCTCAGATAAAGACGCAATCCATGCCCGCAAGCCAGAAGACCTGGACAATACCCAGGCTTGAGTTGATAAGTGGCAGACAACATTCACGCCACACAAATGTCAGGCAATGACCATTTCCAACAAGAGAATCTAACCACCTCCCCATGACATTCAATGACATTACCATCGCCAAATCCCCACCATCAACATCCTAGGGGTCACCATTGACCAGAAAACTCAATCAGACCAGCCACATAAATGCCGTGGCTACTAGAGCAGGTCAGAGACTGGGTATTCTGCAGCAAGTGGCTTACCTCCTGACTCCGTAAAGCCTCTCCACCACCTACAAGACAGAAGTCAGGAATTTAATGGAGCATTCTCCACTTGCCTGGATGCGGGCATTTGCAATAACACTCAAGAAACTCAACACCATCAGGACAAAGCAGTCTGCTTGATCGGCAGCTCATCCACCACTGTAAACATTCATTCCCTTGACCACCAGCGCACTGTGACTGCAGTGTGTACTATCCACAGGATGCACTGCAGGCATCTTCGACAGCACCTCCCAAACCTGTGACCTCCACCGCCTAGAAGGACAAGGGCAGCAGGTGCATGAGAATGCCTCCAAGTTCCCCTCCAAGTTACACACCATCCCGACTTGGACATGCAACACCCTTCCTTCATCTAAGATTGGTCAAAATCCTAGAATTACCTACCTAACAGCACTATGGGAGTACCTTCACCATATGGAGTGCAGCAGTTCAAAAAGACTCACCACCACCTTCACAAGGGCAACTAAGAATGGGCAATAAATGCTCTTGACACCCTTTTCCAAAGAATGTTTTTTTTTAAGTTTATAGGATATTTAAGGAATGGGAATGTTAAATCCAGAATATTACTTTCTGTTAGATAGCAAGAGTAGACCAGGGGGACATAAATTCAAACTAGTAAAAGTTAAATTTAGCACTATTGCTCAAAATTCTCTTTTATACAATGTGATCAACATATGGAATAGACTTCCAGGAAGAGTAGTGCAAGCAAAAACTCTGGAATTTTAAGAAACAAATGGATATTGAAATGCGAGGACTTCACGATCCTTCTGCGTAGAGGAACTAAGTTGAGCCAAGCGGCCTTCCTCATCCATACCCAACTTGTGATCTTGTAAGGAAATTGTGGTCGGTACAAGAACTAAAGTGCTATCAGAACTATCAGCAGAAGAAGCAACGGTAAATTGCTTGGCTTGATGAGTAAATTTGTTAAGTGCCCTCTCTGCTATGTCTTATTATCCACTGCATCTTAACTGACAAGAAGTGTAGTCTGCACTAAGAATCAGAAAACATTTATCACTCACAACTGTTGGTTGTGTGGACAGTATTTTCTACCATGCAGTACCAATACTTGAGAACACTTTCAATGCAATGAACTGTCTATATAAAACCTACCCACTTTTCCCTCCACACAATAACGTAGATCATCTGCAATCTACATTATTACTGCCACTACCAGATTGCCATTACTGTACTAAATACCACCACAGGTACAGATTTCATCACAGTTGCACCTCTGCAATGCAGTGACTCACCAGCACAAAAGCACGCAGGAGAGCATAATCAGGAATTCAGGCGCACACTCTCCATGATTTTCCATCCATTAGTTTTAACATTAGTTCTAGCCACTCAGGAGGTCTGCAGAATAACTGCTCCTGTCTGACACACTTCAGTGATTGTGTCTCAGGAGAGCCTCAACCTCCTCTCTTAGTCCAAAATATGACAATCTGTCCACTGCATCCTGCCATTGTCATCGAGGACACTCCTGCTCTTCCTGGTCCATAAGGAAACCATTTTTAAAAAAATGAACTTACCTTTTCGGTCTACTTCTGGGCCTGCTGCTCCTTGGTGCCCGGTGTTCCTGGCGAGACTGGCACCAAACGGTGCATGCGCGACTTCGTATAAAAATGGCTTCGGGCTCTGAATTACCTCAACAGACTTTTGCATTTTAATGAGGCTCTCGCCCGCTTACGACAAGGACCTAAGACGCCACCCGAAATCCGGGAGTAAGAATCGTAGCTGGCATGAATGTGGTGCCAAGCAGGAGGGAAGGATGCTTCCTCTACTTTACCCCCCCCCCCCCCGCTCACCCCAAACACCTGTTCTTGTTGGGTGCAGTGGGGGGAGGGGGTTAAAATCAGCCCTATCATCACAAAAACATTATATTGTGCCTACATCACATCAGTATGGAGAAAATACTATTGTGTTCATCTCTACTCTCCTCGAGACATAAAGAGTCAAAAGTATCAGTGCTGGGATGCATGTGCCGGGGACGTCCACTGCTCCCGGCTCAGGCACTGGTTCACTCATCAGCATCGCAAGGAAAGAATGAAAGAAAGAACTTGCATTCAGAAGGCACTTTCCACCCTTGATTCTGTCCGGCTACTAAGAGGTTGTGACTTGGGAATTCCCAGTGTTGGGAGTCCCTCCCCCCTTCCTACACCGCTAGACTTTTGGAGTTGGCGGAGCCTCCAACCCATACTGGGCCCCACAGAATACACAACATAAGGCTGGGACCCAGAGGTACAGCAGGAGTGCGCTGGAAGGGCCATGGAATTTAGTCCCCATTACCCCTTTGAGTGTGCTTATATAAGCTAACAGCTGTTGTTTTTAACGTGGTTATAAAACAGCTAAAATTGGTGTTAAAAAGCAGCTAACAGTACTGTGATGGAAGCAGAGCTACCATACCTCATATGATATAATTTCAGTATTTTGGACTGGATTTTCCTCTGCTATCCCAGGTGACAGCAAAATTGGGCAGTGAGGCCTACTAGCACATTCCTGCCCCGACCTCGATTTCGGAGCTCAGATGGCTGCCAGCTGTCCCTTCCCCACAAGCTGTACAATCTGGACAGACAGCACCTGGGCAAGCTGCTTCATTTCACTGCTTACCAGCACTGTCCCTGCCAATGCCAGGAACCACCAGGATAAAGGTGGCAGTACTCCCTGGCGCAGCAGCGGTAACCACCCAAAGTCAGGGCACGAAGGTCTAAAAAAAAAATGCCCAATTTTCCTCTTCGGGGCTCTTCCGCCCCTCGAGTTGCCTTCAGTCCCACTGCAGCACCACCAGAATTTCCTGGCCTTGGAACATGGAAAAAGAAGTAGGCAATTCAACCCCTCAGGCCTGTTCCAGCATTTAGTTAGATCATGGCTGATCTGTACCTCAACTCCATTTACCCAACTTTGTTCCATATCCCTTGACACCCTTAGCTGACAAAAATCTATCCACTGACCAAGCATCAACAGCATTCCTAATGTGCAGATGCTAAGATATTAATGTTGGAAAATGCACCATAAGACATATTTCCATTATTAACATTTAATTTGAATAAGCCCGTCCAAATATGGATGGACCCTATTCAACATCTGCCATCGCTTTCATGGAAAATCCCAGAAATTGCCGTGGAGGCCTGTGAAGCCTGTGGAACAATCTCCGGTTGCATTCTCTGTTCTCTCACACCCAGAAATCATCTGAAAACAAGTGATAATTCTGTAGAAAATTCAGGCCTGAATTTCAAGCATTCACAGGTCAAGCAGATCATAGATTAGATGCAAGGAAATGACGCTTTTGCAACAACAACAACTTGCATTTATATAGCGCCTTTCACATATGTTTGCACATGTCAGATGTTCGAGCCGTCAATGAAAGAATTATTAATGCAGGGCAAGCAACTTGCAAACAAGTTGGAGCACCGCAGTTTCCCCATAGCTGCTCAGTAATACCCACAGTCCATGAGCAGAGGGCACAGTCACGCGTACATACTGATAGGGTGAGAAGAAGTACAAGGTTTGTAGGAAAGGCCACAAAATACTCGCAGTCGACACATATTTCTTTTAAGCAAAAATGCAATCGATTTGTTAGGACCATCTTCTTTGCTTGTGTGCCCACTGTTCCAAGCATTTCTGATTAGGCATTGGACAACGGTGGAGTTTACTTAAAATGCACCTGAAAAGGGAGCTTAACATTTTTCAGATGTAGATCCTTTGTTAGAGCTGGCTCCGACATAAGGTCCACATCTGAAACATTAAGGTGCTTTTTCCCTTTTTCAGATGCTGACAAACCTGCTGTGTAGCTGCAGCATTTTCTGTTTTTTATTTCGAATAAGTTTGCTTACTGTAAATAAAAATCAGATTGCCACCATTCCCATTAAGGCCTTTCCTTTAACTGGAATGGTGCTGTAGCTGGGTTGGTCCCTTTAACGCCTTTTCTCAAGCCGTCTTATGGCATAATGTATCTTATGCAATGTATCTAGCTTAATTAGATCACCCCTTCCCCCACTAAATGAGTATAAGAACATAAGAAATAGGAGCAGGAGTAGGCCATTCGGCCCTTCGAGCCTGCTCTGCCATTCAATGAGATCATGGCTGATCTTCTGCCTCAACTCCATTCACCGGCCCCATCGCCATATCCCTTGATGCCTTTACTAGTCAGAAATCTATCGACTTCTGTTTTCAATATACCCAATGACTGAGCCTCCATAGCCCTCTGGGGTAGAGAATTCCAAAGATTCACCACCCTCCGTGTGAAGAAATTTCTTCTCATCTCAGTCCTGAATGGCCGACCCTTTATCCTGAGGCTGTGGCCCCTGGTTCTAGGCTTTAACTGATGTTTTGCCAACAGCTTCCCAACCTTGCAGTGGAAACTTGCAATTTCCATTCCTAACAAACATACTTACTAAGCTATTTACAGGTGCAGTCTTACTGTCAGAAAACATTTCCGACACAGAGCTCTGCACTCCAAGCATCTGCGCTAGCAGCAAGCTTTCATCCACAGCTTTCCTGTCAAAACATTCTTCAGGCGTTCCTTAACTGGCCACAGCGAGAGCGCGTGGATGAGGCATCCTGTGATGCACATTCTGTCAATATCAATATTGCACATATGTCACAATGATCTAGAAAGGTCCAGACACAATTCAAAAAGCTGATGTCATGCCTCTCAATTTTATAAGCAAAAAAACACTCTTCGGTGTTTCGGATATTCTTGTACTGGACAAGCACCACAATTGAAATAACAACAGAAAATGCTGGAAATACTCAGCAGGCCAGGCAGCATCCGTGGAGAGAGAAACAGAGTTAACGTTTCAGGTCTGGGACCCTTCATCAGAACTGGAAAAAGCTGGAGATGTAACAGATATTAAGCAGGTGCAGAGACAGGGGGGGGTTTAGGAGGGGAGGAAGGAGTTGAAAGAACATACTGTGCTTATGTAAGAGGCAGGAAAGATAAAATGTTGCAAATGGGAATGGCAAAATCATACAGCATGAAAAATGGGGGCAGGGATTATTGTCTGAAATTGTTGAACTCGATGTTAAGTACGGAAGGCTGTAAAGTGCCTAATCGAAAGATGAGGTGCTGTTCCTTGAGCTTACGTTGAGCTACATTGGAACAATATAATAGGCCGAGGACAGAGAGATCAGAGTGGGAGTGAAGCGGAGAATTAAAGTGACAGGCGACCGGGAGTTCGGGGTCCCCCTTACGGACTGAACGGAGGTGTTCCGCAAAGCGGTCACCCAATCTGCGTTTGGTCTCCCCAATGTAGAGGAGACCGCATCGTGAGCAGCGAATACAGTATACTAAATTGCAAGAAGTACAAGTAAATCGCTGTTTCACCTGGAAGGGGTGTTTGGGGCCCTGGACAGTGGGAAGGGAAGAGGTAAAAGGGCATGTGTTGCATCTCCTGCGCTTGCACGGGAAGGTGCCGGGTGAAGGGGAAGGGCTGTTAGGGGTGATTGAGGAGTGGACCAGGGTGTCGCGGAGGGAGCGGTCCCTACGGAATGCTGAAAGGGGAGGTGAGGGGAAGATGTGTTTGGTGGTGGGATCACGTTGGAGGTGGCGGAAATGGCGGTGGATTATCTGTTGAATGTGGAGGCTGGTGGGATGAAAGGTGAGGACAAGGGAAACCCTATCGTGGTTCTGGGAGGGAGGGGAAGGGGTGAGAGCAGAAGTGCGGGAAATGGAACGGACACGGTCAAGGGCCGTGTCAACCACAGTAGAGGGGAATCCTCGGTTGAGGAAAAAGGAAGACATGTCGGAAGCACTGGTATGGAAGGTGGCATCGTCAGAACAGACGCGGCGGAGACGGAGAAACTGGGAGAATGGAATAGAGTCCTTACAGGAAGCGGGGTGGGAGGAAGTTTAGTCCAGGTAGCTGTGGGAGTCAGTGGGCTTGTAGTGGATGTTTGTCGAAAGCCGATATCAGAGTGGGAGTGAAGCGGAGAATTCTTATCAGAGTGGGAGTGAAGTGGAGTTTTATCAGAGTGGGAGTGAAGCGGAGTTTTTATCAGAGTGGGAGTGAAGCACCACAATTGCCCTGACTCAAACTAAAAGTGCAATTGTTACCTTACAACCATTTATATAAGAGCAAGACCCACAAAAGTTGGTGTTTTAATGGTGCTTTGACAAGGTTTTACAGCACCAGTGGCTCCACACTAGTGTGCAACATATTTCTACTTGTTGTCAATTCCAATTCAAGCCTTGTATTCAGCATTATTATAGTGATCTTTATCCCATTTCAAGCCTGACCAGTTAGTTCAATACTCAATTACTTACTGAGAAAAAGCAAGCTGCCCTCAATTTTCCTCCCCGACTCATTTGCATAAGGCACTTACTCATTCTGATGGCAAGAACAGTCAACATTTTCTAACTATATAATTCATGTGAACAACAATGGGCAGTCGTTCTGGTACTGCTTCTGAAATCCTGTCAAAGATAGTACTTTAGTGGGAAAATGTATTTTGCACAATCTGCTGTGGACTTTGAGGGCAGTTCAGCAGTAGTCAAGTACATCAGGCAGGAAACAGGAACTGTGCTCCTGGCCACAGCCTCTGGGGCCTTCAGATTGTTGATAGGGTAAGGAAAGCATGCCACAAAGATTTATTGCTTGTCTTCATCTTCAGCCTACTCCCAGGACCCCAACAGACTCTCCAGTTCATGGGAATCCAGTGTGAGGTACCTGCTCCATCAATCTTCAAGCACTGCTGTGCTGTGACACTGAGCATTCGCAGGAAGTGGGAAATCAGGCTGGAGGGCGGGGACGTTCCTCCTGCCTCACTATAATGGTAATGCTGGGCCTGGACCTACTACAAGTGCAGGCCCACTGGTAAAGCCCCAGGAAATCGCAAGACTTCATAGAGGAACCAGGGATCTGACCTAATGGGTCTTTGCCCTGTTGTCTTCTTCTCGGTGCTTGTGGAACGCTGATATCCCCAGGCACAGGAGAGAGGACTACCTACCCATGTGTGCGCACATCCTGCGAAGCGACCAACAGGAACTGGTAGAGTAGGCCTGTACATGAGGCTAGTGTCACAAATCTACCCATGTGGTTTCACACAGAGTGTTAATACTGCACAACGACCTCAGTATTACAGAGGCATCAGGCATTCATTCCAATGACAAAAGTGTCAAGATCTGGTACAGTTTTTGAAATCCCATCAAAATTATTTTATGGGAAACATATTTTGTGCTATTTGTACAATCTGCCACGGACTTTGACTGACCACCAAAATGTACAGTACAGATATTCTGTCACCTGACAAGAGTGTATGACAGATGCTGCATCAAGTTTGGAAACAGAAATGTATACGAATGTGAACAGCATCATAATTATATTATCAGATGATGAATTAGGTCTGGTGCTAAATTTTTCAGACCTTATATAAACCAAAAGAGGTGTGTGTGTGTGTGTGTGTGTAGTAAGCTGAGGGCTGAATATTCAAAATATTGGAAATCAGTGATTTTCATAATTAAGCCACAACCAAAATCAATAAAAATAATAATAAACAGTGGCCAAATGAAGGTGGAAGGATTAGAATAGATGGAGCATAGAATTCCCACTATTAGCCATATATCTTAATTTCCATCTCACAGAAGCATCTCTCTTGTACCAGGCTGATATTTATATTTCCCTTACCCTCTCCCTGAGTGAGATTGTCAAATTAGTACCAATTATCATTGAATTCTGGCACAGTATTGCACCGTGAACTCCCATCCACTGAGAGTTGGATTGAAATTGCCTGAATTGAGAAACCTTTAGCAACTGTTAGATAAGAGACCTTCTTGATTTGAACCAAGGTTAAAGGAAAATGTTATATAAACGCAACACTACCCAATCACACAAGAAGGCGAATGATGCTGCTATTGGTTTGAGACTGCTACCTCCTTACAGTGATGCGAAGCGAGCAATGCTGATACACAAGGGATCGTTTTACAAGTCCTCACTGCTGGTAGGGAGTCGAGCTTGCCAGCTGACCGTCTGCATCTCACAATATCACCCCATGCTTCCAGCTCCGCATCATACTCGGACTAGGTTAAAAGGAGCTCTGTGCTTGCATGCTAACATACACTCAGAGTTCAGCTCCCCAGAGTCAAAAGAACATTCATCTAGTGCCAGTTGGACAATTGGATCTATGCCAACATTAAATAGTCCTTTCAAAATGAAGTTTTAAATGTTTGCAGTTCCATCAACTCCAGGGGAACCTTTTAAACTTTGCTTTGTACTGGCTGCAGTTAAGCAAAGTCGAAGCAATGCGAGACTACCTTCACAAGGTGGTTGAACACTGCTTGCAGAACCCAATCAGGCCAAATTCACTTCCGACTTATACTGCGCAGTTTGCATTGTTACCACAATGCTTTGTGTCAACACAATCTGTGTGGTAAAAAAATAATTAGAAGTGGTTTCACAGCAGAACTGCAAATTGTAATTTGATCTAAAAAAAGTAAAAAAGTACCTTACCTCCTCCCACTGGTGTATATATCGTATAAGTCTTGACAGTCTTAATAATCGTAAGAGGCTGAGGATTTTTGTAAACCTCACAATTCTCAGTGCTCTGGCAGTCTTGTAAACATCAGAATCAAATCCTTTTTCTATAATCAGAAAGATATAATCCACTGGTATGGAAGAGACAAAATCTAAGATAAACCAGCTCTTTAAGTACTTCCACTTGATGACCTTTGGGTCCAGTATGATTTCGGCATTGTCTTCGACAACAATTCCAGTTCTAAAATTGACTATCAAGTCCAAAAGGAAGAAGGTATCAGAGGCAACGTTAAAAACAATCCAAATGGTTGACGTTGACTCTGTGAAGAAGGTGATTCCCACAGGAATTATTATGAGATTTCCAACCATAAGCATCAGCATTACCAAGTCCCAGTAAAACCTAGAAAAAGGAGGAAAAATGGAAAACAGTAAGTGCAAGAAACCATAACTGTTCTTGTTATTCAGTTCTAAGTTAGTTAGATTCAATAGTTATTGCACATCCAGTCTACACAGCAGATGATCAAAAGTACTTGAATCACTACTGAAAGGTGCCTGTGTAGCTAATTCAAAGCTTCTGATTCAAGAGGCATTGATGTGCTGCTAAAAGAAAGACTGTACGCCCTGAACTGTCTCCAGCAGAAACCATCCAACATGGACGAAAGACTGCAATTCCAATGTGACCTTTTCAGAAATACATTTCCTATACAAGCTTCTGTTTAAACTCTTAAAAATGCAGTTTTATAAAGCTTTTTCATAAATGGCCTCAGTCCAGTGTTAAGGGGGCTGTCAGTTACATCAGTAATTTCTGACTTCAAAACCAGAACATTTCTTAAGATGGTGCCCCCTTTAAATGAAACAAAGTAGTTTTTCTAGTTTCTTAAATAAATGTAGCTATTGACTTCTGTGACAGTTATCACCCATTAAAAATTTTAAACATTCACTTCCCTCCCCTAAATCCCCCCACGACACCTCCCCCCACCCTCCAAATAAAAAGATGCTGGAGGTAGCGTTTCATAGGAACAGGCTCTTCCTCTGGTACCTGACATAATGGGCATTCTGCCTATTGTGAGCCTACACAGTGAGTGCTGGCAGGTGCACTTTCCAGCTGGAGTCACTGGATAATAATCAGGAGCAGGAAACCTAGGTGATTTGTTCTCGCTTCCGGAACTTGGCTACACCGAGACCAACTGTGGAGCCCTAATCCCTACTTAGGATCACCTAACTCAGCACAGGTGGGAGAATTTGAAGCTGGGACTTTCCTGGTTAGTATGGCTCAGTTCCACTATGGGCAGTGCACTTTCAAACTGTGCCTTTAGAGATTAGATTGAAATAATTTCAGCTTCATGACAAAAAAAAGTGGCATTGTATTTTCAGATGATCATCCAACCACTTTAGACCAAGGAATAGATATTTTCTCTATAATCAACTCACTATACATTACACATTATTTTATCACATTCGTAAATATCAATAAAATTGTTGGAGAGTTCAATCATACAATTGGACTTCCTAAAGAGTATTCCTTGTTTAATAGCAGATTTTCTGCTGAAGTGACAAATTTGTTCATGGGAGGGATCATTCACTGGCATTCTGATTCAAATGTATTCTTTTACAAGAGATATTTCAGTCCTAAGGTAGAAGACATCAAAATCCCTGATATTTTTCTTGAACGTGAAAGGATTTGCTTTGCAAATTTGTATTTTTTTCTCCATGTTCAATAATAACATGAGGATAGAGTATGTTCTTGGTAATAGAAAAGATGACTTCAGTAAAATTAGATAGGGATGGTGGAGATCCACCGTGTTTCAAATATATATGTAAATATGACCCTTGTAGAAATACAGCAAACTAGAAATTACTGTTTTGTCACATCAAAGGGTGGAAATTTTACATTAAGGATTGACCGGTCCAAATGGCAAACATGAACCAATCAGGTATCAGGGAGAAAATAGCAGAATGGCCCCAAAGCACAAACCGTATATCTTCGTGTCACCTAAACCACCTCCCTTGTCTTGTTACTGCGGCAACCATTAAAATTAAGCAGTTACTCCCCATTTTCTGTGAACTGGTCGGTCAGATAATATGTTCCACCCATGATCCATCTGGAAACCAGTCTGTCGCTCTCTTCGGATCAAATCCGTGCAAAGTTACTAGTTCTCCGAGAAATCACTCAACTAATCGTATGCATCAAGTGCGCGAAGAGAGCAAACATGGTACAGAAATTATACTAGTTTCAATCCTGTACGGATAGATGTAGTAAAGATATACCAGCTACAGATAATATGGTCTATGAGCATTAATATAGATTGTATATTGGTTGCATATTGAAAGGGGTACATCTACTACTCAAGCAAAAAACAGAATCAGCCAAGCTCTCAGGTATCCATTGTTGTCATATATTGCATCACTTATAAAGTATATTTGCCCTTCAGTCTATTTTCCCCCAATGAAACTTTTATGGATACATAAAAGGTAGAGTTTATGTTCTTCCCACCTGAATTCCCAACATGAACTTCCACGCTGAATGTTTTACAATGTTGATACATCGTGTTGATGGAAAATAAAATCATATACACATAAATGTATCAATTTGTTTCCGTGACTTTACAGGAACAATTAATAACCCTTGGCAGTATAACTCTATTCAGGCTGCATCTTCCATGGGAGCTGCAAATGTTAATCACTTTCCACACAGAAATATACACTGTAAAAATGAAAATGTTGTCTCTTAAAAAATTGTGTGGGTGTCTCTATCGCTTCCTAGATAAATGCACCACAAAGCATGGTATTAAGTCAGACAAACCAGAGGATCCCAGGTTTGATCCTCAGTCTCAGCTGAATTAATTGATCTCAATCAACTGGATTGCTGTAATGGACCTTAGTGCCCATCATGAAGGGAGGGGAAACAAGTCAGCTAGTGTTCCCTCTCCCAATCACTTCACTGCTAGAAAGTGCCTGGTTGTGGATGGGATCAGCCTTTGATGCCCTTTTCCGTCAAACAGCTTGTTGACACTCACTGTCTAAGGTTACATGTGAAAAGCAACCACATTCACTGAGGCATTGGAGGACTCCCAGCAGCCATGGGGGAGAAAAGGATATGTTTGCTTTTCACTTTTAGAGATACTCATAGAATACAGCAGCTCCGATTCATTTACAGGAAGCCTTTTAATAGGTATTTCATTAATGGACGCTCTTCTGTACAGAACAACTTCAATATATTGTACTGCTGTTCACTATACAATCTTCTTCAGCCATGTGGTCCCAGCTCACACACTTCATAAAATTCTTCCTACCTCGGGCATCAAGCTGACAGCATACATCCTAAAATATGGAATGGAGTGCACTAATGCTAATGGAGGTGCCTATTACAACACATGAAATGGAGTATGCTGGATACCTAAAGAATAAGTGGAATATCCCATCAGTTTTAACCAACTATTCATTTCAGCCAGATTCTTTTTCCTCATCTTTTCCTGAAAATGCTGTCCTTTGCTAGGTTATGGTTCCATTGTACCTCCTGAATCTTGCCAAAGTGTTCATTCTTCATGTGTGATCCCAAATAGTGAGTAGTAACAGGTCACTCAAAGTATAGGGGCATCACAAGTAAGCATGTTCTATCCTTGCCCAATGTCCTCACATGTCAACCTTCTGGCCAGGTCACTGGACAGCAAACAAGGGTGAGAATTCCATTTTGTTCCCCCTTTCCGGATTCAGGAGAGCTGAGGCCAGCTGCAGCACTCCCACTGCCATCCTGGCTGACATCAGCTCACTTAGTACAGATTGGGGATTGAACCTGGAACCTTACTGATCTATGAGGCTCAGTTCCGCCAAGGAAACCCTAAACAGAATACTTAAAACATGTAAAATTATTAAACTGATTATAACTGGAGGGAGGGAAGCACTTAGGGCTGGATTTTGAATGACCCATGGAGTCGGGTTTGGAGGCGTGTGGGGGGTTAAATTTGCGGGGTCGGGGGTCCCGACCCCATCCCACCTCCACGCAATTTTGACAAAATCAGTCGCGGGGTTCCCGCCTCCGTCCCGCCTCCAAGAGGCGGGAGAGGCCATTAAAGCCCTTAACAAGCCCTAAATTGGCTCTGTAATGCCATTTTGAAACGTTTTAGCTAGTTTAACCCTTTTCTGACGTGAAGCACGCCTGGTGTGAAACACTCCAGTGAAACCTGGCGGGAGCACAAGTGGGTAGCTGACTATCGGCTGCAGGTCCACTATTACAATGGAGATGTGATGAAGGTAGTAGTAGTATTAGGTGTGAAAGTCGCCTCTGATGCTGCTGCATTGAATGTCTTCAGAGACTGAATGGCCTTTGCTGTGAGAGGACTTGGATGCAAAAAAAATTCATTCTCTCTCTCTCTCTCTCTCTCTCCAGGTCCACTCACACCAAAAGCAAGCCAGGCAGGTCCTCTCTCACCAACAGCCAGACAGTCTCTGAGACCAGGCAGTCAGCAATGATGACATCATCAGAGGCGACTTTCAGACTGAAACCACTAATTAGTTCATGGGTTCCCACATACTGGAACTCAATTGCCCAATTAAGTGAAAATTGCATCATTCATCCACATTAATCTGGAGTCAGGGGGGAACACAAAATGCGGATGACATGACCCCAACCCGACCCCAAGACAAAATCCAGCCCTTAATCTGTTGCCACCAGACGGTAGGATGAGGCAATCTTGCTATCTGTTTTTATTTCCAACAGTAAAAAGTATCAGAATAAGTATTTATGACAGTGTCAAAAACACTGTGAACGGTGCCTGCAGTCTCCTGCTCTCCCCCTAGATCTTCAGTTGGGGTACTCATTTTATCCACCTTTGAAGGATGAAATGCCAGGTGAACCGTGCTCGGATTTGATCTGAACCAACAGAGCTTCCTGATGCTCAGTATCTCAGTAAAATATTGTGAAGGACAAGAGCAGCAACGTTGTGGAAACACCATCACCTCCAAGTTCCCCTCCAAGTCACATCCTGACTTGCACATATATCACTGCTCCATCATTGTCGCTGGGTGATTATCCTGGAATTCCCTATCTAACAGCGCTGTGAGAGCACAGTCACCACAAGGACCGCAGCGCTTCAAGGAGAAGGCCCACCACCACCTTCTCAGGGCACTAGGGATGGGGCAATAGATGTGGCCTTGCCAAATGTCACCCATATTCCAAGAACAAATTTAAAAAAGTAAGCATTTATTTGAAGTAGCATTTTATCGCTCAAAGTCAGTTAGTGGACACTATTTGGAGATGGCTATTAAAGGGGACCTTTGCTCAGGCACTAATGCTTCAGTGCCTGATTTATTAAAACATTAAAATACCAGATAGTTCTTCCCATCATAGGCTTCTTCTGTAACTGAACAAGATACTGAATAATTTCAGAACACCTTAATACAATTATTATTAACTTTGGACCACGTATCCTGCACATCAGCAGTTGCTAATACCCTCATAGGTCACGTGACCTGGTACCATGCAACTTGCTGCTTCACGATAGTTATGCAGCTTGAAAACCGATCAGGCTTGATATCACATAGGATGAGTTAGGGGGATAACCCCTTAATATACTGTGAAAACCTATCCAGCTAATCCTACATAAATATCAAATCCTGTATATCTGCGCTTATTCAAACTCAGACTAATAGCTGAGGAATTTTTTGTCTTGAATCATGCTCTGCTTAGATTTTACTAACTCTAGAAATTGCTTTGAGCTAACAAGACCTAATGCAATCTTCAGATTTTCACAACCCATATCAGTTCAAGCAATTGCAAAGTAGTGCATTAACTGAAATGACTGATACAAATCAAGCAATAATTTTTAACCCAGTTTAAATTGAAAGAAAGACTTGCATTTATATAGCACCTTTCACGACCACCGGACGTCTCAAAGCGCTTTACAGCCAATGAAGTACTTTTGGGTACTTGAACCCACAACCTTCTGACTCAGAGGCGAGCGTGCTTCCCACTGAGCCACAGCTGACACTCAAAAGGAATTTTACTGGCTTGATGCAAATGTCCTGCTTCACAGTCCCTAAACAAAACTCGGGAACACTGGTGGGAGTTTCTAGTATCAAGTTACTGCACACCATTAATACTTCTCCCAATCTCCAGCCATGCTGTTAATTCAAACAATTGCAAATTTACAGCATCAGGAAAACAACAGTTCTCATATCACAATATTTTCATCGGCTGAGCCTGGAGACCACGACTGAGTAAAGCCAGTTTTACTCTTCACAAGACATGCGATGAATGTCGACCAAGAGTGCTTGTTGCTGACAGGTCACTCCCCACTGGTAAGAGGGAAAGACACCTAGGCCACTCTTACCCACCTCCCAGCAGATGGTTACAGACTGGCATTGGCAGAGGCACTAGATCAGTCACCCGGCTCACGTTTCACTCAGAGGATTAATGTTAGCATAAAGAAACAAAAAAGGAACAAGTTTAGTAATAACTTAACAAAATAAAATTGATGAATCTAAAAGATTCAGAAAGTCAGCATCCTTCACTGCTGAGTTCTGGACATAATTCTTTCTCTTGCCAATTTTCTCTTCTCCCCTCCTCTCCTGAAGATATTGAATGGGGCACACTTTCACCTGTACGAGACGCCATCCAGTACCTAGCCCAAGTGGCCATCGTTCATGCGTCAATCTTGAGTGAGTGCCAATGGGCTATTTAACTGTATTGGAGGGCATTACAGTCAAGCTTGATCCTATCCATATCCAATGAATCTGCACATACACTTTCAACAGGAGTTGCTGGATAGTGATCAGGAATGGGAACCCAAGCTGATTCCCCCTCCCTAACCGAATGGCGTAGAGGAACCATTTCCCCGGTTGAGACCAAATAACTCAGCACAGAGCACAGATCTGGGACTTTCTTTCTGTGTGGCACAGCAAGTCACTGGATAGAATATCTGAACTATTCGTGGCAAAACTACTCAACAAATAAAATAACTGAATCCCCGGGTAGTAAATTTAGGAGAAGCTTTCATTTTCTGTATATGCACCCGCTACAGTATCAGGGAAAATCCGTGCCGGTCAGCAATGAAAACACTTCACTGCTGGTCTGCATAAGGAGACTGAACACTCAGCTTACCCATGGCCAGACAAAAAGTGAATTAGTGCTGCCTTTGCCAGCCATCCGTTGCTGCTCACAGCACTGCTGCCTCCAGAGGAGCCTTGAAAAATCACTTCTCTAATCCCCTGTAACATCCAGTGAAATAAAATCTAGCATCATTGCTGGTCAAGTCCTATAGTTACATTGTGGAAGCCTACCATCCATCATCAGTCTCCAAACACCAACTGCTAGCAAAAATATAATAAAACAATCCCTACGAGTTCCATCTTCATATATTGTAAAGAAAAGCACAGACTACAGTGTGAGGTTCAGATGTTGATGCCAAACTACTTAAGCTTCTTTTCCATGCCTTAATGACAGCACAGAATCTGAACCCCTTGATATATTACTGTTTTGCATCAAACTGCAGCTACGTTTTATGTCATACATACTGTTAAACTCTCATTCATTTGTATAAAATATTACACTATGGTGATTAAGGCAATTTTCTGAATTGTTACCCAGTTCCTCCTAACGACTGCACTCAGTGCGCCAAGAACATTAAATACTCAAAATTGCACTGTGTGATGCTACTTTATGAGTGCCTTATGCAATTATATGAAATGATTTTGTCTGTTTTTTAAACTTGTTTAAAATAATGCATTAAACATTTGTACGGTTATATTGCACAGCATAATTTCTAGGCTCATATTTTAATAATGTGTCACAGAGCTAATTTAAATTTCTGCCTATATATTTCATTGGAACTATAAATATATTTTTAAGTCTGCAGAAATACGAATATTGCTGCTCCATTTTTGTTGAGTGTTTGACAAGTCTATTATTCTCGACAGTTAAAACGCCAATTCAAATATTGTTTTTAACTATTCAGAGTGATCAGAATCACACAGAATTTTAAACTAGATTTTGAACCATCACATCCTTGGGACTGGCAGGGTTCCTAATTCTTAACATCAATACCTGCTTTGATATTTTTCAATATTATAACCAAACATCTTTGACGACAGATGAAAACTTATCCTGTAACGTAATCTGCGCTGTTAAGTCATCCTCCACATTTATAATAATTCATTCCCATTGCAATTAAGCATATATAATTGAAAATTAATTTGGAATGGCATATAGAATATTCAATGTTGAGGTACTAAAAACATACTGCAATCCAGGGTGGAATAAATTTAATTTTTTACACCTAACTACCAACTATCTCCCCCATGAAAGGACACCTTCTCCAATCTGTAATGTGGTGGCTCAGTATCATTCTTTGAACAAGACTGGGAAAAAAAATCATTCTTAAAATTTGTGCTACAATTGTGTTTGCACACTTTTTTTTTTACACACTTTCAAACAGCAAGATTTGTATTGTTGCCTCAAACACCCAAGTCCTAAGAAGGTTAGAAAAACTTCTAGCAGTCTGACTGGACTGTGATCTTTCCAATCTGTGAAGAACAAACTGTGGCTATCTCTCATCGATGTTTTACTCACAGAAGGACACTCCTCATGTACCAGTTCAGACACATCCAATTAATTCTTAGAAACAGTATTTTACTGGAGAAGACAGCCTTACAATAAACATCCACAACCTTGGTGATATTAAAATTTTGATTATAATGGGTAATTATAAAATGATACCCAACAGCTAATCTTCCACTTACATTTCTGCAACTGAACATGAATAAGAATGCCATTCGAGGACTATGATCAAATTTTAGTAAAGCAGTTTCACTACCATCAGCAGCACCTCATCCAGGTTAAGGGTGAACGAGAAAAGCGTCAGTGTGGGAGAAGCTACTTGAATGAAATCGCCTCGACCACAGGCTCCTGATAAGGTTCACTGTGCAAGCTGTGAACCAGGCACTAAGAAGACTCCTATCACAAACCTCAAATAATTTGTATCCTGTTTCCAAGAAGAATGCAGATGCAGTCTGACAGAGTGCTATTTCTATGCATCCTTTCTTTTTCACATTCAGGTAATGCTTTCTTGACAACGCAATTATGATCCTATAATTGCACTTCCTTCACTGTTCCTGCACTTTGTAGGGGGTGTAAATTTAAATTACAAAACAGAGGACTTATAAAAAGTCTCAGAAGGGTAAGCTCTCTTAGTGTAGCACTGTGCTGACAATATACATTGCATTGGCCTACCTGGATTATGATTGAAACCATTGAAAATGATATTGCTATATTACACCAATACTGTAGTTGAAGTAAAAACAATTTTATGGAGTTAGGTCGCAGATCAGCCATGATCTCATTAAATGGCAGAACAGGCTCAAGGGGCTAAATGGCCTACTCCTGTTCCAAGTTCCTAAAACTATGGCAGAACTATAAAAGTATGTTTGTGGCTAACTCTGAACAATGTCCTTGTCCATTTAAACATTTATCTAATTGACAATCCATATATTTACTACTCCTTCCGTTAAATATTTCTGATTGGAGGTACCCAAATAGCTCTTGCAAATTTCATCACTAGCAATATTATCTGAGTAAGTAGATAAGATGTAACAATCAATTGTTATTTTCTTTTTGGTCCAAAAAATGCCAAAGTCTTAAGTGGAATAAAGGAGAAGATTGTGTAATTCTAACTATATAATGGATTCTTTCCAACTTGAGGCTATTTCTTTAAGACTGTTTTACTTGTTCCTTCAAACCAGTACTTATGCTGGTAAGTAGATTTGGGTTTGATCTGAGAACATTATACAAATACAATTTTAGTCACCAGTCAGTTGCGTCAGTAGCACAGATCAAATCAGGCATCTGATTTCGCACATAGGCAAACTGAAATAAATTAAACCCAAAAGTTTCCAGTCTTTTAATAGAAGAGCCACATAAATATATTAATTAATTTTATTCTCCTTCCAGGAGACCCTTACTCTGAAATGCAATCACAGCAGTAATATTTATAGTTCATGTTCAACTCCTGTTATAAATTATTGATTATGACTCTTGGAGCGAGGTCAACTAGAAATGTATTTTTCCTCACTGTGGTGCTTCAATGAGATTGGGTTTTACTGTACCAAAGCTCTCTGCAGTGGATTTCAAAACATTAACGCTATAAGAGTGACAATTTGCAGAAGTACAGTTGACAGCAGCTGAAGAGGATATTTTTGTATATAAAGTCTTTCAACTGTTAGATCCATATTGGCATTGAGCCGCAAAGATTAGTGGTTTTTAAAATTAGCCTAAAACAAAACATTATGCCAGTGATAGTTCTCATTCTGTACTTGTGACTAAAAGGCTCTACTTAAAAGTTGTGTTCTACACAGCTCTCCCGATATCTTAGTGGATAAATGCATTGCACAGCATAGTACTGAACCATACAGATCAGGAAGATCCAGTGTTCTGTGCTGAATTAATTGATCTCAGTCGGGGCAGTGCTACGTTCACTACAATTGGCATCAGTGCCTCTGGGCTGGTGATGGGTGAAAAAAACATTAGGGCCGCGTGCGGCCGAGGTAGGTGGCGGGTTGGGGCCACGCTCCCAGCTCCATCCCGCTCTGTGAGAAGAATTTTCCGTTGATTGGGCTGGTTAAGCACGCCCTGCGAGGTTCCCGGCCAATTAAAAGGAAGCGGGTCTGATGACATCATTTCATGACGCGTCATCAGCCGGTTTCCTTAAAGGGGCCATGTCCACATTCATTTTGACAGTTGTGCTGTTAGTGTTCTGCTGTATTGAGGTGCTGCAAACACTTACAAGCACTGCACAAAGGCTCTCCCATGACTCCCTCCATATGCTAATGGAGGGAGTCATACCACGCAGGGAGGTTCTCTTCCCTTCCAATGGTTGGAAGAGACCTCCCCAGGACACCAACGCAGCCTGGTTGCACATTGCCCAGGAGGGCACAAGCAGGGATGTTGTCAGGAGGACCAGGCTGCAGTGGCGCAAACCTTTCAAAGATCACAGTAGATCACGAAGCATTACCGCAAACCCACACTCAACCTCATCCTGCTGTGCCACTCATCACATCCCCATCACTCCGCCTTCCCTACCCTACTCCTGCACATCCTTACTCACACCAACTTACCTTGCACCTCCACCCATCTCTCTCTATCTACACCATCACATCCCCATCTCACTAGCCACCCCACATACTCACCCTCATCATTGTCCAATCATACCAACTAACAACACACAAGGGTAGGCACTTGGGTGTTTTCGCCAATGTTCATGTAAAGTTTCTGTTGATGCGTTGCCAAACATTGAAATCTTTATTTTCCACACTTTGCCTTCTTGGACAGATCTGTGTGTACCTTTGGAAGTGGCTTAGTGAGTTGCAGTGAATGGTGAGACATAATGGTACCCCCCGCAATGGTGATGAGTGTGAAAGGAATGGCTTGGGCATTGTAGGGATGCTTTATGGTGCTGGTGTGAGATGGTAGCTTTTATACCACTTTTGCAGTTGTCAACTATTCAGAGGAATGGAGAGTCATTGACAGCCCTACCTACTTACCTGACGTGATCCCCGAACACCGGGAACCTAGTGAATAAGCTGGTAAAATGTTAAGTACAGGAAACTCTTTATTAACCGGCACCGACGGGACCGGCGTGGTGCCGGTTTATCAAAAAGTCCGGATAACGGAGAGTTATATCTACCAACGTACGAGAGCCCCGTACACATTGACATGCGCCTGCATTCGGAGCTCCGTCTCCCCGGGGACCGCCAGCTGACCATCTGTCGTGTCCGCTGCCTACCCGGGCTGCACATTCCCCTCCCAATCTACACGCTCCGATACAAGGCAAATGCCTCGGGGATTTTTTTAAAGTTAATCTTAAACGAGAAATGAAGGAAAACCCCGGTTACCTACTCAAGAATTTTGCCGGTTAAGAGAGATTTCCGGATATTTGGGTGCCGGTTAATAAAGAGTTTCCTGTACATGGCAAAATGGTGTTTAAGTACCTTTTAACAAGCTCTTAAGTATCTGAATTGGCTCACCCGCCGCTTGGTGTCGGGTCTGTAAAGCGCAGACAGATTGACACTTGGGAAACTGAAATGGAAGCGGGTTGACAGCGGGATCCCGACCCGCTGTCAATCTTTTCGATTTTGACAGTGGACCCGCCTCCGAACCCGCCCTCTGAGCACCAGCAAAATTCCGGCCTAGATTTCCTGATCTTCAGCACTATCCAGTGACCTCTGCTGGAAGGCAAGTATATGTGAATATTGGGTAAGAACAGGATCAGATTTGGCTCCCTGCAAGGTCAATCACCCTGTTACCCTTCACTATCTAGATTCACACAGGAAGAACTGGTTGAAGTACTAGAGGTCTGCTGGCATCCTTGGATCCACAACCGAGCATGAATTGGTGCCTTCAGGAAAGGGAAGGGTATTAGGGGCAACAAATATCCCATTGTGCAATTTGTAATGGCTGTCAAATTGCAAGGGGAGCAAGGTACTGGCTATTTTGCATGTGCATTTACGAAATGAAAAATTTTCAAGTAGAAAACGGTATCAAAAACTTTTGAATCACCTTATCTTGAATTAAAGATTTTTTTTTAATGTGTTGTTAATAAAGGATTTGGCCTGTTCTCTTATTGGAAACAAATTACCACAAGAGACATTTGAAGATCCGCATATTATAAACAACTGAATTTTTAAAAATCAAGTGAGCGCAATGTTTTCCACTGCAAATGGCAAAAAGTAATCGTACGGTTGTTAAACTGCTGTATTTTGGAATGTCAAATGAAGGTTACTGATAAACAATAAAAAAGGCAGCCCTGCATATAATATATAACAGTTTAGAAAAATACTGAAAACAACATTACGCTCCAAAAACTAATCTTCGAACACCCTAGTGTTTATCACATGATGCTATATTCTTTTTTTTTTACTTTCATCAAAGTGCTGCTCTCAGCTTGTTTGCTTTTGTCAATGTGGCTTCTCCAGACAGGACTACTGAAATGAGAAATAACTTGTATATTTCTCCTACATCACAAATGGTGTAGCAATGAACTCAAACGAAACACTGGCGCAGAAATAAATCCAAACAACACAGTTGGCAATTCAGTCAAATAGCAAAACTGGTGTATGAACTCAAACCTCAAAAACAGTGCAGCAGTGAAGTCAAACAGCACGAATGGTGCAATAATGAACTCAAACATTGTTTTTATTTTCTTTCTACACAGTTGTAGTACAATATTTGAAAAATTCCAGAGTTTTTCAGTATGCTATTTATTGGTGCACCATTTGTGCTTTTTGAGATCATTGCCACACCAATTGTATGGTTTGGTTCATTACCACACCAGTTTGAATTCAATGCAACAATTAACTCAAACTCTGCAAATGGTGCAACAATCCTGGATAGTGCTCAGTAATAGGAAGCCTGGTCTATTTTCCCTTTCCCCCTTTAACTTGATGCAGGGCAATAGCAACATCCTGCTGATAACTAGAAACAAGTAAGAGCACATCAACAACAACAACCACCCACCTTGTTGGTCTGTATTGCTCAGTATTACACTGAATTGGTGCATTTTCTCATTGACCCATTAGAAATTGAGGGGAAATTTTTGGGGGGGGTCAGCGGGCGTGTTTGGTGGCGGGTCGGTGGGGAAAAAAATTTTGACAGCAGGTTGGGACCCTGCTGTCAACCCGTCACCATACACCTTTCCCAGATGTCGGGTCTGTCAGCGCTGAACAGACCCGACACGCAGCAGTGAGGGATGCAATTCAGGTCATTAAAACCTTGTTAACAGCCCATTAAGAAGTATTTTGAGCTCACCTTTACAATTTCCGAGGTCGCCCACAGGGTCCACGCTGCTCGGGGATTACGTCAGGTAAAGAGGTCGGGAGTTGTATGACCATGGAATCATCTCATTAATTAACAGCTGCAAATGTGCTATAAAAGCTCCCGTCCCACAGCTGTTCACTTTCCAAGCTCAGAAGCTGTTGCTTACTGCATTTGGAAGACAGATTGAGCTTTATGCAGGTTGCAAGTGTTTGGAGTAAACTCTCTATCCAGTGTCACCTCATTGGAACAACCTCTCTCACCATTGACAGATTGCTTCTGTCATCTCAAGTTCACCTGCCATCTATTACATCAGCATCAGTGCCCTTGAAACTATCTCACTTTGGTCCGCAGAATCCCACCATGATCAGCCCCAACACCAGCAGCACCAACACAACACCAACCTTCTCCGCAATCAACTGATGCTGCACAGGACAGAGGGCATCAGCACCCGACCACATTGCTGCCTGGGAGGCCAGGGATGGCCTCACCATGGCCAGATTTACTTCACTTGATCCTGTACACCCTGGCTGCCATATGATGCACCAGGTTGGCACCACCCCACACCAACACCATACAGAATCCCTACAATGCCGAAGCCATTCCTTTCACACTCATCGCCATTGCAGGGGGTACCGTTATGCCTCACCATTCACTGCAACTCACTAAGCCACTTCCAAAGGTGCACACAGATCTGTCCAAGAACGCAACGTGTTGAAAATAAAGGTTTCAATGTTTGACACTACATTAACAGAAACTTTACATGAACATTGCATAAAACACCCAAGTGCCTACCCTTGTGTGATGTTAATTGGTATGATTGGACTAGGATAAGGGTGAGTGTGAGGGGTGGTTAGTGAAATGGGGAAGTGATAATGTAGATAGAGAGGGATGGGTGGAGGTGCAAGGTAAGTTGGTGTGAATAAGGATGTGCAGGAGTAGGGTATGGAAGGCAGAGTGATGGGGATGTGATGAGTGGCACAGCAGGATGAGGTTGAGTGTGGCTTTGCAGTAATGTTTTGTGATCTACTGAGATCATTGAAAGGTTTGTGCCACTGCAGCCTGGTCCTCCTGACGACATCCCTGCTTGTGTCCTCCTGTGCAACGTGCAACCAGGCTGCATTGGTCTCCTGGGGAGGTCTCTTCTGCCCATTGGAAGGGAAGAGAACCTCCCTGCGTGCTGTGACTCCCTCCATATGGAGGGAGTCATGGGAGAGCCTGGGTGCAGCCGTGCACCTCTGTGCAGTGCTTGTCAGTGTTTGCAGCACCTCAATGCTGTAGAACACTGACAGCGCAACTGTCAAATTAAATTTGCGCATGATCCCTTTAAGGAAACCGGCTGATGACGTGTCATCAAATGACATCATCAGACCCGCTTCCTTCAATTGGCCGGCAAACGCGCTGGGCGTGCTTAACAAGCCCAATTAAGGGAAATTCATTTTGGACAGTGGGTTGGAGCCAGCAGCGAGGTCGGGACCTGCCACGGACCCGCTGAGGTTGGGAAAATCCAGCCCTGAGTTTTAACTGGTATACCCTCCTTCATGTTGGCAATTGAGGTCCCTGTCAGTTAACAGCAGATAGGGTTAGATGAAGTGCAGATAGGGTTCAATGATGTAGGGTGGCAGGAGGCTCGTGTGGAGAATAGACATCGGCACTGACCAGTTGGGCCAATTTCTGTGCTGTAAATTCTATGTAATAGCATCTATGTATTGAATTCAAACAACACAAATGACAATGAAGTCAAACACAACTGGAAATGAATTGAAACAGCAGAACTGGTGCAGTAATGAACTGAAACCATACAATTGATGTGGCAATTATCTCAAACAGCACAAATGGTGCACCAGCATACTGAAAAACTCTGGAATCTTTCCAAATAAATATTGCACTGCAACTGTGTCGAAAGAGAATAAAAGCTGGCATGGCTATTTAACAATTTTTGACTTTTTTTCCACACTGCATTTGGTACACATGAAATAATGGCTTAATAGTAGTGGTTTACTGAAAAATAAACCACCGAGTGACATAAGTCAATGCAGCTCTCAAGCCGCAAGATAGTCAAGAAGTGTGGCGGGCCTGATGTTAGGAGAAGTAGCACACTGATTGCTAGACTTCACATCCAGTCAGTCTTAACCTGGCTGATGAGGAGCTTGGGTCAGTCAGAAGTAGTGTGAGATGAGTGAGCACATGAGCAAGAGACAGAGAGATTAAACAGGATAAAAGACAAGTCTGGGATAATAAAGAGTCAAAAAAGCTGACAGGGTGTCTGACCATGCGAAACAGTAGGGGGGGAAATCAAAAGAGCTAAAGGACAAATATTCTCAGGTAATACATGAAGTCCACCTGAGGTTGGACAGGCATTAAGCTGTCCAAAAGATAATTGAGGAGTGGCAGTGATAGGATGAGCTAAAAAAAAAGTGTGTGGAACAGGGGAACACAATGCAGGAAGATTTCTTCTCCGCCCTATGTGTAACAAATTCATAAAGTGGCTTTATCAGTTTGTTAATCAGCACATAAGAGGAAATCTTCCCTTAAAGAACTATGAAACAAAAGATCAGAAACGATGTAGAAAAAGTGAATGAGGATGTCAGCGATGGTGACTTAGAACAAGAGAATCACTAAAAGATTTTAGAACAAGAATAAAGGTAAATTTCAAAAGTTGGGCACAATTTGGCAAAGCTAATGGAGTAGCATGGAAAGAGAAGAAAGTGAACCGATTTCATTGACGACAACCCATGAATCAAAACAGTTTAATGGAGAAACAAACCAATATATGTGAGACCAGATACACCGTATAAATTATGCTAATAAACACCAGAGAGTTATTCACATGTTCGAATCCAACCTCAAAGGTCAGGGGACTTTATAAACTGCTTCAGCTTCGCTCGTGTACTTTATGACACTCGCAATAACACACAATCCTTCAATTTAGGACAGTCTTTTAACACATTTGCTGGCATTTTTTAATTTTACTGCAATCTTAATGTCAATGCGGCATGGTTTTTTTGTTGCATGAATGCAACAACTGCATAGTAACTGGGGAGTAAAGTAACTAAACAGATGGTATTTGACAGTTTGGTAAGAAGTGTGCGACTACCTGAAGGAGCCAGCCTCACATCACTTCAGTTTTACACTAGCGGCAGTATAACTTCAATCACTGTCAAGAAAACTTAAGAATTCCCAAGGGACCAACGTATTAAACATTGTTTAACAGACTATCCCATCAAAGCTTTGCTAATATTTAAAATTTGAACTGCCATTTGGATACCAGTGAGCGTAGCATGTGAGCTCCACTTGTCTGACTAAAATCAATGCGGAACATGCAGTAGAATGCACTGCCATCTCGGCATCACTCTCAAACTGGTACAAAAATATTGCCATTTCACAGGATGTCATCCTTGCAGATGGAAACTGGAAAATATACTGAAGAAAATCGCCAAAGTCTAATTATATTATTTTTCAAAAAAAAATTAACTGCAGCAAGAATAAATTAGAACAAATAATTCTATATATGATTTCCAAAGACCGACTACCAGACTGCATTTGTTAAAAAAAGGCCGGTTGGGCCAAATAACTGCAGTCACCCAGCATCTGAGCAGCGTGGAGACAGGTTGATCCTCCCCACTGTGGACTCCAGGCTGACTGAGCCGCTTGTGCCTCCGCCTGCCAGAGGGGTGTCTCGCCCAATATTGGGGAGCGAGCTGCCCAGACACTTGTGTTCTTTTCAGTAAACAGAGAGGTAGTGCAGCGTCCGTTATGATTTTTTTTAAACACACACGGTTTTTAAAAGCTTGAGAACACATCTTGCACAACATTACCGGCGCAATGTTAAAATTATGCAAGATCGCCTCTCGGGGAGTAAAGTCTTCACTTTTGCCGCTACCGACCCTGGTGGGGCAGCCACACCTCGCACCGCCGCAACCGCAAATCTTGGCGCAAGTCAGCGCCGAAGATGCGGTACAAAAACAGCAAGTTGCAGCACTGGGACTGAAAGACAGTGAGTGGACTTGAATGCGAAAAGCATATCTTGCGACAAGAGACGGGTCCGTTCAATTCCGGTCTCAAAACTGCCCGCTTATCGACATCCCGTCGCTTTATTGCAACAGATTCTCCCGCCGTCTCTGAAGGCATTAAGGGAGAGGGAATCTGGGATGCATTCACCGCACGTTTTCTCACTCAGAAACCCGGTCACCTCTATTGGTTTGTAATTGTATCTTTGTGTACTCCTATATGCACAGTATGTTTGTCCAAAGCTACCCGTAACAATGTTATTGACAACATAATCCCAGTCATGGGGAGAAAAACAAATATTTTCCGAAACCCCTAGTTGTGGTCAGTAATGCTGCACTCGCCTTCATAGCTATTTATATAGATGGCCACTTGACAGCTTCAAGAGCCGAATTGCTTTTAAGGGCACGGTCAGATCTCGGCTGCAAGCTGTCAGCATCTCCTGGCGGCCCTCACCTTGACTCGCTGACGGGCCGCCACGTTTGTTTTTTTTTAAGGTTATTCAATTATATTTTGTGAGAGCGATCAATCCGAAGTTTGCGATTCGGCCTTGATGTGGAATGTTAAAGGACATGTGGCGAGATTTTCCACGTGTTTTCTGCTTTTTCCGGGCTGTTGATGGTGTGTGTGTGTGTGTGGGGGGGGGGGGTGGGGGGGGGTTCAGCTACCTTGGATAGTTACAGAGTGAGGGAGTGAGCCGGCGGCTGTGCGGCAAGATCACAACCGGATCCCCTCCCGCCCCTTTAATATGAAATCTCAGTGAATAGATTCTACTAAAGTAACCTCAGATCAGGCCAGAGAGCTAAACAAGCCAAGCATGGCATTTATGGAGCAGGACAACGGTAGAAAATAAAAAAAGGTGAATTTGAATTCAGTCCCCTCAGTGCACAGCTTGCTGCTGAAACGATGGCTGAGTTTGAACTTGTCCCTTAGATTGTTCATTCTTTCTGAAAATGTTACTTTTTAAAAAAAACCTCGGTTTCAATGACAGACAAAAAACGCAATCATCTGCATATTTCAATCTCGTTTTATTCTGTGATCGGACCGATTATTCCACAATAATAAAAGAAAACTCACACAAAAGCCCCAGCACTCTAGGTTTCTGTCGAATTCAGTTCAAATCAGATCAAATCCAATGTAAGGGCTGGGATCGATCATTGTGGATTAACCAGTATAACCTGCTCAACCTGCAATAAAAAGGGTGACTGCTTTTACATAAATGATGGGATCCAAAGCTTCCCCGGTCGCGGAAACTTTGTTGCTCAGAAATATGGAAATTCTGTCAGTGCTCCAAGCAGCAATGACAGGTTGACCTATAGCAGCTAGAAAGTTCATCTTTAGAGAAGCGATTTTTAAAAAAATACTAGGATATAACCCAGTCGGGTCTCGTTATTTGGATGCTAAATGGAAACTTACCGAAAATCGCTGTACGGGTGTATAATCCAATAGCCGGCCGTTTTGACCCGTTGCTGCTCTTTCTCCACCGCCCTTTGGCTGCCGAACATCCGCAGGGAAAACTTGTTGACCCCGGGCTGGAGCAGGGCGGTGAAGTGGCTCTGCATGGAGCTGTACCGCGGGAATTCATCGCCTTCCTGGCCGAGCATCGCATCGTCCCCCCCTCCTGCTTCCACCTTAAAGCCCAACGAATTCTGCTCTTTACCGCTTTGCTGCTGCTGCTGCTGCCGGCCGGGCTCGTCCTCCGGCTCCCTCCTTTGCCTCCCCGACACCACATTGCCGTCCGCTTTCTGCTCCATGCTGTAGGTCTGCTTGGGGTTCCCTTCCATGGCGGGAGGCTGGTCGCCTCGCTGGTGGCAGTGATGGGCACCTGGAGGAGAGTGCAGACTGCCTTGCGATCTGTAATCTCCGTTCGTGTTACATTTGGCGGTGTCCTTGGTCGGATCGGCTTCCCTGCTGCTGCTGCAAGACTCTTCGACTTTGTTGTGGTTGGATCCGGTTTCTGCTGCTCCCCCTCCTGGCAGAACATTCATCCTGATGCTCTGATTCTTCCCCCTGTCATCTTGCTTCCCCATCCTCCTTTGAGATGCTGGGGGGGGGGGGGGGGGTTTAATCCGCTTCCCGCCCGCCGGCCTGTCTCCTATCTCGCCCACTCTCTATCCCCCCCTTTGCCCGCCGCAGTCTGTCTGCACCGCCGTCCAACCATCAATCCAAACCCCTGTCAGGATGTCACACGGACGGGATGAATCTCCAGGAACGTGACTTTGCCACTCGACATGCTGTCAACGTGACTTTGAGCCGGCACCTTTCAGATTAAAGGGGCAGCGTTCTCCACCCGCACCGCCAACACGCCCAACATATTCGACCGACTTGACCGTAACCTTTCAGGAAGGAAATTCGGCTCAACCGCGTCGGAAGTACCTTTTTTGTTTTGTAAAACGAGACATCAAAATTGAAATATTTTAGCAGTTTAAAAAAAATCTAAATCAAAATGTACTTCATTGGCTGTAAAGCGCTTTTGGAACGTCCGTGGTCGTGAAAGGCGCTATATAAATGCAAGTCTTTCTTTCTAAATTAGCCATCACTTTGAAAGGGGGCTTAAAGTAATACAGTACATGTTGGATCAATGAGAGGAACAATTCTGACCAAAGGTCATCGACCTGAAACGTTAACGCTGTTTCTCTCTCCACAAATGCTGCCTGACCTGCTGAGTATTTCCAGTATTTTCTGTTTTTATTACATTAGGAACTGGAGTAGGCCATTCAGCCCCTCCAGCCTGCTCCACCATTCAATTAGATCATGGCTGATCTGCATCTCAACTCCATTTTCCCATCTGTGCTCCATATCCCTTGATATCCTTACCTAATAAATATCAGAAATCTATCTCAAGATAGATCAAAATAACTGAGGAAAAAAGATAAACCTTATAAGGAATTTATGATTTTAAGCTAAGATAAAAATAAACTATAAGATGGCGATGCAGGAGCAGTAATCATCAACCGTTGGAAAAGAAGGCCGCGATTTCGCCAGCCGTGGCGAGTCCGGTGCGGCCGGAGTAGGCAGCGGCCTCAAACCCCGCTCCCATCTTCATTCCGCCTCTTCCAAGTGATTTTGCCCTGAGTGGGCTTGTTAAGCCCACCGTGCGAGGTTCCCAGCCAATTAAAAGGTAACGGGTCTGATGACGTCATCTGATGACACATCTGATGACACATCATCAGCCAGTTTCCTTAAAGGGGCCATGTCCACATTCATATTGACAGTTGTGCTGTCAGTGTTCAACAGCATTAAGGTGCTGCAAACACTGACAAGCTCTGCACAAAGATGCATGGGTGCACCCAGGCTCTCCCATGACTCCCTCTATGTGCTTATGGAGGGAGTCACAGCACGCAGGGAGGTTCTCTTCCCTTCCAATGCTGCTTGCCTGGGGTATTCAGTAGTCAGACTACTTTTTTTATTGATATGCATCTGAAATCACTTTACATCAATTTGAAATTGACAGTATAAGTACACCATTAGATATGACATACATGGACAAAATAGCACATAGATCACATGACAGAATTAGGCTTATGAGAATATATGAAATTCCAAATTGTCAGCAATCCAGAAAGGATTCATGCTAGGGAAATGGGTATCATGTACAATGAGAAACCAATAATAAAACAGAAAAAGTGGCAGCTAGAGTTATATAAAGAAAGGAAGGAGGGATGTCAAGGATGGAACTCTAAGGCCACGATTTTGCTGACCTCGGCAGGTCCATGGTGGGCGACGTCGGTGGCGGGTCCCGACCTCGCTGCTGGCTCCATCCCGCTCTGTGAAATGAATTTCCCTTGATCGGGCTTGTTAAGCCCGCCCAGCACGTTTCCCAGCCAATTCGAGGAAGCGGGTCTGATGATGCTATTTGATGACGCATCATCAGTCAGTTTCCTTAAAGGGACCATGTCCAGATTTATTTTGGCATTTGTGCAGTCAGTGTTCTACAGCATTGAGGTGCTGCAAACACTGACAAGCACGGCACAAAGGTGCATGGCTGCACCCAGGCTCTCCCATGACTCCCTCCATATGCTTATGGAGGGAGTCACAGCACACAGGGAGGTTCTCTTCCCTTCCAATGGGCGGAAGACACTTCCCCAGGAGATCAACACAGCCTGGTTACACAGGATGGAAACTTGTGCAAAGACTTGCAGCATGGTGAATCTGTTGTGGAAATGCAGTGAGGAAGAGTTTGTGGCTGAGGGATGATATCTCTGTAAGGTGGGAGCTTTGTGTTGACATTTGAAGCGGTCAACTCAACAGCTGATTCAGTGGCCACTGACCTCCCGCCTCAGTTTGACAGATATGGTCCACGACCAGCGTGAACCCCGTGGGCGAGCTGTCAAATGCAAAAGGTAAGCTGAAAATCATTCTCTAAACAAGCCACTAATTACCTGAATTGGGTCGCCCGCCGCTGCCTGTCGGGTGTGCTCAGCGCTGACAGACCCGACATCGGGAAAGGCATGTGGGAGCGAGTTGACAGCGGGTTCCTGACCCGCTGTCAAAAATATCAAATTTCTCACATGACCCGCCACCAATCCCACCCGCTGACCCCCCGGGAAATTCCAGCCAATGTATAAAATGGAAGGTTAATCACTAGCAAGGCTTTTTGTAGATTAAGTGGTACAACAACAAGATGCACCTGGAGAGAATAGTATGAAGGATTGATATTTCATGAATTTGACTCTGGTGATCATTGAAAGCACAAGAGAAACTGTACCAGGGCACCCAGAAGGTTCCGCACAAGAGATTATCTGCAAAAATGAGAGCACACATTAATGGAGGTAACCATGGGTTGGGATTTGGTTGGGAAGTAAGAGACAGAGCAGGGATAAAGGGAACGTTCTCTGATTGGTGAGATGTGACAAGTGGTGTTCCCCAGGGATCTGTACTGGGGACTCTGCTTTTGACCATATATTAATGACATGGATGAAGGAATAGAGAGTTGTATGTCCAAGTTTGCAAATTACACTAAGTTAGGAGGTGCAGCAAGTTGTGTGGATGGAAGCAGGAAGTTACAAAGGGACATAGACAGACTACATGAGTGGGCAAAACTATACCAGATAGAGTTCAATGTGGGGAAGTGTGAGGTCGCCCAATTTGGATCTGAAAAAGACAAATCGTAATATTTTCTTAATGGTGAGAGACTAGGGGGAGAATTTTTACCTAAACGAGTGAGTGTGTTTGGGAGCGGGTGGGTGGTTAAAAGGGCTGAAACTGACAGCGGGTTGGGAAGCCGGCTCGAACCCGCCGGCTTCCGCTTTTAACTCCAGCGCTTTCAGGCTGCGTGCAAGAAACCCCCATGGGAGAGGCGGGTTGGCAATTGAAAGATGTTAAGAGGCATTTAGGAGCTGTTTTAACTGCAGATTTGAGCTTTAGCTCAGAGTGCACAGGTTTCCCGGGCTTCCTGGAACGCGCCAGTGAAAACAAGGTGAGATGACAACGCGAGTGAGGATGCTGACCAAACGACAGGCAAACAATCCTAAAAGTACTCAGACCTCACACCTGCTTCTTTGCCTAAGTGAAAGGCTTTTGCTCACAGGACTTGTTCCGAGAGTGTGCTTTCACTACTTTGCAGCTGATTTCCACTTCTTTCGAGGTCATTTCTGCTACCTTGGATTTTTGTGAGTCTGATCTACATTTTCCATCTGTCAAGCATCAGTTCAGCTTGGGTGCCGCTTATGTAGCTTTACCTTGGACCTCAGATGAGGAGTAAGATGAGCATCAGCAGCTACAGCATCGGCAGCAGGAGAAGCACCAGCAGGAGCAGCAGCAGCAGCCTTCTCCTCACTGACCTGCCGCTCCACAGGAGAGAGGGGATGAGCTCAGGGGTTCAGCTCGCAGGAGGCGATACCCCCAACACAGGGTATATAGGCAGAGGATCAGCTTCCTGGACATGTCGGAACACCAGTGCCTCAGGAGAGTCAGGGTATCGCTTCAGGTGGTCACAGACATTTGCAGCCTCCTGGAAGGAGACCTCCTGCCAAGTGGACCTGGTGGGCACACTTTGCCAGTGGCTGTCAAAGTCACCACCACCCTCAATTTCTTCTCTTCTGGCTCCTTCCAGAGATCTGCAGGGGGTAGTGGCAGAATCTCGCAATCTGCTGCCCACAAATGCATCAGGTGACCGATGCCATGTTTACCAGGGCTGGCAATTATCTGCACTTTGAAACCGATGAGGCCAGTCAGAATGAGCGGGCGCTCGGCTTTGCGGCTCTGGCTGGCTTCCCACAGGTCAGGGAGTCATCGAGTGCACACACGTGGCAATCAAGGCGGCCCCAGATCACCCTGGAGTCCTCATCAAGCGCAAGGGCTTCCACTCCATCAATGTTCAGCTTGTATACAACCACAAAAAGATCATCATGCAGGTGTGTGCAAGATTCCCAGGCAGCTGCCATTGTGCTTTCATCCTGCGTCAGTGCACCCACCCAGAGCCCTTCGGACCTTGAAGCAGAGTTAGCAGCTGGCTCCTTGGAGACAAGGGCTACCCCCTGAAGACGTGGCTGATGACACCCATTAGGAGCCCAAATAATGAGGCCCAGGAGAGACACAATCAAAGCCACTTGACCAAGAGAACTGCCATCAAGCAAGCAATGCTGAAGATGCGCTTTGGGTGCCTGGACAGATAGGAATGGGTGCACCTGCAAGGTAAGTATGTAAGAGGAGTGATGTGCTGGAGTCGGCTTAGGAAGAGAATCTCCCTGCGGGCCCTTACAGAACGCAGCATCAGCTAAGCATTAAGCAAGGTGCAGCCTTGCCACTTTGAGACTCCATTAATGCAGTTTCTTCTCTGTTTCCCCACCTGGACAATCCTTGAACTTTCATCTTCGCAGGGTCCCTTTAAATATTTCAGCTGAAATAGACCCATGCGTGTTATCATCATGTCCGCTCGCGTTAATTGATCGGGAAACCCGGAAGTTAGATGCTAATGCAGTGGCTGCGTTAAAAAGCCAGTGACAAACACGCTGCTGAAACTTCCGGGTTCCCCACGCGCTACAGGGCTCCCCCGCTCCCAGAATATCCGACAGTAAAAATTCCGGCCTAGGAGTTGTGGAGGAGCAAAGGGATTTAGGTGTCCATGTACACAAATCACTTAAACCTAGTGCATGGGTACAAAAAGTAATCAAAAAGGCTATAATCATAGAATCTTACAGCACAGAAAGGGGCCATTCGGCCCATCATACCTGTGCCAGCTCTTTGAAAGAGCTGTCGAATTTAGTCCCACACCCCAGCTTTCTTCCCATAACCCTGCAACTTAGTTCTCTTCACATACATGTCCAATTGCCTTTTGAAATTTCCTAAGGAATCTGATTCCACCATCCTTTCAGGTAGTGGATTCCAGATCATAACAACCCTCTGTGTGAAATAATGTCTCCCCATTTACCCCCTAGTTCTTTTGCCAATTATTTTAAATCTATGACCTCTGGTTATCGACCCACTTGCCAGGGGAAACGGTTTCTCCCTACTTGCTCTATCAAAACCCCTCATAATTTTGAATACCTCTATTAGATCTCCCTTTAACCTTCTCTGCTCTAAGAAGAACAATCCCAGCTTCTCCAATCTCTCCACATAACTAAAGTCACCTCAAACCTGGTATCATCCCGGTAAACCTCCTCTGTACCCACTCCAAGGCCTTGACATCCTTCCTAAAGCATGGTGCCCAGAATTGTGCACAATACTCCAGCTGAGGCCTAACCAGTGATTTGTAAAAGTTTAGCATGATTTCCTTGATTTTTGTATTCAATGCTCGTTTTACAAAGCCAAGTATCCCATATGCTTTCTTGACTGCCTTATCAACTTTCCCTGCCATCTTCAAGGATTTGTGAACATGCACCCCCAGGTCCCTCTGCTCTTGCACTGCCCACCCTCAAAATAGTACCATTTAAATTATACTGACTCTCCATGTTGTTTCTCCCTAAGTGCATCACTTCACACTTTTATACATTAAATTGCATCTGCCATGTGTCTGCCCATTTCACCAGTCTGTCTACATCCTCCTGAAGTCTGCTACTATCCTGCTCACTATTTACTATGTTGCCAAGTTTTGTATCATCCTCAAACTTCAAAATTGTACTCCTGTACCTATGTCCAGGTCATTTATATATAACAAGTAAAGCAATGGTCCTAATACTTAATGGAATGTTGCCCTTTATCTCAGGGGCGTTGGAATTCAGAAGTGAGGAAGTGATGTTTCAGTTGTACAGAGCCTTGGTCAGACCCTATCTGGAGTGCAGTGTTCAATTTTGGACACCGAACCTCAGGAAGGAAGCCTTGGAAGGGGTACAGCACAGATTCACGAGAATGATACCAGGGTATAAAGGGTTAAATTATGATGACAGGCTGCATAAAGTTGACTTGTATTCCCTTGAATTCAGAAGGTTAAGGGTCATCTGATCGAGGTATGTAAAATGAGAAAGGGATTTGATAGGGTAGATACAGAGAAACTATTTCCTGTGATCAGGGAAATCCAGAACAAGAGGGCATAATGTTAAAATTAGAGCTAGCCCATTTAGGAGTGAAATCAGGAAGCATGTTTTCATGCAAAGACTGGTGGAAATCTGGAACTCTCTCCCCCCAAAAGGCTGTGGGTGCTGTGTCAATTGAAAATTTTAAGACTGTGATTGATTTTTGTTGGGTAACGGTATCAAGGGATGGGAATTAAAGATGAGTAAATGGAGCTGAGGAACAGATCAGCCATGATCTAACTAAATGGTAGAACAGGCCCAAGGGGCTGAATTGCCTATCCTGTTCCCATGTTGCCATGTTCCTTTGTGGAACCATCCGCTCCATCCTTCCCCCTCATCAGCCAAGCTATTATAGTCCAGCTATGACATTGGCATCCACCAAACAATGTGTAAAATTGCCCAGGTATGTTCCTTCCACAAAAGAAAGGACAACTGTAACCAAGCAAATTACCAACCTGTCAAACTCCTCCCAATCATCAGGAAAGTGATGAAAGGAGTCATCAATAGTGTCATGACACATGCTTACCAATCACCTACCAATGCTCAACCAAGTTCCACCAGAATCACTCAGTTCCAGACCTTGATACAGACATGGACACAAAAGTTGAGTGACAAAGGAGAGGTGAGAATAGCTGCCCTTGACATAAACTCAGCATTCAACTGAAAATGGCACCAAGGAACCCTAGGAAAACCGTGGTCAATAGGAGTCAAGAAAAACCTTCAGTGGTTTGAATCATACCTGACACAAATGAAGATGATCGTGGTTGTCAGAGACCAATCATCACAGCCCCAAGACATCACTGCAGGAATTCCTCAGCACAACCATCTTCAGCTGCTTCATTAATGACCTTCATAAAGTAAGGAGTGGGGATGTTCGCTAATGATTCTATAGTGTTCAGCTCCATTCACAATTCCGCCAATAATAAAGCAACCCATTGCCAGCCTATAGCAGGACTTGGAGAACACCCAGTCAGGAGTGGTGCTTGCCTTCTGGGAGTCCCGTGCAAAGGTTCAGTTTAGAGCCCCTACATTCTTTCTTTTCCTATCACTAGATTCACTTAGGGCTCCTGACTTGGGCCCCATGTGATTGTATGGGTTGCATAGTCCGAATGCTGTTCTTGCGTTCAGGCTTGGGCTGATGAATGGCAGGTAGCAAAGGCACACACAAGTGCTAGGGAAGGACTATCTCCAACAAAAGAAATCCAGCCACCTCCCCTGACCTTCAAATGCACTACCATTGCCAATCCCTTACCATCAACATCCTGAGCATCACTATTCATGAGAAGTTTAACTAGATCAGCCATATCAACACTGTGATTACAGGAGTAGGGCAGAGGTTGGATACTCTGCAATGAGGGACTCACCTCCTGACCCCACAAAACCTCTCCATCATCTAAAAGGCTCAATTCAGTAATGTGATGGAATGCAGTACGCACTAAGTGCCCAAAAGGGTGCACTGCAACAACACTTAAGAAGTGTGACAGTATGCAGGAATGAGCCATCCACTTGAACAACTCCCCTGTATCTGGACTCAATATCCATCCTTTCCATCTGTTGGTGCTAATGCGATTTGCCTGCTATTCAAATTGGACCATTTACCTTCTGCATCAGGAACACTCAGAAGAAAGAACTGAAATATCAATGAAATAGACTTCATGTTAAAATGTCGATTGCTATGTATAAAAAAAATTGATCAAGATTTAGCGATTCCTTTGTAGAAGTATACAATGATTTTCAATATTTTAGAATATTCCTTAGTTAGGTATAGTTGGAAAGCAGAAATATAAATGATAAGTGAATACAGTTTTAAGGGTAGGAGGTGATGGCTGTACTACAGTGGAGATCAAAGATAATCTGCTTTGTTTTTTGCTATTTATATTGTTATTGAAGTTAGTGCAGCTGCATATAGTGACACCACTATTCCCAGCCAAGATGGAGATGATTGGATAATTCCCCATCAATCAAGCCTAGAGACCTGCTGTAAGTGTCTGGGATTGATTTTACACACATGTGACTATCCTCCACTTACTGCATTTTGCTGGAGAAATCACTGTGCTTATATTGGGAGATGTTGCTGCAGTTTCAGTCATGAGTTCTAGTTGCTGAAGTTCATAGAGACTCTTTTTAAATAGACTCTGTAGACTGTTTGCTATAGCGTGCTGTTTAAACAGACCCTGTTTGCTGAGTAAATGGACATTGTTGGCTGTAAAATACACTGTTTACTGTGAGTCCTGCCGTAAGACCCGCCCTATCTCCAACTCATTGGCTGACACAGTGCAACTCATTGGCTAACACACTGGTATCAGTAGACACTCTGGTCAGTGCTGAGAAGTTCAAGATGTAACCCAACATCAGTTAGAGGTGAAGTATACAAGGTAATTGCACTTTAATGTGCTGTTTCTGCACAAACTACACAGTAAGCTACAACTTTATCATTGACAGTAATGGAATTGGTTAGTGCTTTTTGACCAATTTAAACAAAGTGTGCTATAGCAGCTCACTAAGCTTATTTAACAGTTCTCAGCCCCACAACCTGTACCACTGAGAAGGACAAGAGCACCACGACCACGAGAACACCATTACCTCCGAATACCCCTCCAAGTCACACACCATCTTATCTTGGACATATTCCACCATTCCTTCATCGTTCTGGGTCAAAATCCTGAGTTTCCTACCTAGCATCATTGAAGGAGCACCATCAGCACAAGGACTGCAGCAGTTCAAGAAGAAGGCCCACCGTCACCTTCCTAGGGAAACTTGCAATGGGAAAATAAATGCAGCTTTCCAGCGCCATCCACATCTCATAACAAATACATTTTTGAAGAATGCTGAAGTCATGGTAAAGTACATGGTCAAAGATTCTGGTTCTGTGGGGTGATGTTGAATGAATCTATGGATATATTACTTTGTGAAAAAAATAACATTTCTGTCATATAGCAAATACAATTGACCACAACTTGTTTGTAGCAGAAACATGATCAGGATGATGTGGCTATACTATTGTCTGTTTATAGTCTTGCAAAATGTTTGTCATGGCATCGTGACAACACCACTTCTATAATTATATAACGGAAATGTAAGCATTGGATTTACCGGCAGGTTAGCCTGTTACAAAGTACTATGTTATTTGTTGTATTTGTTATTTGGGCAGACAGATGGCAGATGAAATTCAACACAGAAAAGTGTGAGGTGATACATTTTGGTAGGAATAATGAGGAGAGACAATATATGCAAAATGGTACAATTTTAAAGGGGGTGCAAGAACAGAGAGACCTGGGGGTGTTTGTGCAAACAATTTGAAGGTGGCAGGACAGGTTAACAAAGCAGTTGATAAAGCATATGGGATCCTGGGCTTTATAAATAGCGGCATAGAGTACAAAAGCCAGGAAGTTATGCTAAACCTATATAAAACACTAGTTCAGCCCCAGCTAGACAATTGTGTCCAATTCTGAGCACCACACTTTAAGAAGGACATGAAAGGTTTGGAGAGGGTACAGAAGAGATTTACTTAAATTGTTCCAGGGATGAGGGATTACAGTACGTGGCTAGATTGGAGAAGCTGGGGTTGTTCTCCTTAGAGCTAAGAGGAGATTTGATAGAGGTGTGTAAAATCATGAAGGGTTTAGATAGAGTAAATAAAGAGAAAATGTTTCCAATAGCTGAAGGGCCGATAACGAGAAGGCTCAGATTTAAGGTGTTTGGCAAAAGATCCAGAGGTGACATGAGGAAAAAAACATTTTATGCAACGAGTGGTTAGGATTTTGTTAGGACCTCATTGAATTTTTTGATGCGGTAACAGAGAGAATAGACAAGGGTAATGTAGTAGATGTAATTTATCTAGATTTTCAAAAGGCCTTCGATAAGGTACCACATAATAGACTAATGAATAAAGTCAGAGAATGCGGAGGCAGGGGGCAAGTAGCAGAATGGATAGCTAGCTGGCTTCAAGACAGAAAGCAGAGAGTAGGGGTAAAGGGTAGCTATTCACAGTGGCAGAAGGTGGGTAGTGGTGTTCCACAAGGATCAGTGCTGGGACCACTGTTATTCACAATTTATATTAACGATTTAGACTTTGGATTCAAAAACACAATTTCTAAATGTGCGGATGACACCAAATTGTGGGGGGATAGTTAATACTGAGGAGGAACATAAGAACATAAGAAATAGGAGCAGGAGTAGGCCATTCGGCCCTTCAAGCCTGCTCCGCCATTCAATGAGATCATGGTTGATCTTCTGCCTCAACTCCATTCACCAGCCCTATCGCCATATCCCTTGATGCCTTTACTAGTCAGAAATCTATCAACTTCTGTTTTGAATATACCCAATGACTGAGCTTCCACAACCCTCTGGGGTAGAGAATTCCAAAGATTCCCCACCCTCTGTGTAAAGAAATTTCTTCTCATCTCAGTCCTGAATGGCCTACCCTTTATCCTGAGGCTGTGGCCCCTGGTTCTAGACTCCCCAGCCAAGGGAAACATTCTCCCAGCATCCACCCTATCAAGCCCTGTAATAATTCTGTATGCTTCAATGAGATCCCTTCTCATTCTTCTGAATTCAAGAGAATACAAGCCTAGTTTACTCAATCTCTTCTCATACGACAGTCCCGCCATCCCAGGAATCAATCTCGTGAACCTTTGTTGCACTCCCTCTATGGCAAGTATATCCTTCCTTAGGTAAGGAGACCACAATTGTACACAGTACTCCAGGTGTGGTCTCACCAAGGCCCTATATAATTGGAGTAAGACTTCTTTACTCCTGTACTCAAATCCTCTTGTAATGAAGGCCAGCATACCATTTGCCTTCCTAATGGCTTGCTGCACCTGCACATTCACTTTCAGTGACTCATGTACAAGGACACCCAGGTCCCTTTGAGCATCTGCATTCCCCAATCTTTCACCATTTATGAAATACTCTGCCTTTCTGTTTTTTCTACCAAAGTGGATAACTTCACATTTATCCACATTATATTCCATCTGCCATGTTCTCGCCCACTCACTGAGCCTGTCGAGATCCCCATTGAAGCCTCTTCACATCCTCTTCACAGCTGACACTGCCACCTAGCTTTGTATCATCAGCAAATTTGGAAATGTTACATTTAGTCCCCTCATCCAAATCATTGATATAGATTGTGAATAGCTGGGGCTCAAGCACCGATCCTTGCGGTACCCCACTAGTCACAGCCTGCCATTCTGAAGAAGACCCGTTTATCCCTACTCTTTGTTATCTGTCTGTTAACCAATTCTCAATCCATGCTAGTATATTACCCCCAATTCCATGTGCCCTAAGGACTGTAACAAATTACAGGAAGACATTAATAAACTTGCAGAATGGGCATATAATTGGCAAATGAAATTCAACACAGTAAAATGTGAAGTATTGGCCCAGAAATTAAAGACGGAGCGTTCCTGCGGGGGTAAGGCTTCCCCGCGATATCTCACTGCGTGCCTACCTTTTCCCTCCGAGCTCACACAAACTTAGTTTCAAGGCTGCAGCTGTGCAGTGTGTGCGTATCCCAGAGACGGAGTTAGTTCGTGCGAGCTCTGGGATCACGTGATTCAGTTAGAGCCAATGGCAGCACACCATCTTTCATTCATAGTTTTGACAGCAAGGGCTGTCAAAGCTATGAATCTATACCCCCCCAAAAGAACAGCTAAACCTCAATTAAATTTTTTTTAAAAGCCATCACATTAATAAAATAAGTATAGTTAAATAAATTAACCACTTTAAACAAAAAATTTAATTTTTGAAAAAATTTAAAATCTTTTTAAAAGTTATAAAAATAAACTTACCTTTCTTTAAAGTCTCTAAAAAAGATAAACCTGTTGAAAAAAATTAAAAATAATACTTAATTAACTACTTACCTTGTTAAAAGAGGGTCTTACGCCTCCTTTCTTTATGTGCAAAATCTTCCATGCTTACCTGCGCGTTCAAAGCACTAAGTGCACTGCGTGCGCGCAGCCTGTAGCGCGCACGCGGTTCACTTAGGAACCGCCCCCTTTTGAGTTCACAAAGTGCCGGTTTCCCGTGCATGCGCAGTGCATGCTGGAAACCGGCAATTGGAGACCTAAAACGCGAGAGTACACAGTGCGTACTCTCGCGTATTAGGTCTAATTTTCGGGCCATTACATTTTGTTAGGAAGAATAGGGAGGTCCCTTATGTTGGAGGGTGCGAGTCTAGGTGGGGTAGAGGAGCAAAGAGATCTCAGAGTACAAATACACAAATCACTAAAAGTAGCAACACAGGTTAACAAGGCCATAAAAAAGCAATCCAGGCACTAGGGTTCAATTCTAGAGGGATAGAACTGAAAAGTAATGAAGTTATGCTGAACTTGTATTGAACCTTGGTTAGACCACACTTGGAGTACTGCGTACAATTCTGGTTGCCATATTATAAAAAGGATATGGAGGCACTGGAGAAGGTGCAGAGAAGATTTACAAGGATAATACCAGAAATGCAAGGTTATACCTATCAGGAAAGAATTAACAGGCTGGGTCTCTTTTCTCTTGACAAAAGAAGGCTGAGTGGTGACCTAATTGAGGTCTTTAAAATTCTGAAAGGTTTTGATAGAGTAGATACAGAGAGAGTGTTTCCACTTGTGGGGAAGAGCATAAGTAGAGGCCATCAATATAAGATAGTCTCTAAGAAATCAAATAAGGAATTCAGAAGAAACTTCTGGTGAGAATGTGGAAGTCGCTACCACAGGGAGTAGTTGAGACAAATGGTATAGATGCATTTAAGGGGAGGCTAGACAAGCATATGAGGGAGAAGGGAATAGAGGGTTATGCTGATAGAGTTAGATGAGGAAAGACAGGAGGAGGCTCCAGTGGAGCATAAATGCCAGCATGGACTGGTTGGGCCGAATAGCCTGTTTCTGTGCCTTTTATCTTATGTAATCCTATGATTTGGAATGCACTGCCTGATAGGGTGGTTGCTGCAGATTCAATAGTAGCCTTCAAAAAGGACTTGGATAAATACTTGAAGGAGAAAGAATTGCAGGGATATGGGAAAGAGCGGGAGAGTGGGACTAACTGGATTGCTCTTCAAAAGAGCCGGAGCAGACTCGATGAGCCGAAGGGCCTCCTTCTGTGTTGTATTATTCTATGATTCTGCCATGCTGCCAATTAAACATTTCACCAATTATTTAATAAATGTCACTTTGATGACAAATGTTTGGCAGGTCTCTTTTTTCAGTTGGTTGTGCATTTGCAATGTGACACTTTAAATCATGTCAAACTGCACCACTGTGTTTCACTCGCCTGTGACTTCTTCATAATGAAAACATACACAGGACGCTTCTGTATTCCGAAAAAAAAACAAATTAACTTTATTCCACATAAAGACAGCATTTATATTCCAGGGGAACCAACCCACCTGATTGAATAAGGTTTAAGGTTGCTTCATTTGATGTTATCAAATCGAAGGATGATTTTGACAAACGTGTTAGTCACCAATTTGAGTTATTTATTTCGACACATCCAATCGCGTGCTGTGGAATAAAACATATGTCGCATTCGGGATATGGTAATTGCTATAATCTTGACGATCTTTACTTTTAGCTGTAGTCTTATGAATATCCTCACAGATATCTCACGGTTGCCTATTTTAAGCTACTTTAAATACTAGTTGTCAATTCGAGTTACTTGAGCTGGTTTGATGTCACGATTAATCAGCGACCTTCAGACCTGATGTTTTACGCAATTGGATTCGTGCACACCGTCTGGGAACGTTTCCATCTGTATCAAGGGTCCAACATTGGGGAAATCTTTTTACACACTTCAAAAATATAACACCCGAAAGTAATTCCATGCTGTGAATTCGAGGAACATGTAAATAATTTACTTTAGCAGATGCATGCTCGTGTTGTGCAGTGAAGATGATTGCCCTGTACAAGTACATTTAGACACTGAAAGAACAGTGCAGTAAAATTGAGACAGGTGCTCAAGGAAATGGGATGGCACCAATTCTGCTAATAGACGAATAAATTCCAAATACCTTCACCATGAAAAAAGGAAAAACCAGGACACCGATTAAAGTGGCGGATTTGCTTTATAATAGCTTCCGATTGCATCTAGGTTTATACTGTTTCTAAATTTAAGTATTAAAACTTTGGGGTAAAACACTTAGAATATATTTCCATGGAGCAGTGAGGGTGATGCTAATCCATATTTACTAACGCTGTTTATCTACCTGTCTATATAAATATATACTCACATGCACATATATAAGATCTTGCAACATAGTGCAGCTTGTTCGTACTAAGTTCTTGGCCTGCGCATGGGTTGTACATCGACACACCGCATCGTGTGTAGATGCCCAGGAGTGGAGAAATTGCTCCCCTTTTAAATGTGCTGTTCTCCGCGGTGTTTGCATCTTTAGTAACTAAATGTGAACTGCATTCTCGTCACAGTCCAGGATCATGCAATGTTACTGAAATCATTCTGATAATTACAATTTCAGCAAATGCAGTTGGTCAATAAATATGGGATTTGAAGCTTGGTAGCTCATGAGAGGCGAAATGAGTGTAATACACAGAATCTGCAGTTTCCCCACAATATAGACAAGGTAGATCGGCTAAAGAAGAACAGCATCTTAGAAGTGTGTGGTGCCAACGCATTTTAGAATGAATTTACTTTCTCATAAATTATATCACAACATATAGTCGCGGCGAGGGGAAATGCCCTTTGAGGGAAGTATTCGACAACTCCTCAGGATCTTATCCTCAGTAAGGTCTATCTATTATTACAGACATTTAAATGGTCATTGTACACGTTGCTAAAAATGTACAGTTTTCAAAAATTCTAATATGACCTATTTTTCAATGTTCAACAAAATAAGTGCTTAAAGTCATATTTATTGCTATTAAGTTTTTAAGGAGTGCAATAATTATATTTAATTAAGTTACAGGTTTACTTCTATTTTGTGACGGGATAAACTTTCCCAATATTAACCGAAATACATTGTGAGCGGAAGTGAAGGAAGATTATTGTAATAAGCGACGTTAAAATGAAAATCACACGGAATTCTGCAGTTGAGGGATTGTGAAAAGATCGGCGAGTCTTTATAATTTGATTCTAAAAGAGGGGAGAGTTCAAGTTGTCTGATGTTCACAATAATGCTCCTTCATTCCAAAAGGATTACTTGACATACACTACTAGTTTCTTTAGAAACCAGGTAGGATGTCAGGAAGTATCCGACAGCCAAGTTAGAGTGAATCGGTAAAAGGAGACTGTGATATACACTAAACAGCGATAGTGTCCAAAGAGCCTTTTATTGCTCCAGAGCCCCATTGCGACAGCCAACCCGCTTTGTACTGTTCCAACTTGTGCTCTGAGATAGCGCAAAACGAAGAGTAAAATAATTGGTGTTACTGCATTCAAAAATGAATTTATTCAAGAAAAAATATCCGGCTAAAACGAAGAATGCGTGCTCGGTTTCATGATGTTTCTTTTCGGATGATTACGTTTGTTCAAACCTCTTCCCTGTGCACAGCTTTCTTTCTGGTTAAGTTGCTGACGACCTGATTTTCGTACCCTGCCTGCTGCAGATGTTTGCCTGGCTCTTCCTGCTGTTCTTAAACCCAGCGCACTCATCTCTCTCTAACTGCCCGGACCAGATGTGCAGTATGAGAGGTGCCTGCGATTTAGAAGCTGCAGCACTCGGTGTGAGGCTGGGATTGTTCCGTCGTTCTTCAGTTTTGTCAGAGACGTCCTTTTAAAAATCAAATTTAAACAAAACAGAGTGAATGAACAGAATCTAGTTTTATTAGATGACATATGTGGATTGGTTTCTACTTTGGAGAAACAATTTTGCTTATTTAATCTGTCGGCAGTCGCAGGAGCAAATCATCTAATTTATGTTTTTAATCTCTTCTATAATTTCATCATTCGAAAAAAGTGGAATTTGCCCTTTTGTTAACTTCCTAATGTAGTAAGTCATTTCAGCCTCTCCATTTAGGAATTGTCTAATGACCCGTTACTTGCCGGCATGCATCATAACCTTCTCCTTATAACAACAATCTCAGCTAGCCTAAGAGAAAGACCAAGTTTAAGTTAAAATATCGCTTCCTCAGCAATCTATATGTCAATAAAGCAATTTCTCATAAATTGCAGGTAGCAATGGTTTCAAATTCGGCAGCATTTTGTATTTGCGTGCTTTGATTTTTTTGAATACATTTTTCTTTCCTGGGTGCTGTGTAAGTCATTCCCCACTGATTCTTACCATAAGCACCTGGAATTGCAGTCCTAAGCTCCTTCATGAAGGTTTATTTTCTAACTGAGCTGCACTTTACCTTGACTTTTCACAGAAAGTGGTGGCTTGAAACTAATAACTGAACCATATCTAGTGACCACTCGAAAACTGAGTCTGTAACTTCATACATTTGCTCCCCGGAGTACTACGGTAGTGTTATTTTGTTCATCTTTTAAAAATATCACAAGGTTAATATTTCCTAATCTATTCAGGAGGCGTGAAGTCTGGTGTATCCGTCAAATTTGAGAATGTTACAGTGCGGCTGTAATGCAGAGTTTTGTGTTAGTGAGTCACTTAATAGTGCATCATGGGGACGCATAATCCACACTTTAAAAAAATCATTTGATTTGGATTGAGGATACTGGTTGCGTATAGTTTGGAGATGATGCCAGAATCAGTTGATTTAGATGGTTGTGTGTAGTTTGTAGGCTGCCAGATACTGTTCATTTGGTTAATGTTGTGTACTTTGGAAGGGAAGCCAGGAACCATTTGTTTGGGTTGATGAAGGGAGGATGTAAGGTATGGTCCGTTTGATTGTAGCTGTGCACATTGGAGATGCTCCATGAATTCTTTGTTGGGTTGCAACTCTGCCCCACATTATTAAGAGTACCTTTTTGTGCACCCGGGTGCCTGCCATGGATGGAAACCCTTTGCCATGTTTAAGAGTCTCTAAACCAAGTTACTCAGAAATTATACATGTATAATATCTGTTCACATAATATAGAGTGCATACTGTCTCCCATACGGACACATCCAACTTACCCGAGCTTAGGCACCAGTTGGCAGAGCCGAAGGTTGGGGTTCCACAACTGTTTGAAGGGACACTGCTGGAATTTAGCTACCTAAAACCATGCAGTATATTTCCACTGTTCATCCATCCTACCCATTAGGTATTAGTTTGCAGGTTTATTTGTAACAAAGTGGGAAGAATCCCATCCCCAGTAACAGGTTTACCCCTTTCGGCTCCATTAGTGAGCCAGGCTGGCTGGTCAATCATTAACAGTGTCCTGGAGTGCTGTGGACCTGCCTGGTTCAGGAATCAGATTATCGAGTCTACTAAATAGAGTTGACTTGGTTCTGAATTGCCATCAGTAGGTGTGTCACCTTTAAACCGCTCCAACCCGAAAGGACGCCACTTACTGTACTGAAAGAGGGTACTGAGAAGAGAATCTGGAAACCAGCAGCCTATCTGTTTGAAGGCTTATGCCGATCAGCCATGTGAAAGGAAGGGTAACATTCTCTAAATTTTCCCCAAGCTAAGCTGAACACTAACTGTGGGACTGTTAACTTACTTTCTGTTTCCATTTTTAATGCTGCTGGGCCCACCTGTTTGAATGTGGTGGAATTAGCAGTTTGGAAAGATCTGTTGTCAGGGCTGCCACCTCATTGGTAGATCTAGGATTTCTCTATCAATGAAGAGGCAGCACTAAGGACAAACCTTTCCAAAAATCAGGCTTTACTAAATTCAAATGGATGAACGCAGCAGCATATGAATGACCAGGACAAGAAATAGAGCAGACAGCTGTGCTGCCGGAGAGTGAGGCAACTAGGAGATGCCTTCTTAGTTGGTCAGAACAATAGTTTGTATGAGTCTGACAGAAGTATAACTTTTGTAGCAATGCAAGCAGATAGTAAATCTTTGTACTGGAGTCTAATGAGCTTGGCTCCATTGATAGTAGTCTTACTGAGTCAGAAGGTTTTACTCCAGGACTTGAATGCCTAATGTCGGCTGATACTACAGGGAAGTGCAGAGAGCATGCTGCATTGTTGGAGATGCTGTCCTCGGGATGAAAGATGAGATCAAGGACCAGCTTGCTTGTTCAGGTTGAAGATCCCATGGTACCACTTGAAGAAGAGCAGTCCTATCAATATTTCTCCTGCAACCAATGCCAAAAAACAGATTAACTGGCCATTCATCTCATTACTGTTAGTAGGATGATGCTGTTTGCAAAATGACTGCTCTGCTTACTTACATAACAAAAGTAACTCATTGCGTGAAGATCACTTTGAGATGCATCTGAGAAAAGTATATATAACTGTATGATTAAAATGAAATAAAAGACACTATCAACGGATACAATTCCACTTGGTACACACATATGATCCTCGGATAAGGGCTGCTATATAAATGCAAGTCTTTAATCTTTACCCAGATCCTGTATAGCTTTGCACTTGCATACTTAAACACATGTGCAAAGTTCTGCTCATCGACCTTCAACTGTTGGTCCATCAGGAAAATTTTAAGCAAGCTAATCAATTAGATCTTTAAAATATTAAAAATGTTCACATTTAATCGTAAAGTAATTCAACAAACTGCTGAGAAGTTCAACATTTTATTACACTGCATTATACTGCAATTGGTTCAAAGTCACTTTGTTGTGAGACTACCTTCTCCAGGTGTTCTCACAGCACAGAAATGTTGAATCATTCCCAGTTTGTTACTTGGATACTGCAATTATACATACGTCACGTTATTGTACTTTCAAAAATCTCATCGGTTTTAAATTACACTGTTGTACGAGACACTCATATTTTGAGAGTTTGAAATAGATACCAAATATCAACTTATACAATAGAATTTTTGGTAATTGTCTTAATAGAGAACTATTTCTAAATGTTCTAATGTTCTGTAATGGGATGTTTAATACTCAGTAATGATTACAAAGTCAATTGGATGCTTTAAGAAGTATATTAAATCAATATCTATTGGGGGGAGGTTAAGAACTCCAGAGATATTTAACAACAGTATTTGATTTTTGAAGGAATGTAAGGGCAGGAACTTAAGCTCCAATTTCATGATAATGACAACATGGGATTGAGCTAGCCCATGGCACATGCTTGCCTGCACTAACAGCTGAGAAAACAGACCACACCAATTTTCCAATGACAGCCCTTTGCTATGAGTATATTCAAGACAGAGATCGATAGATTTTTGAATATTAAGGGAATCAAGTGATATGGGGATAGTGCAGGAAAGTGAAGATGAGGAAGAAGATCAGCCATGATCTTAGTGAATGGCGGAGCAGGCTCGAAGGGCCAAATGGCCAACTCCTGCTCCTATTTCTTATGTTCTTATGTTCTTATTTGAATAGGCTACCAGTACATGAAGATTGCCCAGAGGGTTTGGCTTGCAGCACAGTTAACTGAATAATGGAAAATATGTTAAGGTAGCAGCTCCTAAAGGGACACAACTCACCATTGTGGTGGTGACAGAACCGTGGGCTAATTATGCACCATGCTACATTGGAGATATGTGGACAATGGTGTGGTGAAGGGTTCGATCTAGCTGCAAGAAGTACACCATAGGAAGGTGGCCCTATTTGGGGCTGAAGTCCAACTTTCAGTAAAATCACAGGTCCAAACTGCAATGAGGAAGGTCACTGACTGAGTCAATGCAGTCACCCAAGTCACTTGAACTTGGTTCCAACTGGGGAAGAAATTTACTGGTAACAGGCAGAAGGCAAGGGTAACTGTCTAACAGCAACTTGCATTTATATAGCACTTTTATAGAGCTAACAAAGGAGATATTAGATGGGGTGACTAAAAGCTTGGTCGAAGAGGTAGGTTTTAAGGAGTGTCTTACAGAAGGAGAGATTAGTGTAGACGTTTAGGAAGGGAATTCTGGAGCTTAGGGACAGATGGCTAAAGGCACGACTGCCAATGATGGGGCAAAGAGAGTGGGGGATGTACAACAGGTCAGAGTTGGAAGAATGCAGAGTTCCTGGAGGGTTGTAGGGCTGCAGGACATTACAGAGAAGGGAAGGGTGAGATCATGGAGGGTTTTGAACATGAGAATAAGAATTTTAAGTTTGAGGCTTAGGTTGACCGGGAGCCAATGTAGGTCAGCGAACACAGGGTTGATAGATGAGCAGGACTTGATGCGGGTTAGGATACGGGCAGCAGCATTTTGGATGAGCTTAAGTTTATGGAGGGTGAAAGATGGAAGACTGGCCTGTAGAACATTGGAATAGTCTAGTCCGGAGATAACGCAATAATGGATGAGGGTTTCAGCAGCAGATGGACTGAGGCAGCGGTGGAGACAGGCGATGATATGGAGGTGGAAGTAGGCAGTCTTTGTGATGGACAGGATATGGAGCCTGTAGCTCAGCTCAGGATCAAACAGGACACAGATGTTGCGAACAAACGTTGTAGCTTCCGTCTTCACAAAGGTTTAATTTGAGGAAATTGTGGCTCATCCAGGACTGGGATGAGGGACATGCAGTCTGACAACACATTGGAACATAGGAACTGGAGTAAGCCATTCAGCCCCTCGAGCTTGTTCCGCCATTCAATTAGATCATGGCTGATCTGTATCTTAACTCCATCTACCTGCCTTGGTTCCCTAACCCTTACTATCCTTGTCTGACAAAAATCTATCAATCTCAGTTTTGAAATTTTCAATTGACCTAGCCTCAAAATCTTTTTGGGGGAGAGAGTTCCAGATTCCCACTACCCTTTGTGTGAGGAGGTGCTTCCTGACATCAAGCCTGAGCGGCCGAGCTCTAATTTTAAGGTTATGCCCCCTTGTTCTGGGCTCTCCCACAGAGGAAATATTTTCTCTCTGTCCTATCAACTCCTTTAATCTTCTTAAACAGCTTAATTAGGTAACCCCTTAATCTTCTATGCAAGGGAATACAAACCTAGTCTATGCAACCTGCCCTCACGGTTTAACCCTTTTAGCCCGGTATCATTCTGGTGAATCTGTGCTGCACCCCCTCCAAGGCCAATATATCCTTCCTGCGGTGTGGCGCCCAGAACTGAACGCAACACTTTAAGTGGGGTCTAACCAGAACTTTAAATAACCGTAACAAAACTTCCACCCCTTTGTATTCCAGCCCTCTTGAGATAAAGGCCAACATTCCATTAGCCTTTTAAATTATTTTTTGTACCTGTCCACTGGTTTTTTGTGATTTCTGTACTTGGACCACTAAATCTCTCTCCTCCTGCACATTTCCTTTCTTCTCGCCATTTAGAAAATACTCTGATCTATCTTTCTTGGGTCCAAAGTGGATGACCTCACATTTCCCCACACTGAACTCCATCTGTCACAGTTTTGCCCACTCACTTAAACACAGAGGCAGTGGAGGGCTCGAGAGCTGGTGGCGAGATAGAGCTGGGTGTCGTCATCGTACATGTGGAACCTGACGTCATGTCTTTGAATGATGTCAAGGGGCTGTATGTAGATGAGAAGTAGGAAGGGACCAAGGATAGATCCTTGGGGAACACCAGAGGAGAGGAAAGGGAGATTGGGCATCGTTTGCAAGAACAGAGAGGTCAAGGGTGGGTTTTTTGCAGAGGTGTTAATGACAGCAGATTAGAAAGGGAGGGGGATAATACCTGAAGAGAGGGAATCGTTAACAATATCAGCTAGCATGGGGGCCAGGAAGGGAAGTTGGGTGTTGAGCAGTTTAGTGGGAATAGGGTCAGGAGAGCAGAAGGTGGGTATTATTGACAAGCTTGGAGAGGGCATGGGGGAGATAGGAGAGAAACTGGAGAAAGATGTGAGCTCAGTGCTAGGGTAGGGGGAATTCTGGGGGGAAGCTTGACTTGGTGAACAAGGGTAAGACAGGGTTGTTGCAGAGACTGCTGAACGGATGGTCTCAATCTTGGTGACAAAGAAGTCCATGAGCTCCTCACACTTGTTGGAGGTGAGGGTGGAGGGGTTTAAGGAGATAGGTAGTTGTGGAAAACATAAGCCGGGAGCTATCTTTGCATTCCGGAATGTTCCTGGAGTAGTGAGCAGTTTTGGTAGAGGAGATCTGGGCCCGATAGTGCTTTCTGTGGTCCAGCCAGATCTAGTGATGAATGGCTAAACCAGTTGTGTGCCGTATTCATTCAAGTCTGCATCCCTTGGACTTAACGGAGCAAAGATGGGGGCTGTACTGGGGTAACGACCAGGGTGGGAGAGAGTAAAGGTTTTACTGGGGACAAGGATTTTCTTGTATTTTTATGGGCCTTGAAGTGAGGCCTATATGAATTTTAGCTTTGAATGCTTAATGCATGTGCATGATTCCTTTGTCCACTATTTTAATTGAAGCATTAACCGTGTTAAACAAGTGGACAAAGGAATTCCATATGAACACATTAAGCAGTTTTATGCTAATATTCTCATTATGTTAATTCAAGGCCATAGAAAATAATGGACAGCTTGCAGTGAGTTCCAAAGCTGTACCTAATTGAAAGATTCAGGTAAGTCATGAAGCTAAAAATGGTTTATAATCATCATTTGAATCTCGGGATTAAATTACAGCCTTGAACTCATTTCCTGTTTTTCTTTCATAATCTCCAATGTTTAATTTGTTTATGTGCTTTTTATATTGTCCTTGAGTAGATTTTTGCAGGTGATAGCTGACATGTGCTCTCATGTCCTTGATAAATGATGACAGCATAGCATTAGATGGAAGTTATTGTCCATGCTAGAAACTTTGAACCAAATTCAGTTATCCATACATTGTGTTTTTGGGTTAGTGTTATTACACTGAAAGTGATTCTTTTGTTTGTTATCATTTGTGTAAAATTATTCAAGAATTTTTAAAAAACTGTATGTGCAGTTTAAATGCTATAATTAAGGTTTTCAGCTGTATTAATAAAAACAAGTATCAACAACAATCTTGCAGATATGCAAAAAAAAAACATATTGTGTTATTGTTACTAGTTGTTTCAGTCCCAAATCAAAATAAACATTCATCCGACAGTCTGGATTATAAAAATTAAATTGAGAGTTTAGTACAGTATTACATTTCTGAAGTAGCAAACCCACCCCCTAGTGGTCATTGTTAGCCATTGCACTATATCATTTGAGCATTGTGTCTATGATACAACAACAGAAAATGTTGGAAACACTCAGCAGGTCAGGCAGCATCGTGGAGAGAGAAACAGAGTTAACGTTTCAGGTAGATGACCTTTCGTCAACCCTTCGTTGTTTCTATGATACTGTATATCAACTATTATTCTATAAAATGGTCACAATATTTGATTCACCTCTAATTGGTTCTACTCAAAACCAAACAATGTTCGTTAACGAAACTACAAAATGAATAGTGCCATTATGCAGTGATGTATAACTTTTTCTGAATTTTATTGTGCAGTTGAAGTGTTTATCCTTTTTCTCAGCTATATTTGTTAAGACAAGAACACGCAGACTCAATAGATGCAAAGATATAGCTTAAGAATCCAATGTATCAGGGCAGAACAAGTCTTTACAGTAGAAATAATTGTCAATAATTCAGATGAAAAACTGTGGCTCTTGCCAAAATGATTGACAAGCAGCACCTTCCAAATGACATATTAATGCTCTCAGCTATATCTGCCAATGGCAGGTGACAGCTTTCTGTCATTTCACATTATATTGCATACTAATATATCTTCAGGCTGATGCAGGCTGGCTGCTACTTTTCACGATGGCTGGTATCCAGTTGTTTCTGGCTTGTTGCAGTCAAGCTGTAAATGCTCAATACGGGCATTCTAGTGAAAGGGCACTGAGGTAAATTGTAGCACTCCAACTGCCTGGCTCTCCCAGCTGAGATCAGCTAACTCAGCACAAACCCAAGATTGAACCCGGGACCTTTCTGTTCTAATGGCTCAGTACCACACTGGTTGCTGCGTTATTCAGAATTCTCTAAATACTTGTTTGAAAATCTCGCTTTGTAGAGGTGAAAGTGAGCTCGAGGGCAAGCAAGTTGATGTGATTCATTTCGTCATAGACAACCTGCGCAGCTTGCTTTACTCCCTTAGCTTTACCCACTCATCCACCCCAGTGTATGTTTTTCTCTCCATACCTTAGTATTACATTTGAATTTAGAAATGTGTTACAAACTGAATCATTTATTATGTGAAGGATGATAAAACCAAAGTTGTTCAGGAAAATTTGCCCTCCCTTACAGTGCGGAGAGCGAGGATATTCCTTTTAAAATTATAAAGAATTATTGAATGTTGCAGCACAGAATAAGGTCAATAGACCCATCAAGTCTGCACTGGTGGGTTTTTTTCCACATGAGAGGGCAGACCTGTGTGGGAGCGAAAGCAGGACCTGAGAGAAGGCGGAGCGGCCATAAAGGAGCACAGCAGAGGAGGCCCGACACCGGAGGAGGCGGACCTGTGTGGGAGCGGCAGCGGGACCTGAGAGGCAAAATTCAAAAGAGTGACGTCAGAGTGAAAAAGTGGAAGGAGCTGATTGGTGAGTAGCTGGTGAGTGTTTTTTTTAAAGTTTTAGTATTTTATTTCTTTTTTTTGAGCATCACTTTTTTTTTGTCTATAGCCTTTTAGTCTTTAACTAAGGGCAGAGGGTTATATTAAATACTTTAATTAATTAATCTAATAACTAGAGACATGGCAGGGCAGCTCAGTCCCATGGAGTGCACATCCTGTGCCATGTGGGAAGTCCTGGACGCTTCGCGTAGCCTGGACGACCACATGTGCAGGAAGTGTCGCCAGCTGCAGCAACTCGAGTTCCGGGTTTCGGAGCTTGAGCGGCAGCTGGAATCACTGCGGTGCATCCGCGAGGCTGAGAGTTACGTGGATAGCACGTTTCAGGAGGTTGTCACCCCACATCTTAAGAGTATGCAGGCAGAGAGGAAATGGGTGACCGCCAGACAGAAGAGGAGGACCAGGCAGGTAGTGCAGGAGTCCCTGGAGTGCATCTCGCTCTCCAACCAGTATTCTGTTCTGAGTACTGGTGAGGGCGATGGTTCCTCTGGGGAGTGCAGCCAGAGACAAGTCCACGGCACCACGGGTGGCGCAGCTGCACAGTGCGGGGAGGAAAAAGAGTGGAAGAGCAATAGTGGTAGGGGATTCGATAGTTAGGGGAGCAGCCAGGCGTTTCTGCAGCCGTAGACATGACACCAGGATGGTATGTTGCCTCCCTGGTGCCAGGGTCAAGGATGTCACTGAGCAGCTGTAGGACACTCTGAGGGGGGAGGGTGAACAGCCAGAGGTCGTTGTCCATATCGGTACCAATGACATAGGCAGAAAGAGGGATGAGGTCCTGCAGGCAGAGTTTAGGGAGCTAGGAGAGAGATTAAAAAGCATGACCTCAAAGGTAGTAATCTCCGGATTACTCCCAGTGCCACGTGCTAGTGAGTACAGGAATAGAAGGATAGAACAGATGAATGCATGGCTGGAGAGATGGAGCAGGAAGGAGGGCTTTAGATTCCTGAGGCATTGGGACCATTTCTGGAGAAGGTGGGACCTGTACAAGCAGGACAGGCTACACCTCAACAGAGCCGGGACCAATTTTCTCGTGGCGAGGTTTGCTAGTGCTGTTGGGGAGGGTTTAAACTAACTTGGCAGGGGGATGGGCACCAGCATATAGGAATAGAAAAGAGGAATAACGTGCATAAAAGAGTGAGTGTGTTGGATAGTACTAGAGAAGAAAGTAGTACGAGAGGCAGAAGTAGTACCACATTAGATAGGAGCAGAGTAAGAAAGACTACCAAAAATTCAAAAATGGGTTTAGAATGCATGTGTGCAAATGCACAAAGTGTGGTGAATAAGATTGGTGAGCTACAAGCACAATTAGCCATGTGGCAATATGATGTTGTGGCAATAACGGAAACATGGCTAAAAAACATAAGAACATAAGAACATAAGAAATAGGAGCAGGAGTAGGCCAATCGGCCCCTCGAGCCTGCTCCGCCATTCAATAAGATCATGGCTGATCTCATCCTAACCGCCAATCTACTATCTATCACAGAACCATCTCCTGCATCTAACAGAATTGCACACACGAAATAGGAGCAGAATCAGGCTACACGGTCCCTGGGCCCGCTCCACTACCCACAGGGCCATGACCGATCCGAACCTAGACTCATGTCCAAATTCCTGCCCGCTCCCCGTAACCCTTAATGCCCTTTACTTCTAGGAAACTGTCTATTTCTGTTTTAAATTTAATTAATGTTGTAGCTTCTACAGCTTTTTGTGGCAGCATATTCCATGGACCTACCACCCTCTGAGTGAAGTAGTTCCTCCTCATCTCAGTTTTGAAAGAGCAGCCCCTTATTCTAAGACTATGTCCCCTAGTTCTCGTCTCACCCGTCATCGGGAACATCCTCCCCGCATCCACCCGATCCAACCCCTTCACAATCTTATATGTTTCAATAAGATCGCCTCTCATTCTTCTGAACTCCAATGAGTAGAGTCCCAATCTACCCAACCTCTCCTCATATGACCACCCCCTCATCCCCGGGATTAACCGAATGAACCTTTTTTGCACTGCCTCGAGAGCAAGGATGTCTTTCCTTAAGTAAGGACACCAAAACTGTATGCAGTATTCCAGGTGCGGTCTCACCAATACCTTGTACAACTGAAGCAATACCTCCCTATTTTTATATTCTATCCCCCTAGCAATGAAAGCCAACATTCCATTTGCCTTCTTAATCACTTGCTGCACCTGCATACTAACCTTTTGAGTTTCGTGCACCAGGACCCCCAGATCCCTTTGCACTTCAGTACTCTCCAGTTTCTTGCCATTAAGATAATAAATTGCTCTAGGATTTTTCCTGCCAAAGTGCATCACCTCACACTTTCCAGTGTTGTATTCCATCTGCCAAATCTCTGCCCACTTACTTAGCCTGTCTATGTCCCCTTGCAGGTTTTTTATGTCCTCCTCATTCACTACTTTCCCTCCCATCTTTGTATCATCTGCAAATTTTGATATGTTACACTTGGTCCCTTCCTCCAAATCGTTAATATAGATGGTAAAACGGTGAGGACTGGGCACTTAATATTCAAGGGTACAAGGTGTTCAGAAAAGATAGGTAAGGAAAAAAGGGGGGTGGGGTGGCAGTGCTGACTAAGGAAGACATTGTAGTGTTGGAAAGGAAGGATGTTCTTGAGGGAACAAGAACATAATCCATTTGGTTAGAGTTGAGGAGCAAAAAGGGTATGATCACGCTATTGGGGGTATTCTGTAGGCCTCCAAATAGTGAGAGGGAGGTAGAGGAGCAAATCTGCAGGGAAATCGCAGAGATATGCAAGAGCTATAGAGTGGTGATATTGGGGGAATTTAATTACCCAAATATCGATTGGGATAATAGTAGGGTAAAGGGAAAGGAGCGGGGGGGGGAATTTCTGAAATGTGTTCAGGAGAATTTCCTTGACCAGTATGTTCTTGGCCCAACTAGGAAGGACGCATTGCTGGATCTGGTGCTGGGGAATGAGGTGGGCCAAGTGGACCAAGTGTCTGTGGGAGAACACTTGGGTATGAGTGATCATCGTATCATAAGATTTAGATTAGCAACGAAGAGGTGCAAGGAACAATCTAGAGTGGAACTTTTAAACTGGAATAGGGCTAACTTCAATGGGATGCGAAGGGATCGAGCCAGGATAAAATGGAACCAAAGACTGACAGGAAAAACTGTAACGGAACAATGGGAGATCTTTAAGGAGGAGATGTTCCAAGTACAGGCTAGGTACATTCCAACAAGAGGGAAGAGTAAGGGAACCAAAGCAAGGGCTCCTTGGATGACGAGGGAGATAGAGAAGAAGTGCTGGAAAATGGAATTAGAATAGACAGGGCTTGATGGCCGGCACAGACACGATGGGCTGAAGGGCCTCTTTCTGTGCTGTATAACTCTATGACTCTAAGACGATGAAACAAAACAAGAGGGTGTATGATGCATGTCAGGTGAATTCTTCAAGGGAGAACCAGACCAAATACAATCAGCTGAGAAGGGAAGTGAAGATGAAAATAGATTGGCAAAGAGAGAATATGAGAGTAGAATGGCAGTTAACATAAAAGGGAAACCAAAAATCTTCTACCGGCATGTAAACAGTAAGCGGATGTTAAGAGGCGGGGTGGAGCCTATTAGCGACAAAGAAGGTGTTATATGCTTAGAGGCACAGGGCAAGGCTAGAATACTCAATGAGTACTTTGTATCGGTGTTTACTAAGGAGGTGGATGCTGACAAAATATCGGTAGAAGTGGAAAAGGTAGAAGCAATGGAAGGGGTGAAAATTGATAGACAGGATGTACTTGAAAGGCTGGGTATGCTTAGAGTTGATAAGTCGCATGGTCCAGATGGCTTGCATCCCAGGTTGCTAAGGGAATTGGGGGAGGAGATAGCGGAAGGGCTTGCCATAATTTTCCAATCTTCCCTAGATGTGGGGGAGGTGCCTGAGGATTGGAAAGTGGCAAATGTGACACCGTTGTTCAAAAAAAGGGTGTAAGGACAGTCCTAGTAACTACAGGCCGGTCAGTTTAACATCAGTGGTGGGTAAAGTTTTAGAAACAATAATCAAGGAAAAAATTAACGGGCACTTGGAGAGGTTTAAGCTAATTAAGGAGAGCCAACACGGATTTGTAAAAAGCAGATCGTGTTTGACTAATCTAACTGAATTTTTTGATGAAGTAACAGGGAGGATTGATGAAGGGAATGCAATGGATGTTGTTCACATGGATTTTAGGAAGGCGTTTGACAAAGTACCACATAGAAGGCTGGTTAACAAAATTGAGGCTCATGGAATAGGTGGGTCAGTGGCAGCTTGGAGAAGGAATTGGCTTAAGGACAGAAAACAGCGAGTTGTGGTAAATGGCTGTTTTTCAGACTGGAGGATGGTAGACAGTGGTGTTCCCCAAGGGTCAGTGCTGGGGCCACTGCTTTTTTTGATATATATGATAGACCTGGATATTGGAATACAGTGTAGAATTTCTAAATTTGCCGATGACACCAAACTTGGGAGTGTGGCAAACAGTGAAGATGATATCAATCGACTGCAACAGAAAGGCTAGCAGAATGGGCAGACAAGTGGCAGATGCAATTTAATACAGAGAAGTGTAAGGTGATGCATTTTGGCAGAAGGAACAGGGAGAGGCAATATACACTTAATGGCACAGTTTTAAAGAGTGTGCAGGGACAGAGGGACCTGGGAGTTAATGTGCATAGGTCCCTGAAAGTGGCGGGACATATTGAGAAAGTGGTTAGCAAAGCATATGGGATCTTGGGTTTCATAAATAGAGCTATTGAGTACAAAAGTAGAGAAGTTATGCTGAACCTTTATAAAGCGCTGGTTAGGCCACAGCTGGAGTATTGCGTCCAGTTCTAGTCACCACACTTTAGGAATGATGTGAAGGCACTTGAGAGGGTGCAGAGGAGATTTACCAGAATGGTTCCGGGGATGGGGGATCTTAGCTCACAGCGCCAGAGACCCGGGTTCAAATCTGACCTCGGGTGACTGTCTGTGTGGAGTTTGCACATTCTCCCCGTGTCTGCGTGGGTTTCCTCCGGGTGCTCCGGTTTCCTCCCACAGTCCAAAAATGTGTGGGTTAGGTTGATTTGGCTATGATAAATTGACCCTTAGTGTTAGGGGGGATTAAATATGTGGGGTTATGGGGATAGGATGGGATATGTTAGGGGGAATTAAATACGTGGGGTTACGGGGGTAGGGTGGGATATGTGTACTGTGGGGATTAAAGCAGGGACAGGGTACTGGATTTGGATGATCAGCCATGATCGTATTGAATGGCGGAGCAGGCTCGACGGGCCGAATGGCCTACTCCTGCTCCTAGATTCTATGTTTCTATGTTTCTAGGACAGGTTGGAGAAGCTGGATTTGTTTTCATTCGAGCAAAGGAGGTTGAGGGGTGATTTGATAGAGGTGTACAAGATTATGACGGGTTTGGATAGGCTAGACGGGGAAATGCTGTTCCCACTAGTTGTTGGTACAAGGACTAGGGAACACAGAATTAAGGTTTTGGGCAAGAGATACAGGGGGGATGTGAGGAAAAAGTTTTTTAAGCAGCGAGTGGTGAGGACCTGGAACTCGCTGCCGACGGAAGTGGTGGAAGCGGAGACACTCAATGTTTTCAAGGGGAGACTGGATAGGCACTTGAGGGAAATAAACTTGCAGGGCTATGGGGATAGAGTGGGGGAATGGGACTGACTGGATTGCTCTACGGAGAGCCGGCATGGACTCGATGGGCCGAATGGCCTCCTTCTGTGCCGTTAAGACTCTGTGGGGGAAAAATTCAGTTGGTTGCTCCTCTCGTTAGCACCTTAAGAGGGCGCTAATGGGGCGCAAAGCAACTAGCGCCCTGGGCGCGGCGATGTTTGCGCCGCTCGCGAAATTAACTAGACATTTTGCGGCGGCGCTAAACACTACCGCCACAATCTCCTGCGCTGGCAGATCGTGACATCAGTCGAGTGCGCAATGCCCCGGTAGCGCCCTGGAGCTGATATTGAGAGGCACCCCCTGCCTTACCGCCTGCCGCTAGCAATGACAGGTTGCGGGGAGCGTTTTGCAGTCAGGAAGGGACTGGGGGAGCGCTATTTAAAGGCGACCGCTTCCTGCCTTTTATTGTTGGTGACATTTTTGAACCACGCATTCTGAGAGAGAGACTTCTGGAGAGATTCAACGCTGTATGAAGGAGTTTTGGGTACTGAGCAGCACTTTGCAGGTTCATTTTGATTTGCCCTTCCTTGTATCGATTTAGAAGAGACTGTGGGGGCTGCACTCTGAGCTCTTTCCCTGGGCCTCTCCATTGTTCTTTCCAGCAGATTTGATGTACAGGTCTCTCCAGGCCGAGATTCAAGGCTGCAATGAGCAGGATGTGGATGGAAAGCAAGATCAACCCTCCCCTTTAAGAACTGGCCGGGCCATTGTGTCTCTGTTCCATTGCTGACTGACATCACATGAGCTTCGCCAGCGCTCTGAGGTAGCGCCTCGCTCCTCGGCCTTTGCACCTTAAGACAGGTGTGAAGCGCCTGATTTAGTGCTCCAATCACCTCCAGGGGCGATAAAAGTCAAATTTGCAGTCGGAGGCGATAATTAGCGCTAGGCGCTAATCTTTGTGCCCGGCCGATAATTGCGCCCCAAATGGGGCGATACTGAATTTCTACCCCTATGACTCTATAATGATTATTAGCCCAGCGCTAAACTCACCGTTTAACGCCCTCCTGGTGGCGTTGGTCCCGGCATCAGGTGCCAATGTGACATGGCCCAAGCGGCCTTGCAGCTTCGCACAGCCTCTGAAAGCAAGGCTGTGATTTTGCAAAGCATTGTGGGATCTTAAAATGGCAATGCCTTGTTGTTTTCTTAAAGGGGCAATGAATTCTGAACTGATAAAAATAAAAATGATGTAAAAATATGCAGTTTTCAGCCCTTACAGCTCAACTGCCTTCTGAAAAAAAATGAACATTTAAAATAAATTCCCAAATGCGGAGTCTTCAGCTCTTAAAGGTGAATCCCCTTCCGCACCTAAAATAGGGAAAAGTGCTTCAGCAATAACACAAATAGCTTAGCAAGCCAGGGAAGGGACACCCAGGGTCTCGCATGCATCACTCCAGCTTTGTGCAGGCGGTGAACACTGTAAGAGAGGCCCTCCAGAAAGAACGATGTGGGATCAGATCACTGAGGCCGTCACTGCCAGCAGTGTCGCCCCCACCACCTGGCTCCAGTGCCCGTGCTGCAGCCACTGTGTGACATCAGTAGGATAGGCACAGGCACACACAAGACAATCACTAAGAGAATACACAAGGTTGATGAGTTGATTTCTTGATGTCATACTGGATGGATAGATGTATAAAATTGGATTGGAAAGTTTGCCTTGTGGTGGCTTTTATTTCAGCATTTTGGCCAAGAGAAAACTGTGATGGTAACAGAGGGAAGGGAAGGTGTGGGACAAATGTTGAAAGGGGAATTGGGGTTGTGGTCACTGGTACCGCAGGCGGATGATTCCATCCCGGGCTGTCTGGGCTGCATCCTTCCTTCTGCTTCCTCCTCTTCTGCGTTTTCCTCTTTCCTCTGCGAGCGGTTTCTGTAAATCTGAAATAAAAGCATATAATGCTGGAAATACTCAGCAGGTCAGGCAGCATCTCAACCTGAGACGTGAATTCTGTTTCTCTTTCGATGGATGTTGCCTGACCTGCTGAGTATTTGCAGCATTTTCTGTCTCCCAAGGCCATGCAAGCATCCAGCAGCACTCCCTGCACACTTAAAAATGCTTTTAACATGCATTGCAGCAAGCCACTACTGCAATAAAATTTTTAAAATGCAGTCCAAAAGCTTAAATGCAAACTTACCTGAAAGATGTGTGTGTCCCTTTAAGAGGTGCTGACAGTGCTTCTGTCAGTCTGCTGAATGCTGGGTTTTCATAGCGAGCTTAGGACCCAAGGTCCAAGTTTGCTGAGGTGACATTAAGGTAGCATTGCACGCCGACTGACCTCAACCTCTCCCTAATTTACATTTCCAGGGCCATCGCTTTTACCAGCAGCGCTGCCGGCCCTTGCAAAATGGCGGACGTCGCGGGACCTGCCACCAGCTGGCCGCCATTTTTTCCCCATATTATACTGGTAACTGGTGGTGTAAAACACCCGAATTTTTAGTCCTTGGATTTCTATAGCACCCTTCACGACCTCAGGACATCCCAAAGCAATGTGATAATGGCCAGACAATCTGTTGTTAGTGATGTTGGCTGAGGGATAATATTGGCCAGGACCATAGGAGAACTCTCCTGCTCTACTTCAAATAGTGCCATGGGAACTTTTATGTCCACCTGAAGGGGAAGACGGGGCCTCAGTTTAATACTTCATCCGAAAGACGGCACCTCTGACAGTGCAGCATTTCCTCAGTAAGGCACTGACACGTCAGCCTGGAGTATGTGCTCAAGTCTCTGGAATGGGACTTGAATCCACAACCTTCTGACTCAAAGGTGAGAGTGCTACCACTGAGCCACGGCTGAAACTTTGTTAACGCAGTTCCTTTGTACTTAGCTGCCTTGTAGCAGACCACTTATTTGAGCAGAGTTAAAATCTCCCAAGTACCAGCTCAGATACATCCACCCAGGAGGATTTAAATAGTGATGTAGAGAGGAGTGTATTGGCTGGACCTAGAGCACAAGTGAACAGGAGGAGATGGTGTTGGCAGAAGACGATCAGGAATCTGCTGTCTGGACAGTTTGAAGGGCTAGCTCATGTCACTCCTCAGCTGATGAGCCCAGGGATCTGCAACTCACAGGACTATTAATTAATGTCTTGTGAACCTGAACCCCCAGAATCACTCTGCTTTTCCACATAACCCTGCTTTCTCTCATTGAAAGTATAATTATTGCTTTTTTAATCAAAATTTACCTCACATTTACTGGCATTGAATTCCATCTGCCACTTTTTTGTCCATTCCACTATCTTATCAGTATCTCTTCGCAGTTTCCTTTGGTCCTCAGAATTATTTACTTGCCTCCTATTTTAGTATTGCCTACAAATTTGGACACCACTACCTCTAGCTCTATATCCAAATCATTAATGTACACAATGAATAGAAGCAAACCTAGAACAGAACCCTGCGGGACATTTCTACCCACTTCCAAGCACTCTGAGAAACTGCCCCTAACTCCTATTTTCTATTTCCTCACTTCTAAACAGTTTTGAATCCAATTTGCTACCATTCCCCTAATTCCATACCCTTTAATCTTCTCCAGTAATCTCCTGTCTGGTACCTAGTCAAAGGCTTTTTGAAAATCCAACCACATCCACTGCATTCCCCCATATCTGTCACTTCCTTAAAGAACTCTACTAGCACACTTGTTAAGCATGATTTTCCTTCCTGAAATTCATGTTGGCTACTTCTAATTATTTTCTCTTCATCAAATATTTAGTCATTTCATTTTTAATTAAAGATTCCAAAGTTATCCCTACCACAGATGTTAAACTAACTGGCCTGTAATTACTTTGGTTAGCTGTCTCCCTTTTTAATGCTTCAGTCCTCTGGCACACATGCAGTCTCAACAGAACTCTGAAATATTATTTTTAGGGCAGAGGTTATTTCTTCCTCCATTTCCTCAGGATCCTTGGATGTATCCCATCCAGCCCTGACATTAACAACCTTCTCTAATACTTTGTTTTTAACCGATTCAGGATTTACCTCCTCTCCAATCGCCTTTTCTTTTATAAACAGTGAAGAAACGTACCTGTTAAGGCACTGCGGGAGGCCACTCAAAAAAAGGCAGGAGTGCTTCTCCTGGGGCACCCGTAGCTTGCTGGCAGCATTTAAATGAAGTGCACAGCTGAATATGGCTCAGTTCTCAGGCCAGTGGCATGGACCAACTAGCGCCGCTGTCTCTCCCCCGACGTTGGGTTAGTTTTGGGTGCAAGTCAACTTTTTTTGGCAATTTACTGGAGGAGTATTCCAATCTGTTTCTTTCTAAAATATAATCATGTTTCACTGCAGTGATTGATTTAGTGATGGACCTTCTTATGAATCGCCTGTGGAATACAGGGGTTATCATTTTGACAGGTGAATGATTGGATAAGAGCAATAACTGCAGCTTTAATCGCAACAACCTGTGAGTAGACAACATTACATCAAAGGATGTTTGTCAAATTGGACCCATCCAGCAAATGAATTTAGATGTTGCAGAACTATCACACAGAGCTGTACTTTTCAACAGGAACTAGTGCTCACGTGTAATTGAATTTGGAGACTTTTCCTGAGTTTCCAGTATGTCACTGTACCATGCTGCATTCAGAAATGCTATTTGGTAGTTATGAGAGGAAATGGCTCTTTTTCATTTCTCATTACTGGGTGGAAGCATGGGGCATGTGGTCCAAGCAATTTTGTTCTCGTAGATCGTGCAACAGCATGAAAAAAGCTTGCAGAATACAAATTGTGTTCTTCACGAGGAAATTATTCCAAGATTCCTACCAAAAGGTTGTGTCTATTATTTTAAATCCAAATCCAGTATCAAAGGATCAGGAACCCCTTATGATAACTCGCTTGCATTTCAATACAATTTTTCTAGTTATGAAAAAAGGCAAGTCAACATCTGCCTTAAGTTATGTGGGTTGCATTGCAAGGATGCACGTGAAAAGTAAGAACCAACATTGGGAACAGCTATTAAACCTGTTTCTAGCTTTAATTGAAATCTGTTTCAGCCAAAGGCAAACTTCTTAAATTATAATAATTATTATATAATGATATCTTCATTTTAAATTCACTTTCTCATGTTTAAAATTAGCTTCCACTGTCAAAGTGGTTAAGGTGCTTTTAAAAATCGGAGTTGTCTCATTCTTATTGGTTTATAGTTATGCTATTAATGAACACCCTGGGCAATTATTGCTTCACCCTGCTCCTTATATACTCCCTGGCATATTTCATGGTCTTTTAGTGTAAGACTTGGCTCAGTGGTAGCTTTTGCCTCTGAGTCAGAAGGTGATGGGTTGAAGCCCCACTCCAGAGACTTGAGCACATAATCTAAAATGGCTCTTTAATGCAATACTGAGGAAGTGCTGCACTGTCAGAGGTGCCGTCTTTTGGCTGAGACTTTAAACAGACGTCTCGCCTGCCCTCTCAGGTGAATGTAAAAGATCCCAAGCCACTATTTACAGAAGAGCTGCGTTCTTTCTTTCTTTCTTTCTTTCTTTCTTTCTTCTCCATTTATTCTCCCCTCTTCTCACACTTGTACTGGAATATGATTCTACAGGTACCAGGCAGGGAACAATCCCTACGTCTGAATGGATAGGCACAAGGAACACATAATATTGGGCCTCAGGCCTCATTATCAGCGAGCCGGCAAGCTGCGCATGCCTAATGAGCTTCCCCAGGGAGCTCGTCAGAGATGGTGCCTCAAAGATTGGACAGCGGCTCTCAGATAAGTCCTTAAAGGAGTCTGGGAATTGGGAGGGAGGGTAGCATTGATCGAGAGGGAGGGACTGGCGGCGTCTATTGGGGAGGGTGTTGGCAGCACTTGGAAGTAGGGTGGGGGTTGAGGTCATGATCGGATGGAGCATGAGTGGTGGGGTCAGGAGGAACACTCTTGCTCCTCCCGGCTCCACATTCAATTAAGTATTTTGAAGAAACTCACCTTTCTTGGTGGCGGCTTGCAACAAACCCTTTAAGGACTACCTGTTAGGCGGCATGTAGACCTGTTTTTCCTGAATACAGCTGGCAATGGCTCTGGCTGCCTCAGGGCAAACCAATACTGTAGAGGCATTAGGCCCTGTATTTGCATATGCAAAGGACCTAACGTCTGTTTCAGGCACGGGCCCTGGCGACCCATTTTTCTTTGTCTACACCAATGTGACGGGTGGCGCACTTTCGGCTTGTAATGAGCGTGCATTTCCTGCCCACCATATTGGAGGCTTAGGCACCCAGTTAGCACCTGAAAAATGGGCACGGCACCATCGAATTTCTGGGCCATGCACATCATTTTATAATATTAAATTTGGCTTTACTTCATTTTAGCCATGTCTGGAGAGTTTTCTTCTGATAGTGCAGAATAAGATAGCTGCTGATCAAAATATGGTAATTCATGTTAGTTGATTTAGAGCTGAGGGCACTGTTGCAGATGATGTAAGGGCCACTGATCTGTGTATATTTGCATCGGACTGTAAAGGTTTCATCTATGACAGCCTGGCGTGTGACTCTTGCTGCCTACAAAAGTGTTACAGCAAGAATCTTTTCCAAGTCACTATCAGTCTTCTGCTCCCCTTGGCTGCAGTAAAATGATAATGAGGCATCCTCGTTGAAACCGGATATTTGCACACATCCCATAATGTTGCTCGTTCGTCACCTGCTATCGGCCCCCCGTTCCGTTTCCGGCTCCTTATTAACATCGGGGCCATAGAGTCTGGAGGTGACAAAGGTGGAAATTAACGGTTTTGATGATGGAAAGGATGTGGGGTTGAAAGCTTAGCACAGAGTCGAACAGGACATCACGGTTGTGAATAGTTTGGTTCAATCCAAGACAGTGAGGGAAATTTTGTCAGTTTTCTTTCATTTGTTTTACGGATGTAAGCAATACTAGCCATCTCTAATTGCTCCGAAACTGAATAACTTGCCTGGCCGTATGTAGCGTGGACGAGAGTCATGTGTAGAACAAACTGGGTAAGGGTGGTAGGTTCCACATTCTAACCACTCTCTGAGTAAAGAAGTTTCTCCTGAAAAACTCACTGGATTTTTAGTGACGATCTTATGTTTATGGCACCTAGTTTTGGATCCCTCCACAAGTGGAAACATCTTCTCCACATCTACCCTATTGAACCCCTTCATAATTTTAAAGATCTCTATCAGGTCACCACTCAATCTTCTCTTTTTTTTTATTCGCTCATGGGATGTGGGCATCGCTGGCAAGGCCAGCATTTATTGCCTATCCCTAGTTGCCCTTGAGAAGTTGGTGGTGAGCTGCCTTCTTGAACCGCTGCAGTCATGTGGTGAAGGTACTCCCACAGTGCAATTAGGGAGAGAGTACCAGGATTTTGACCCAGCAACGATGAAAGAATGACGATATACTTCCAAGTAAGGATGGTGTGTGACTGGGAGGGGAACTTGGAGGTGGTGGTGTTCCCATGCGACTGCTGCCCTTGTTCTTCTAGGTGGTAGAGGTTGCGGATTTGGGAGGTGCTGCCGAAGAAGCCTTGGTGAGTTGCTGCAGTGCATCTTGTAGATGGTACACACTGCAGCCATGGTACGCCAGTGGTGGAGGGAGTGAATGTTTAAGGTGGTGGATGGGGTGCCAATCAAGCGAGCTGCTTTGTCTTGGATGGTGTCGAGCTTCTTGAGTGTTGTTGGAGCTGCACTCATGCAAGTGGAGAGTATTCCATCTTTTCTAGCAAAATGAGCCCCAGCCTGTTCAATCTTTCCTGATAGTTATAACCAGTCAGTTCTAGTATCATCCTTGTAAATCTTTTTTTGCACCTTCACCAGTGCCTCTATATGCTTTTTGTAATACGGAGACCAGAACTGTACACAGTACTCTAAGTGTGGTCTAACCACCGTTCTTTATAAGTTTAACTAACATTGCTGCTTTTTGATTCTATTCCTCTAGAAATGAACCATAGTACATTGTTTGCTCATAATACCAACAAACATTCCACATAAAGGTGTTCCACTCCATCTTGTACTTCATTGGCTATGAAAGATGCTGTATAAATGCAGGTTCTTTCTTTTTATCTACCTAGCAGCTAAACAGTGCAGTGCACTGCTCTGTGGCAAGTCACTGTTATCTTGTTACTCCGGATGTTTGCACAGTTACACAGATTGTGAAGTACTATCTTGTCCATGCCACTGGCTGTGCTGGCAGGCCTACAATAACAGAGAATGCTGTTTCCAAGATGCACCTTCCAACAGAGCTCACATTGCAAATTACTGCTGCCTGGATTTTCCATTCAGGTTTGCCCAATCTACATGCTTGGGGTGGTGGAGCTCGTACTTGCTGCCCTGTCCACCTCTATCCATTCCTCCTGGGCAGCTCTTCTTGGGGCTCTGCAGTGTTCTGTGCCTTTAAACGCCCACATCCTTTTAAATGTATCCATTATCCTTTATTGACAGCTCTTTAAGGAATGCTAACATGTGATATTTTCCCTCTCCCCTTTCTGGCAAGCTGCAAGTCGGCGCAATATGGGTTGAAGCTTATTTAAACTACAATATTAAAATTAGACTGACCCCAAAAAATCCAGCCGGATCAGGTCTCCTCCAGTTGGGCAGGTACAACCAGACCTGCAGCCTCAGAGCAGGGCGGTGACGGTGCTTCCAGTGGCCCTCAAATTCACTGTGGCCCTCAATTTTTTCGTCACTGGATCCTTCCAGTCTGGAGCTGGAGACATAGTTAACATCTCCTAGTTCGCCGTCCATCGCTGCATCCGGGAGGGCATAAAGGCTCTGTACTCCAGGTGAAGAGAGAAGCAGCAGGAGCATGCATGGGGCTTTGCCAGCGTGTCAGTCTTCCCCATGGTGCAGGGCATCATTAACTACACATATGTGGCATTGCGGACGCCGCATACCAATCCTGAGATGTTCCGTAACCACAAAGGCTACCATGCACTTAATGTGCAGTTGGTGTGCGACCACGCCCAGTGCATCATGATGGTGAATGCCTGGTAACCTGGCAGCAGTCATGATGCCTTCATCCTGCGCCAGTCTGGTATGCCAGCAATCTTTCAGCCACCATGTCAAACCTGAGGGTGGCTGCTCGGAGACAGGGGCTATTTGCTCTGCACCGGGCTGATGACTCCCCTCCGTGACCCCACCACTCATGGCCAGCAATCATATAATGAGAGCCATGCTACCATGAGGAACCTAATCGAGCAGACCATTGGGGTGCTCAAGCAATGGTTCCGCTGCCTTGACCGCTCAAGAGGAGCCCTCCAGTACTCGCCGGAGGGGGTGTCCCATTTCGTGGTGGTCTGCTGCATGCTCCACAACTTGGCCATCAAGACGGCGCAGCCCTTGCCACCACGGGTTCCGGGACCACCGGAGGAGGAGGAGGAGGAGGAGGAGGAAGAGGAGGAGGAAGGGAGGAGGCAGGCAGCAGATCTCCGTTCCAGACGGTCTGTCCATAAGCGCATCATCAGACTCTGGTTCCCCTGAATGAAACCCTAGATCCCCGTTGCTCACCACTTCCCAATCTTACCATCCCTCTGTCATGGAACATCACAGTGTCCTCCTGGGCACAAAGCTGAAATGAGAGCCACCACAAAACACACATTCCAAACATAATTTATAAATTTACTACATACAAATCAAAACAACAATGTCAACTAATCACCCTTGTGCATTCCCTTAGTGTCTGTCTTTCGTGTTGCTTTTCCTACTCTAGTGCTCCTACGAAATGCTCCCTCAGTGGCTGCAGCATGGCTGGTGGAAGGCTGCTGACTTTCAGTGGGGGAGACTGCAGATGGCCTTGCAGGACGACCTCGAGCAGCTCTGGAACTAGAAGGCCCGGCTGTAGACTGCACCACCTCGGCATGGGCGGCAGCAGTCTGGGCTGGCTGGATGACAGGCAGCAGCAAGGGCAGTGACGGAGTGGCAGTGGTGGGAGTAGGAATGCTGTCATCCTGAGAGAGAACAGCAGGTCTTGCTCCACGGAGCCACTGCCATTCCCCCAGGGTGGTGCCTCAGCATTCCTAGCCATCTGTTGGAGGACAGATTGCTGGACTGCTGTGAGACCCTGCAAGCCCTTTTCCACACTTGTAAACCCAGCCATGATGGCAGCAGTCTGAACTTGCACCACAGCACTGAGATGTTGAGTCGCTTCCACCTGTGCTGCAATGGAAGCTGCGACATCGCCCATCACATGCAGCATCATGGTTGGGTCCACAAGGTCTCTCATGGAGTCACCCATCTTTTCCATCCTGGATATCACGGGCTCCAAGTTCCGCGCAAACCCTGTGCAATGTTGGAGCCGAACTCCTCGATGCTCCTTAACAGTGACAAGAGGTTCTCTGGCAAGCTTGCCATTGCACCAAGCATTTCTGTGTGCATGCCCATCACCCTTCTTCTGAAGGCCACCCCATCGATGTCATGATCATCTGAGTCCTGTGCAGCAGAACTCGTGCGCGAACCCGCCCTCCGGGGAGCTGGCACCCAAACTACCCATTCCCCCGGCTTGGCTGCAGCCCACTTGTGCCCGGTGACTCGCCACTTGCAGATCCCGCCTCTATACTACCCTCAAAAGTCCGCACAGTGCCATTTTCTGAGTTGGTGCCTGCGAGTGTCAGATGCAGTGACGGTGTGTCTTCTTTTCCTTCATTCTCCACCTTCGGGGATTGGCTGTGCTGGTGGGACGTCTTGGGTATCTGAAAGGAGAAAGGCACAAGGGTCGGGTTGTGGTGAGGGGAAAGCAAGATATCCATGCGTACACCATTATCAGCTTGTAAGTGAGAAGAGATTGTGGGATGAGGGAGAAGTAGGATGTGAGAAGAAGGATTAGGTAGGAGCATACCACCATCATCAGCAATGCTTTCAACTTCGCCGCTCGCCACGGACTCTGCGACAGCCCCTTCAATGATCTCCAGCATTGCTTCCTCCAGCTCTGTCAGGTTCTGCAGTCGGGCTTCCCCTCCACCCCTCTGCTGCTGTTCCCAGCGGTTATGAGCCACCTTTGCCTGCAAGAGAAAGGGAAGTGTGTCAGTGAGTGTGGTGCAATGTGTTTGGGTGATGTGCTTGCCATGGTTGAATAGCTGGCAGCGTGTGCAAGGTGTGAGATGTGGATATGCTGCTTGCAGCAGTGGTAAGTGTGAAGGGATAATTATAAGTCCTAGCCCTTTTCGGGCTACCCCAGATCAGGCGTATTCCCCAGACGTTCATCTTCAACTAAAGTTAGCGGTAGCCGAATCCTATAGACGCTTAATTGGGTCTAAAGGTTCAGACTATCTCTCCCTAAAGGAAAGGAATGGCCTGAAGATGTTACCATCCTCCGGATAGCACTTTTAATAAGTTTAACTAGACTGTAACCTTCCGGATATTATGAGGGTCTGGAAAACTCCCCAGAATTCTGCAACTCCTCTCAAAGGAGAGTACAGAAATTGAGTTTGCGAGATTGATACAGAAATTACTCTGAGACAATTTTAAAAATATATAGATTTATTAAAGAACCGACATTTAGTTAACAGCTGGTATGGCAATCGCAACTTTAACCGTTCAAAATACAAATAGCTTACATTCCTTATTCGCAGAGATCCTTATTCTCAAATCTTAACTTCGTTACATTTCCACACTTTTACTTATTCTTAATCCCAATTACCATTTCAAAGCTTGTGGTATTTTACAGCTTTTGTTAACACTTCACCTTATCTCAGAAGCCTGTATTGTGTTTGCAGCCTGTGTCACCGAGGCTTTCCAGACTTTTAAACTCAGCATGTCTTGTATTAATAATATCAAAATCTGTTCTTAGGATGATGTATTTCTTGGAATATGGCTTATTCCATTACAAGTGTGTGAGGGTGAAGTGCAGCTACGATTGTGAGGTATGAGTGGTGATTGCTAGAGATTGTTAGTAGGTGAGTGATGGGGGTATGGTGCATTGAGCAGTGTGTAAGGCTAGTGGTGCAGATAGTGGGATATGGCATTTGAAGATGCATTCACTCACTTTGCCCACTCACGTGAGCTCATTAAACTTTTTGCAGCACTGGATTCAATTCCTGGGGACAACACTCGTGACATTGACGGTTTGAGCGATCTCCTCCCACAGCCTTCTGCTGTTCTGTCTTGAAGGCCCCTTGCCCCCCACGTTAGAGGACCTGACGGCGTTTTTGATCACCCAGGACTAAGACCTCCAGTGCCAAATCAAAAAGTCTCCTCTCCCTCTCTCTCTTGGCTGTTGGGCCATGGATCTCTCCACAATGACAATGAGGTGCTTCTGCAACAAAAACCCTCCCCTTCAAGTAGTGCAGAGAGCCTAGGCCCAACGTTATTGGCCATTAGACTGCACCCGATATTGGGCCCCCTGTTCAGTGCTAAGCCAATCAGCAGCGCATTTAGCGCTGAGATCAGCGCTGCAATCATTATAATGAGCAGGCAGCACGAATTTTGCATACTGCCTGCACCACTTTGAACGGGCACGGGCACATAGCGCTTTGCGCTGTCCGCACCCGTGTTTGGGCCTTATCCAATTTCTAGGTGAAACTTTGCCAAAAAAACCCCAGATGGTTGTTGAGCAGATGAAAAATGCATTCTTCAACAGGACATCCTTAATCACTAGGTGAGTCTGAAGAATATGTGTGAAACATACACAAACACATGTATTTTATAGTAACATTTTACAAATCCAAATCTTCTGTGTTTATTTTATAATGCAGGAACCCAGGTGTGAGGCCAAGGCTGATATTGCAGAACATGCAAGGGTGAAAAGAGTAGGACAGAAGATGAGGTAAATCAAGAAGTAGGGCTAGGTGATGCCAAGCTTGGGTTTAATATGCATTAAATAGGCGTGAATTGCCTTTCACTAAGGTTAAAGAGCAATCAATTACTGAAGGCTTTGTATTGCAGTGCAATGGCAAATACTAGCAACCAAGCTGTAATGTATCACAGCCTGTCAGTGTGAAAGAGTAGCTTAGTGTCTGGTTCAGGTTTATCTAATCATCAGCATTAATGGATAGTCGTATAACATGATGTCAGATGCTGACTGGGGTATCTGTATCCGTTGGTGTGAGCAGTGAGGTCAAATAACCCAATCCATTCATTTACGAAACTGCTAGAAGAAAAGACTGTATTGATGCATATTTGTTACTTTTAGGTAGACTTTCGACATAAGTAGACAAAACCTAACCAGCAGGTGCACTATTATTTATCTGAACTGTTAGAAATCTTTAGGGTAGATTTTACAAATTCGAGTTTTGCACACCAGGATCATATTTCAGGAATTTAAGCATTGAGGTCAGCAGACCATGTAGGATTTTCCATCCATTATTTTAATGGCCAGAAAGCCCTGCAATGCCTTCTGACCTTCACTCCCGAATTACCGATATATGCCCTTGGCACACAAGCTCCACGCCGGGAGCATAAATTCATAGAATCTGTCCTTAAATTTTTTGCAGAATGTAGTTAGAAAATTGCCTCCAGTAATAAGTAGACAATAGGTAAATACTAATTTTAATTTGCAATTTTATATGTCTATGTTCCTACTACTATCCTCTGCTGGACTATAACGTTGATCAAGTAACAACTTAGATCGCTTACATTTTAAACTAATCATTTCTAACTGCATACTATTTCAGATAGTTTATTACTGTTTGCATCTCTTGTCATGTTTAAAGCTACATTTGAATTTTTGAGTAAAAGGTCTGATTTTGACCCCCTAAACTGAAGTGTTGGGTTTAAGGTTTCCAGAATAAGAACTTTATTAGAAAAGTTTGTTTTGACCGTGCTGTTTCTTTAATGCCCATTTCACTATTTTTTGACTCTGTTAGAGAATTGTGATAATCGATAGTTCTTTGAGCTCTTGGTCAGGGTACAGTAATGGTCCCTTATGTTTTCTAAACTATGGGGGGCCTTCCTCCCTGGTGCTTTGCTGTAGTTCTAATATCACCAGACTACAAACACAGCAGAAATATAATTTAAGGAGGGCTATCATATTAATTTGATAATGCTAACCTTCGCATTGTGTCATCAAACTTAATTTTAAAATTGACCTTCGCAATGATGTTAGCATCAACTAAAAATCAAAAAATCAAATGTAGCTCCTTAATACTTAAAGGGGTACGGTTTCTATAAATAAAGGTTTGGCAAAATGTATTTGTTTCAGGTAGAAGAACAAAGCATCGTAAGGTTGCATTTCAAGGTGATCTTTAGTCATTACACTGCATATCTGTACACAAGCAACAAAATGTTTAACAAATGTATTTTTATGACAACAGTTCTTCTTTAATAGAAACACAAGGTCATCTATTTTTGTACTCCAAGCACCTTCCAGGCTACATTTTATGAACTATCTATCCTTACCACAATTGTCTCTGGTTGTATTTTGTTGTCATGACACCCAATATGTAAAAAGAGAAAAAAAATCTGTCTAATCCAAATGCATAATTTCATTTTCTCTCTCAAAATTTTCCTTCTTCCATCCTAAAAAATGGGGATTCATGCTATGGTACCATTCCACGGGCGCTGCTTCCAGGTACCTTACTGACAAAGAAGACAAAGACGTTCTTTATGAGCGTGCCTAGACAGTGAGTGCTGGCAGATTATTCAATTCTAGGATATGGGCACTGTCACAGCTGAGTTTGATCCTGCCCATACCTGGTCTTTGCAAATGTTGACAATCTAGTTCAGAAAAGCAGTTAAACACTTCCAAATTTAAAACTGCTTGTAATCATGGCTTGATGCTTTTGGATTCCTGTTGGTATTTTCATCTCAAGTATTTATAAACAGAGCATAAGCTACTATTAAAGACAAGCACATGGAGTTGCCTTATGGTGGATTTGTGAGAGCACACTTCCAGGAGGTCATTGGTTGGGATTGTGGCTCTCGACCAGACGTTGATTAGCACTGATTTTTTATGAGTCTGAAGGAGGCTGTGTAATTGAAAAGAGAACAGAGTGAAGCAGTTCCAAACTATTCAGACTGGGTGTAGTGGTGTAGATTGCCCAAATGAGTCTTGTTAGGTTTGAATGTTTTAATGGCAAGGAGCAGCTGATTAAGGAACCCTGTTATTCTCTTTTCCTGCACATATATTCTGTTTTTAAAAAAGAATGAGGTCATGGAAGGATTAATGGTTTGCCATATGCTGACAATAGAGATGGTATTTATACTTGGCAAATAATGCAGGTAATATATGCCACTGAAGGAAAGACAGAGCATGTGCATAGTTATGCATTTAAATCACTTGCTGGTGAATTTTGAGTACAGGAAGATTCCCTATAGGATTTTTGCTCCGATAATAAGAAGCTCTCAAGAGAGCTTCCACAGGTGAAAAATCAGTCAAAGAGTTTTGCAAGTACTTTGCTTTATAAACTGCTCAAATATTGGAAGTCAGCAATGAATACAGTAATAAATCAGTGAGAGTGCAAAGTTTGTGTTCACAGTCTCATTGTCACACCTTGCAGCAGGCAGGGTACAAGCTGTTCTATAATGAGCTCTACCCAACCCATTTAGTCTTCCGTGGAAAGTTTCGATAAAGTTTCCCGTACCACTAAGGTAAATCAAGCACAACACACAACTCCAGAATACCAGGCTAACCTTACATCTTACATCATTCATCCTTGACTGGTTTCTTCCCTCAGCATAACATTTCCACTAACTCGGGAATCGTTATTTTGCCTGCTGTAGCATCATCTCAGTTTATACTTACCACTGTAACCGGCAACCACATTCTCAACTGGAGAATTATCATGTTCCTTTTTGCTGTTGCTGGGATTCTATTCTTCTTATTTAGTGTTTTGTGGGGGAAATTCTTTCGAATATCTTGTTATGCTTCAAACCTATTGGCCTATAAATTCAGTTGCGCAGTGCCCATTGTTTGGGTGCTAACTTGCCGATTAAGTTCCCAATATGGAGGGCAGTAAGTGGGTGTACATTTCGGGCTGGAAGTGCGCAGCCCGCCATATTGGTAGGAAAAGAAAATCATCATACAGTGCCCATGCCTGAAACAGGCATTAGGCCCTTTGCAATTGCAAGTAAGCGGCCTAACACCTGTTTGAGTCCCCACTGCAAGATGGATTTGCCCTGAGGCAGCCGACACTGGTTGCAATCAGTAAATCCAGACTGTGGGACCCCCCTGGCCTCCGTTTCCTCCCGTTCTGACCTCTGATCTCCCTCCTCGGTCTCCAATCCCTCTCCCTAGCCTCCGATACCCCTCCCCAGTATCTGATCTCCCTCCCCGGCCTCCGATCCCCCTCCCCGGCCTCAGATCTCCCCTCACCTCCCCCCCACTCCCCCCAGCCTCCTATCTCCCTCCCTCCCAGGTCTCCTGTAACCCTCCACGCCTCCAGTTTCACCCCCCAATTCCCAGCCTCCGATCCTCTCTCCAGCCTCCGTTGCTCCAGCTCAGCTGCCCAATCTTCATTAACTCTTCACGCCTCGCTGGCTTGATGTTAATAAAGTTCAAGGCTCAATATTGGGGGTATCTCAGGCCTCACCATTCAGACGCAGGGATCATACCTGCACCCCACCCCAACATGCCCAAAAATGGATGTGCCAGAACTTCTACCCCATTAACTTTGTGTGTCCCTGCTCGCTAATTCCATGTTCACAGGCCAAGTAAAACAGCCTGCTTACTTCTACATTATTGATGTATTTAATCTCTGTATTATATACCCTCTCATTCTTCTTTTCACAAATGAAAACAAATTGACAGTCTACCTTTATGACACAGAGTCCTAAGTCCTGAAATTATTCTACTTGCTCTTTGCTGAATCTAGTCCAATGTATTAATAGCTTTTTGAAGGTAAAATATCCAATATGCACAAAGTATTTCACAATGATAACTGAAACACATCCCAGTACAATAGCCTTACTAATAACAGCTTGATATTGGGTTGATAGTGAATGGTCAATAATCACACCTAAATATTTTTCTAACTTTCTTAATAAACACTTCTATATTATGTTACTTGGCTTTCCATTTGAATATCCATTTCCTGTCATCCATATTAAAAACTACGATGGAAACAGAGCCCTGTCTTGCTTCAACAACAACAACTAGCATTGAAATAGCACCTTTAATGCAGTGAAACGTCCCAAGGCACTTCACAGAAGCGATTATCAAACAATATTTGATGCTGTGCCACATAAGGAGATATTAGGACAGGTGACAAAAAGCTTGGTCAAAGAAGTAGGTTTTAAGGAGCGTCTTAAAGGAGGAGAGAGAGGGATAGAGAGGCGGAGAGGTTTAGGGAAGGAATTCCAGAACTCAGGGCCTAAGCAGCTGTAGGCATGGCCGTCAATGGTGGAGCAAAGAAAATAGAGGCTGCGCAAGAGGCCAGAATTGGAGGAGTGTAGCCATTATATATCTTTTTATATGAATACTCGGTTCATTCTAGGGCATTCTCAGTTAGAAGAACTAATCCTTGCGTTCTGGGAAATCCATGCATCACAGACACGGTATTCACACATTCTGGTATAGATAGTTGTTTCTAATTAAAACATCAAAGCCAACTGGAACTGGGCTGCCCAAGGTTGAAGAACAAAAGACTGATTAATGCACTATTATATATTAGGAGCAGCATAGCCCCTTGAGCAAAAAAGCCTAACAGAATTAGCTGATATCAGAAAGTTAAGCACATGAAAGGGACACACATAACTAGATATCTGTTTTGTCAAATTAATTATAGTCAATTATAGTTTCTGACACATGTCTATTCATTTGAATGACATTTTTGAAAAAGAAATATGTGGTTGAATTGACCATCTTGGTTTGATCACTGCAGTCATGTCCCCTATGATGTATGATCTGTTGTTCACAGCACTAAGAGACATTTAGCACTGGAAATTTACCAATGATACAGATTGTAATCTTAACCTGGCTAAATCTGCATTCTAGTCTTGGACTTTGAATGTATCTCTGTATACTATTACTAAGTAAAACCCAGCTATGTTTCAAATACTGCTGCACTTAAATTACTGTTGTGCTTATGATGGTTAAAGAGTATCTTCAGAGGTCCTGCGCTCTGGAACCTATGTCACACACAGGGTACAACATTGTTGCTCTGATTCTCTGACCTGCGCTCCATTTAAGCATGACTGCCCTCTGGGAGTGCGGGTGTACTGAATTTACTCTTTAGACTCTGTTGACGAATATAAGTATCAGTTTACCTTTGCTGTAATCATCTATATTTAACCTTGTGATGAGATGAATCATATTATCACACATGCCATTAAATAAAGTATTGTTAGTTAATGCATTCCTGTTTCCCTGTGTCCAACTCGATCTTTGATTCCTCTGGCAAGTAGGGGTGACATTACTCTTCGCTCCATGTGGTGCTGCAGCCCTGCTGTTGACTGCTCTGGCTTAGTTAACAATCAATGGGGGAAACTTTCAACTTCAGCAGAGGTGCAAAACTGGGGGTATCATTGACATCAATGGAAGGGAAAATCCATATAGGTATATATAACGGGTGGCTGATCAAATAATGCCAGTTTTACACCACCGCTGATGTTGAGAGTTCCCCACAATACCTTTCAGATTGGGGTTTGTGAGCTACAGGTCAAGGCAAACTAATTTGGACAATGTATATAAAATCTTAGTTACAAAAGATAACATCTCTGTAGAAAAGGGGGAAAGATTTGTCTGATACTTTTCAAATAATATCGATTATATGTTGGAATTTCCAATGCAATATTTTAACAACAATACATTGCATTTATATAATGTCTTTGATGTAGAAAAATGTCCCAAGGTGCTATATTAGGAGATATTGGGAAGGCTGACTATAAGCTTGGTCAAAAAGTTGTATTTTAAGAAAGGTCTTAAAGAATGAGAGGGAGATTGAGAGATGGAGTGGTTTAGGAAGGGAATTCCAAAGCTTAGGGCTTAGCCACCTGAAGGCACAGCCACAAATGGTGGAGCGAAAGGAGTGAGAGGACAGAGTTGGAACAACAACAACTTGCATTTATATAGCGCACTTAATGTAGTAAAGCATCCCAAGATACTTCACAGGAGCGTTATCAAACAAAATTTGACACCGAGCCACATAAGGAGATATTAGGGCAGATGACCAAAAGCTGGGTCAAAGAGGCAGGTTTCTCGGAGCATCTTCAAGGAGGAGAGAGAGGTAGTGAGCCGAAAGGTTTAGGGAGGGAATTCCAAAGCTTAAGGCATAGACGACTGTAGGCATGGCCACCAATGGTGGAGATTTAGAAAATTGGTGATGCGAAAGAGGCCAGAATTGGAGGAGCGCAGCGATCTCGGAGGGTTGTAGGCTGGAGAAGGTTACAGAGAAAGGGAGCGGTGAGGCCATGGAGGGATTTGAAAACAAGGATGAGAGTTTTAAAATCGAGGCATTGCCGGAGCAGGAGCCAATGTAGGTCAGCGAGCACAGGGGTGATGGATGAATGGGCATTGATGCAAGTTAGGAAAAGGGTAACAGAGTTTTGGATGAGCAAAAGTTCCCTTGGAAGGTGGGAGGTTGGCTAGGAGTGCATTGGAATAGTCGAGCCTAGAGGTAACAAAGGCATGGATGATAGTTTCAGCAACAGATGAGCTGAGGTGGGGAAGAGACGGGCGATGTAACAAAGTTAGAAGTAGGTGGTCTTGGTGATGGAGAGGATATGAGGTCAGAAGCTCAGCTCAGGGTCAAAAAGAACACCAAGGTTGCGAATGGTCTGGTTCAGCCTCAGACAGTGGCCAGGGAGAGAGATGAAGTTGATAGCTAGGGAACGGAGTTTGTGCCGGGGTCCGAAGACACAGAGTTCTCAGAGGGTTGTAGGGCTGCAGAATTTTACAGCGATAAGAAGAGATCACACCATGAAGGGATTAAATATCATGATGAGAATTTTAAATTTGTGGCATTTGGGAAATAGAAGCCAATATGGATCAGTGAGTACAGAGGTCATTGGTGAACGGGACTTAGTATGGGTTAGGACATGATATGGGCAGAAGAGTTTTGGATGTTGAAGTTTATGGAGGTGGCGAAAGGGAGGCTGGCCAGGAGAGCATTGTAATAATCAAGTCTTTAGGTGAGAAAGGCATGGATGAGGGTTTCGGCAGTAGGTGAGATGATACGGGGCGGAGATGGACAATGTTACAGAGGTGGAATTAGACCGTCTTTGTATTTCTTACATATTGTACTGTATTTAACATTTCCCTATACTATGGTGGAAGTGCGTAAAAACACGAGGGATGTATACATTTCAGTGGACTCTCTAGCCAGACAGTCCCCCAGAGAGTAGACATTGCATGCAAATTACATCTGGGATTCTATCCTGGCTTAAAAACTTTGGATGTATACAATGCTTTCAGACACATAATAGTCACTAAGGGCTGGATTTTTCCAGCGGATGCGGGTTCACAGCGGGAGAGCTAGTTGACGGATTCCAGTCCTGCTCCCAGCTCCAGCCGCTCTGTATAAACAATTTTGCGCTGATTGGGCTTGTTAAACCCACCGTGCACGTTACCCGGCCCAATTACAGGGTGCGGGTCTGGTGAGGTCCTCTGATGACACGTTCGTTGCCGGACTACTTAAGGGGACCATGTCCCCATTTACTCTCCATTCTGATTTTATACTCCTGAGTGCTGCTTCTTTGAGAAATGACTGCAGAGAGACCAAAGGCTGCTCCACGCTTCAACGATAACTCCCTCCATGTTCTTGTGGAGGGAGTCACAGGATGCAGTGAGGTTCTATTGCCCGAGGATAGAAGGAGGAAACCTCCTCAGCAGACAAAGGCAGCCTGGCTGCAAATAGCTGAGGAAGTGAATGCAAGGTGTGTGTTTACTCGCACCTGGGTCCAGTGTAGGAAGAGGTTCAATGATCTCCTGCGTTCAGGAAAAGTGAGAATAAAAGCACACTGACCTTCATTCTGCTGTGCCTGTCATCACATCCCCATCACTCTGCATTGCCAACCCTACTCCTGCACATCCTAACTCACCCCACATCCCTTGCACCATCACCCATCCCTCTCTCCCTATGTACAGATTCACACCCCCATCTTACTATGCAACCCTCACACTCACCCTCAATGTTATGCAATGACAACAACTAAGAAGTCAAAAGGAGGCAACTTGGTATTGGCACCCCACTCCATCATAGTCTCCCTCTAAACATCTATCCTATCCATTCTTTACACTCATTCCATCACTCTCACTAAAACTGCACTTATTTCCATCATTGCAGGAAAAAAGAGCCCACAATAATAGGGAGAGGGAGAGAACAGGAGGAGGACCACCGTTGTCGGCTCAGCTCACCCATGCTGAGGAGGCAGCTCTTGACATTGCAGGAGCAGCTGACCAGCTTGAAGTGGGGGACGGTGAGAGGGGCTCAGTAGAACAACCTGGTGACAGAATTATTTTCCATCCATCTTATTTGGCATTCATGAGTGACTCATATGGGATCTGATGTCAACAGAAATTGAATACTCATCATGTGCATAATGGGATGTGTCTGCAATCTACATATCACATGTCTAACTCATGTCTTTACATGACCATCCAGAGCCCCCCCTCCCTACTGTCCAGGAGGAAGAGCAGGAGGACTCCTCAGAGGATCCTCCAGCCTCTGAGGGAGCAGCGTCAGCAGAATTGAGCGCACCCAGCACCAGCGCAGAGACGCATTCCTTGGTGGGTCCTATGCGAGATATAGTAGTGTTGTCACCTGGTGTATCACAAGTCACAAGTGAGCAAGAGCAGATGGTGGAGACAGGGAGAGCAGTGGAGAGTCCTATTCGGAGGCCGCAGGGCACTCCTAGCTCTGCTCAGCTGCATGTAGACGCTGTGCCTCGGGGGCCATCCAGGAAGAGAGTGATCCTGGAGCTTCAGGAACAAGTACAGGAGGCTCTGACTGGGTTTGCAACCACGGTGACTGCGAGTGTGCAGAGAATGGAAGAGTCCATCTCAAATATGAGCAACGCCATGGCGCAAGCACTGGCAACTCTAGGTACCGCCATGGAAAGGATGGCAACCTCCATGGAGGACATAAATCGCCAGACTCAGGAGAATATGGTAACATTTCTAAATAGATGGTCATCTATGGAGGATAGATGGGCATCTATCGAGGAGAGAAACCAAAGATTCATGGATGTCCTTGTTATGAGGAATGAAAGCACAGACACGGGTCCTCATGGCCCCACTGATGTGCAGCAAGGTGCTCTCCAGCTACTTGCTAGCAGAGAAGTGCAGGTAACCCATGAGAAGGATGATGGTGGGAGGGGACATGGAAGTGGGGCTCCTCTCCAAGCGCTCAAACTCCCACCCCATTGCCAACCCCTCGGTCAGAGCCCCAGATGCCTCCCTGAACATTGATGGCCGAGTCTGCCCCTGCATAACTGCAGGAGGAGCAGACTTTGGCGGGGCCCACTCAGGCTTCAAAACCCAGAGGACGACCGCCAAAGGCGTTTAAGCAGGCGCAGCAGGGAAGTGAGCAGGCTGCCTCTACATCTGCTGAAGCCACAGGGGAAGCACCACGTAGACACACTCATAAAAGAAAGCTCCCACATAAATAGTCACAGGGATAGCCACTTGGGTGTTTTCCTCTCAATGAATGTTAAGTTTCTGTTCTTTTATTTTGTTGTAATAAAGTAATGTATTGTGAATGTTTGAATTCATTGCCATATGTGTGCTCACAATTTGAAGTGGCACAGTGAAGGGTAAGGGAGCTTTTTATGTCCAGTAATGGTGGTGACAGTGCAAGGAATGCACAATTCATTGTAGAGATGCTCTATGGTGTTGAAGTGGGATCATGCCAACCTTCATGGTGCATGTGGCAGCCACATGTCTGTGCTGCATAAAGTTAGGTGAATCTTGCATTGATTAGGTCATCCCTGGCATCACGGGCAGTAATGTGCTCACATGCTGGTCACATTGGGTTAACCGCTTCCTCCAGTTCTTCCTTATCTGGAACCTCATTCTGCTCCTCCTCCTTCTCCTCTAAAGAGGCTGTGCACTCTGCGCCTTGTTCTCATCCAGTGATAATCCTCGCTGTAGTGCGATGTTGTGCAGGGCACAGTAGACAACGATGATAACAAGCACTTAACAAGCAGTTAACTATCTTAAATCCTTCACCCGCCACTTGGTGTCAGGTCTGTTCTGAAATCGCAGACCCGACACTTTGGAAACTTACATGGAGGCGGGTTCGCGGCAGGTTCCCAACCCGCTGTCAATCATTTTGAATTTAACAGCTGACCCGCCTCTGAACCCGCCCTCTGAGTGCCGGCAAAATCGCGGCCTAAGAGTTGGGACCTAATTGTTTGACATAGAAGTCTAGTGTCAGAGTAAAACATGAAACCCACTGAAGGAAAAATGATTCGTAAGAAATTGCTGCCTGTGGTGAAGAACTCCTTTGATCTGGAGTGATAAAAACCTGCATGGTAAAGCATTGTTGGCTTTCTCTATTCTACTGTTCCCTTGTTTCAAGTGTTTAGGGCAGAAATGAGAGTTACTGTGTGGGGACAGAACTGTGGCACGAATCCAATAGTTTGTATTTTAGAACAGGCCCCAGGTCTACCAGGACTTTCACCCTTCTCAGGTTCTCCACCGATCTGTGCTCAAGAGAGATGGGCAGGTGCATCTTAGGCCCCAAGACCCGCTCACCCCGCCTACCCCTCCCCCCTTGCCCTGGTCTGTTGAAAACCTTGTGCAGATGCCTAGGATCATTCGCAAGCTACCCCAGAAATTTTGCCCAGCTCTACTTTGATAGGCCCAAGGAGACCTATGCCTGCTCAGGCATAGGTGCTGTTGTAGGCCTTAAGAAGGCCTCAAGAATGAAGAAAATAAATGTAATCGGTCCTGGAGAGATCAATTACCTTTGCAAGATTGGCCCTGGGCTTCCTGAGAGGCAGTTTAAAAGCATTTTCTCCACTAATCTTTGGCATGATTTGGACTTCAGACACCCACTTTTGGAGCAGCAATGGGATAGGTGCCTCTGTTGCACCACCCCAAATATTTAAATAACCCCATTCCCAAGGTTTGCAGTAGGGACTGAAACAAACCAAAGTTACAGATGGAAGCCCCAACCTGCCACACTTCCATCCCTCAAACAGGTCCATGGAATTTCCACACTCTTATTTCCACAGTACAGTGGTGAGACAAAACTCCATGGGACAGAGGTGTGTCCATGTCACATCTTTAAATATTCAGTTAAAATATTCTTAAAAGGACTCAAAGCTTTTGCGCAAGCTTTTATTTTTGAAACAGTTCTAAATATCATGTTAATAAATGCAAATATTAGACTTGCCTGAATGATGTGGCCTGACAGCTTAGTGTTTTCTACAGTTCAGTGAGTACAGAAGTACACGGTGGGCAGCTGGTAGGCAACATTCAGTGCAAAATATAATGGTAACAGAGTAATTGATAATTCTGTGTTTTTTAATTTCCACTCCAAGCATGCATAATGCTGTAAGCTTTGAATCATAGGAATGCAAAACAGCTACTAAGGGCTGAATTTTACGGGGGGTCAGCGGGCACAATTGGAGGCGGGTCAGGTGGGAAAGTGTTTTTTTCCCCCAGCGGGTCGGGACCCTGTTGTGAACCCGCCGCCATGTGCCTTTACCAAATGTCAGGTCTGTCAGCGCTGAGCAGACCCAACACACAGCGGCAGGTTCACAGCGGGGGACCAAATTCAGGTTATTAGTGGCTTGTTTAGAGCCACTTAAGAATGAATTTCAGCTCACCTTCTGCATTTCACAGTTCGCCCACAGGGTCCACACTGGTCATGGACCACTTCTGTCAAGCTGATGCAGGAGTTCAGTGGCCATTGAATCAGCTGTTGAGTTGACAGCTTCAAAAGTCAAGTCAAGTCAAGACAAGTCTCCATCCAGTCTGACCTCATTACCTCTCTCACCATTGACAGATCGCTTCTGTCATCTCTACTTCACCTGCCATCTATTCTATCAGCATGGGTGCCCTTTATACTCTCTCACCTTGGTCCTCAGAATCCCACCACGATCAGCCCCAACATCAGCAGCACCAGGCACACCAGCAGCACCAACAACAACACCACCAAACTTCTCCGCAATCACCTAATGTTGCACAGGACGGAGGGCATCATCTCCTGACCACATTGCTGCCTGGGAGGCCGGAGATGGCCTCACCATGGCCAGATTTACTTCACTTAACACTGCACACCCTGGATGCCACATGATGCGCCAGGTTGGCACCACCCCACACCAACACCATAAAGCATCCCTACAATGCCCAAGCCATTCCTTTCACACTCATCACCATTGCAGGGGGTACTGTTATGTCTCACCATTCACTGCAACTCACTAACCCACTTCCAAAGGTGCACACAAATCTGTCCAAGAACGCAAAGTGTTGAAAATAAAGGTTTCAATGTTTGACACCACATTAACAGAAACTTTACATGAACATTGCATAAAACACCCAAGTGCCTACCCTTGTGTATTGTTAGTTGGTATGATTGCACTAGGATGAGGGTGAGTGTGAGGTATGGCTAGAGAGATGAGGATGTGATAATGTTAGAAACATAGAAACATAGAATCTAGGAGCAGGAGTAGGCCATTCGGCCCGTCGAGCCTGCTCCACCATTCAATACGATCATGGCTGATCATCCAAATCCAGTACCCTGTCCCTGCTTTAATCCCCACAGTACACATATCCACCCTACCCCCATAACCCCACATATTTAATTCCCCCTAACATATCCCATCCTATACCCATAACCCCACATATTTAATCCCCCCCTAACACTAAGGGTCAATTTTATCATAGCCAAATCAACCTAACCCGCACATTTTTGGACTGTGGGAGGAAACCGGAGCACCCGGAGGAAACCCACGCAGACACGGGGAGAATGTGCAAACTCCACACAGACAGTCACCCGAGGTCAGATTCGAACCCGGGTCCCTGGCGCTTGATAGAGAGGGATGGGTGGAGGTGCAAGATAAGTTGGTGTGAGTAAGAATGTGCAGGAGTAGGGTAGGGAAGGCAGAGTGATGGGGATGTGATGAGAGGCACAGCAGGATGAGGTTGAGTGTGGCTTTGTACTAACGTTTCGTGATCTACTGAGATCATTGAAATGTTTGCGGCACTGCACCCAGGTCCTCCTGACTAAATCCCTGCTTGTGTCCTCCTCTGCAATGTGCAACCAGGCTGTGTTGATCTCCTGGAGAGGTCTCTTCTGTCCATGGGAAGGAAGAGGACCTCCCTGCGTGCTGTGACTCCCTCCATAAGCATATGGAGGGAGTCATGGGAGAGCCTGGGTGCAGCTCTGCACCTCTGTGCAGTGCTTGTCAGTGTTTGCAGCACTTCAATGCTGTAGAATACTGGCAGCACAAATATCAAAAGAAAGTTGGCCATGGTCCCTTTGAGGAAACCGGCTGATGACGCTTCATCAAATGACGTCACCAGACCCGCTTCCTCTAATTGGCTGGGAAACGCGCTGGGCAGGCTTAACAAGCCCAGTCAAGGGAAATTCATTTCAGAGACCGAGATGGAGCCAGCAGCGGGTTCGGGACCCGCCACCGACACCGGCCACCCCGGACCCACCAAGGTTCTTAAAATCGTGGCCTAAGATTCTAGATCTCGGTAAAGCTGACTTCAATGGGATGAGTCAGAGACTGTTCACAGTAAACTGGGCAAATCTGTTAATAGGTAAAGAGACGGAAGATCCGTGGGAGGTGAACAAAAAATAATTGAAAGTGATGCAAGACCAGTTTATACCCGTAAGGGGCAAGAGCTCTATTTGCCAAAAAAAACAGCCGTGGATGACAAAAAAGGTACGGGACAACTAAAAGAAAAAGCACACAAAATTGCAAAAAATAGCACAGATCCTGGCGAATGGGAGAGATACAAAGAACTGTAAAAGGTGATAAAACAGATAGTAAGAGCTGCAGAAAAGGAGTATGAAAATAAATTTGCAAGGGATATCAAAATCAACACAATTTTTTTAACAATTATATTAGGAAAAAGAGGGTGGTCAGCAGCAATGTGGGCCCCTTGAAAACTAATAACTGTGATATTGTAAATGAAAATAAGGAATTGGCAGGCATGCTAAATAATTCCTTTTCATCAGTATTTACGTGAGAAGTCGCACTACACCAGGTTATAGTCCAACAGCTTTATTTGAAATCACAAGCTTTCGGAGCGCTGCTCCTTCGTCAGTGAAGGAGCAGCGCTCCGAAAGCTTATGATTTCAAATAAAGCTGTTGGACTATAACCTGGTGTTGTGTGACTTCTCACTTTTGTCCACCCCAGTCCAACACCGGCATCTCTGCATCATGATCAGTATTTACATAGAGGAAGAGCATGCCAGACATCCCAAAGAAACTAATATTGAATTAGAGGTGGGGGCTCACCAAAATTAACATAAGCAAAATAATAGTAATGAAGAAAATAATGGCACTAAAGAGTAACAAATCCCCAGGACCAGATGGTTTCCATCCCAGGGTTTTAAAGGAAGTAGATAAGCACATTGCAGAAGCCCTAACTATAATCTTCCAAAGTTCTCTCCAGGAATCGTTCCTTTAGATTGGAAAATTGCACCTGCCACTCCACTATTTAATAAAGGTGATAGAGGGAAACCAAGGAATTAGAGGCCAGTTAGCCTAACACCTGTTGTTGGGAAATTACTAAATTCTATAATTAAGGATAGAGTGACTGAACACCTTGAAAATTTTTAGCTGATCAGGGACAGCCAGCGTGGGTTTGTAAAGGGAAGTTCATGCCTGACCAACCTGATTGAATTTTTTGAAGAGGTGACTAAAATAGTGGACAGGGGAATGTCTGTGGGTGTTATTTATATGGAATTCCAGAAGACATTTGTTAAAGTCTCTCATAAGAGGTTGTTAGCTAAAGTTGAAGCTCATGGAATTGAAGGCAATTTATTGACCTGGTTAGGAAACTGGCTGAGCACAGGAGACAGAAAGTAGGGATAATGGGCAGGCACTCTAATTGGCAGAATGTGACTGGTGGTGTCCCACAGGGATCTGTGTTGGTGCCACAACTATTTACCGTATTTATTAACGACTTAGATGATGGGATAATCACATATCAAAGTTTGCCGATGACATAAAGATAGGCGGCATTGTAGGCAGTGTAGATGGAAGTATAAAATTACAGAGATATTGATAGATTAAGTGAGTGGGCAAAACTGTAGCAAATGTATTTCAATGTAAGAAAGTGTGAGGTCATCCAAATTGGACCTAAAAAGGATAGGTCAGAGTACTTTCTAAATGGTCAAAAGCTAGAAACAGTGGCAGTCCAAAAAGACAGTCCATGTACAAAGTCCATGTACACAGATCATTAAAATGTCATGGACAGGTACAGAAAATAATCAAAAAGGCTAATGGAATGCTGGCCTTTATATCTAGAGGACTAGAATACAAGGGGGTAGAAGTTATGCTTCAGCTATACAAAGCCTTGGTTAGACCACACCTGGAGTACTGTGTTCAGTTCTGAGCACCACATCTTAGGAAGTATGTGTTGGTCTTGGAGGGAGTGCAGTGTAGATTTACCAGAATGATACCTGGACTCCAAGGGGTAGAAATTAGGTCGCGCCCCATTTGGGGCGCAAATATCGTCCGGACGCAAATATTAGCGCCTGGCGCTAATTATCGGCACTGACGGGAAACTTCACTTTTACCGCCCCGGGAGGTGAGTGGAGCGCTAAAGCAGGCGCTGCACACCTCTCTTAAGGCGCAAAAGCCGAGCAGTGAGGCGCTAACTCGGAGCGCTGGCGAAGCTCATGTAATGTCAGTCAGCAATGGAACACACACACAATGGCACGGGCCAGTTCTTAAAGGGGATGGTTAATCTTGCTTTCCATCCACATCCTGTTCATTGCTGCCTTGAATCTCGGCCTGGAGAGACTTGCACATCAAATGTGCTGGAAAGAACAATGGAGAGCACCAGGCAAAGAGCTCAGAGTGCAGCTCCCACGGTCTCTGCTAAATCGATACAAGGAATGGCAAATCAAAATGAACCTGCAAAGTGCTGCTCAGTACCCAAAACTCCTTCACACAACGTTGAATCTCTCCAGAAGTCTCTCCCTCTCTCTCTCAGAATGCGTAGTTCAAAAATGCCACCAACAATAAAAGACAGGAAGAGGCCCCCTTTAAATAGCGCCCCCCCCAGCCCCACAGCGATTGATAGCGTTCCAGTCTTCTGGTCGTTGGAAGCGCCAGGCGGTAAGGCAGGGGGCGCCACTCAATTTCCGCCACGGGGCGCCCCAAGGGCGTTGCACCATGGAATGACGTCACAATCTGCGCGCGCAGGTGGTCGCAGCGGTAAGTTTTAGCGCCGCCGCACAATCTCAAGTTAAGTTCTCGAGCGGCGCAAACATCGCTGCGCCCGGGCGTTAGCGCTTTGCGCCCCATTAGCGCCCTCTTAAGGCGCTAACGGGTGGCGCAACCAAGTGAATTTTTACCCCCAAGAGTTAAATTACAAGGAGAGATTACACAAATTAGGGTTGTATTCCCTGGAATTTAAAAGGTTAAGGGGTGATTTGATCAAAGTTTTCAAGATATTAAGGGGAACAGATAGGGTAGATAGAGAGAAACTATTTTCGCTGGTTGGGGAGTCTAGGGGGTCGATTTTGCCATTGGTGGCGGGTTGGGTGCGGGTCAGGTGGTCGGCGGGTCCCAATCCCGCCTCTGCTGTTGGGCGGGATAAAATTGCGATTTTGCCCTAATTGAGCAATTGATTCCCTGCGTGTGCGCTCCCCTGGCCCAATTAGTCTTTTGGGCCTGAAACTCGCCTCTGCTGACGTCATTTTTCCAGCTGCATTTAAGGGCTCCAAGCAGCATTGCTTCATTTTGTGCCTATGTTCTTCCAGAGTGACAACTGCTTAAAGTGTGTGCTACTGGTGAAATGTCGAGCTCAAGGGCCAAGGCCTCACCATGTTTCGATGATGACTCCCTCCATGCTCTGGTGGAGGGAGCCAGAGTTCAAAAGGAGGTGCTCTTTCCTTCCTCTGGGGGGATAAAACCTCCCAAGCAAACCAAAGCTGTGTGGCTGCAACTGGCTCAGGAGGTCAGCTCCAGATCAATGTGCAGCAGAACCTGGCTGCAGTGCCGAAAGAGGTTTAATTACCTTGTCCGCACAGGAAAAGTGAGTAAACCATCACCTTTACCCTCATTCTGTTCCCCACCTCCTCTCATCACCAGCACTCTGCATTGCCAACCTACTCCTACACATCCCACTTTACCCTTACACTCTTTGCACCCTTAACCATCCCTCTCTCTCTATGTAAACAATCACTTCACTATTCGACTATGCTGCCCTCACACTCCCTACCACTGTTATGCAATGACAACAACTAACAACACACAGGGAGGGCCCTTGGTATTGGGACCTCACTCCATCTTTGTCTCCTTCTAAGCATCTATGCTATGGATTCTCTACACTCACTCCATCATTCTCACTCAAACTCCACTTGTGTCCCTCATTGCAGGAAAAGAGAGCCCACAATAAGAGGGAAAGGCCGAAGACAGGAGGAGCGCCACCCTCAATAGCCCATCTCACCAGCGCTGAGGAGGTGGCCCTGGAGATCGTAGGAGCCGAGGAGGATGTGGAAGTGGGGGACGGACAGACGGGCGCATCAGAGCAAGCTGGTGACAGAATAGTTTTGCATCTCTCTCATTGACATTACATGAGTGACTGATATGGCTTCTGATGCTTATACAGATTGACTTATGATCATCTGCACAATTCCATGTGCATGCTACGTTAATATCACATGTCTAACTCATGCCTTTACTCCTCCACAGGACCATCGACAGCCCCCCTCCCCACTGTCCAGGAGGAAGAGCCTGAACCGGAAGACTCCTCAGAGGAAGCTGCAACCTCTGAGGGCGCAGCGCCAGCACAATTAAGCGCACCCAGTACCAGCGCAGATACGCACACCTCGGTGGGACCTTCGGGAGATAGGATAGTGCTGTCACCTGGTGTATCACAGCTCACAAGTGAGCATCAACAAATGGTGGAGACAGAGACAGCAGTGGAGAGTCCTCGTCGGAGGCCACAGGGCGCACCCAGCTCAGCTCAGTTGCATGTGGAATCTGTGCCTCTGGGTCCATCCAGAAGGAGAGCAGTGCTGGAACTCCAGGAACAAGTGCAGGAGTCTCTGGCAGGTTTTGTCTCCAGGGTTACTGCGAGTGTGGAGAAGATGGAGGAGTCCAACTCTAACATGAGCAGTGCCTTTGTGGAGGTAATGGCGCATGAACGCACCACCACGAAAAGGATGGCAACCTCCATGGTAAGGATGGCTATCTCCATGGTTACGATGACTACCTCCGTCGTAAGGATGGCTACCTCTCTGGAAAGTGTGTCTATGGTAGAGGAGAGGCTGGCTATGGCCATGGAGGAAATAAGTCGCTAGAGTCTGGAAAACATGGTGAATGTTCAGAATAGACTGACATCTCTGGAGGAGTGATGGGCAGCTATTGAGCAAAGAAACCAGAGCTTCATGGAAGTCCTTTTGAGTAGGACTGCCAGTGCAGATACGGGTCCTCATGGACCCCCTGATGTGCAGCAAGGTGCTGTCAAGCCACTTGCTAACACTGAAGTGGGGCTGACCCATGAGAGGGATGTTGGTGGCAGGCAACAAGGAAGTGGGAGCTCCTCTCCAAGTGCTCACACTCCCATGCCACTAGGTAGCCCTCGGTCAGAGCCCCACCAGAGTCCTCACCCAACTGAGATGGGCGTCTCAGCCCCTGCACAGATGCAGGAGGAGCAGACTGTTGCCGAGCCCTCAGAGGCTCGCAAACCCAGAGGATGCCCACCAAAGGTGTTGAAGCAAGAGCAGCATGAAAGTGAGCAAGGTGCCTCCACATCTGCTGAAGCCACAGGGGAAGCACCACGTAGAAGCACGCGTAAGAGCAAGATAAAGCACAATTAGTCACAAGGGTAGTCACTTGAGTGTTATGTTCTGCTGTATTTATTTTTTGTCATAGCCATCCTTTTGTGCATTGAATACACAGAAGTGATGGCAAACAGTTGAAATTCTGGCCTATGTGATCTGGGAAATGGAACTTGCACATTGAGGGCTCAGGGCGACTTGCATTTGTAATGATGGTGGTGAGATTGATAGGAACCCACAGGTTCTTGGCCATTGTCTATAGTTTGATAAGAAGGTGCCAGCCACATGTGTTTGATTTGTCTACCTAAGCGAATCTGGCAAAGGTTAGTGCATCCCTTGCATCCTGGGCAGCAATGTGCTCATGTGCTGCTGGAACTGGCGCATCCGCCTCCGCAAGGTCTTCCTCCTCCTCCTCCTCCTGATCCTCCTCCTCCTCCTCATCCTCTTCATCTGAGGAGGCTATGCACTGAGCCACTTGTTCCTCAGGCAGCTGCAAGCCACGATGCTGTGCGATGTTGTGCAGTGCACAGCAGACCATGATGATTCTGGAGACCCTGGCTGCTGAATACTTTAGGGCTCCACCTGATCTGTCAAGGCATCTGAATCGTATCTTCAGCAAGCCGATGGTTTGCTCTATGATGGATCTGGTCGAAATGTGACTGGCATTGTAGCGTCCTCAGCTTTGTTCGATGGCCTCCTCAACGGCGTCATCAGCCATGTCTTCAGGGGATAGCCCTTGTCTCCAAGTAGCCACCCGGAAAGTTGGTTTGGCGGATTGAACAGTGGAGGCACACTAGACTGCCGAAGGATGAACGAGTCATGGCAACTGCCAGGGTACTTTGCGCAAACATGCAAAATGTGCAGCATCAGGTGGGTGAGCAGCAGGTTGGCGCTCCTGTTGTTGCTGCTGCTATTGTTCCTGGTTCTGCTGCTGCCACGGCTGCTCTTCCTCCGAATCTGAGGACCAGGATGAAAGGAAATAAATGGTTCCCATGCTGCTGGTAGATATCTCAGTTGAGGAACTGCTCAGTCAATGTGGGGAGAAGGTTTTCCCAGGAGGCCACAATGGAGATGGATTTCAGCTTCACCACTTCCAAAATCAGTAGAGCTGCAAAAAGTTTGCAAAGACCTGAAAAAACAAAGTTCTACCACCTACAACTGATCCTTGTTGAAAGCTCTGTTTTTATGCTGGAGCTGCAGCTGTCAGGAAGCCGCCACTTGTCAACCCGACACAATTAGCTGGCGTGGTTTGGGAACGACGTGGAACACACTGAAAATGTGGTAAAATTTAAAAGGCCAGGTAAAATAGGATTACACAGGCAGTTAACAACCAGTTAACTGCCTTAAGGGCCTATCCCGCCGCTTGGTGGCGGGACCGACCGGGAGTCTGTGAGCCCGCCTTTGGAAAAGTTGGATGGAGGCGGGTTGACGGCGGGATTGGAACCCGCCGGCATTTTTTTCAAATTTACCGCCTGACCCGCCTCCAACCCCGCCCCCTGAGCGCCGGCAAAATCGAGCCCTAGGAGTCTGGTTAGGGGGCATAGTCTAAAAATTAGAGCCAGACCTTTCAGGAGTGAAATTAGGAAAGGGTGGTAGAAGTTTGGAACTCTCTTCCGCAAACGGCAGTTGATGCTGGGTCAATTGTTAATTTTAAATCTGAAATTGATAGATTTTTGATGACCAAATGTATTATGGGATATGGGGCAAAGACGCGTATATGGAGTTAGGTCACAAATCAGCCATGATCTCATTGAATGGTGGAACAGGCTCAAGGGGCTAAATGGCCTACTCCTGTTCCTATGTTCCTAACCCTTGTCTGCCTATGGAAACTACACTTTGGTTTGAACATGAGGAATATGAGATTGTAAAATGAGATTGCGCATGGCCGCAGTCAGTTTCTTCAGGCATTTGGCAGCCAAACCAACAGTTCTTAAAAAGACCACTGGAGGTGGTAAGTTTGAATTGCTTTACTTACCTTATTGTGGAGCCGGAGGAGCAGGAGCAGCTCCTCCAGCTCTACATTAAAACCGTGGGCCGCAGCTGGCCACTACTCACCCCACTCTTGATTACCACCCCTCCTTGGACTCTCATAATGAGCTTGCTGCCTCCTGGAAGAAGCGCTGTGCCTCTGGAGCCACGGCAAATGCCTGCAGCTCGCCGGTAATAAGAAAATGAGTCCGACAGACCAGTTCACTGTGGTCTTGCCACTGGCCTCATTAAGCGCGTGCAGTGTGTACGGCACTGGGTTCGTGTCCCGATTCCAGTGCGATACAATTTCTAGGCCAAAATATTTGAAAGTATTTCAAAAGTAGATGCTGGACCCTTTAAATGCAATTCTGCCTTTTCCTCACTGCCCAGCAGTGCTGCATGCCCAATGTACTAGGAACATAGGAACAGGAGTGGGCCATTCAGCCCCTCGAGCCTGCTCCGCCATTCAATGAGCTCGTGGCTGATCTGCGACCTAACTCCACATACCCACCTTTGGCCCATATCCCTTAATACCTTTGGTTAACAAAAAGCTATCAATCTCAGATTTAAGAGTAACAATTGATCTAACATCAATTGCCATTTGTGGAAGAGAGTTCCAAACTTCTACCACCCTATGTGTGTAGAAGTGTTTCCTAATTTCACTCCTGAAAGGTCTGGCTCTAATTTTTAGACAATGCCCCCTAGTCCTAGAATCCCCAACCAGCGGAAATAGTTTCTCTCTCTCTCTTCAAACAGGGACATGCTTTGTTTCAGTTCTGTATATGGTTGTTCTTCACTTCAGGCATCCTGCACACTAGAACTGTGGAAACTTGTTTACAGGGCAGACATGTTCCAAATCAATACTGAAACAAAGCATGTCCCTGTTTGAAGTCTCAAGTGCCGCAGGTCCTGTCCACCTAAAAACGCGTCAGGGTGCAAATCTCACACTTCTGTTGTGGCAGGGCTTCCAAAATTAAAGCAGCCCACCACCTGATTGATGCCTGAAAATTGGGTGGTAATAGGCCTGATAGAAACAGGCCATTCAATCCATTGAGTCTGCGCTGGTGTTTACTTCTAAATGAGCTACCTAGTCTCATTCCACACTTCTGCTGGCTGCCCAATCCCGTTAATATTTATTTTCTCAACCAACTATCTAATTCCCTTTTAAACAAATTTATGGACTTTGCTGCGCAATGGTTTGTGTAAAGGCATTCTACATTTTATATATTCTCTATTACAAAAAACTATTTTTTAATCTCCTCTTCAACTCTTTTTGTAATGATCTTAAATTTGTGCTGTCTTGTCACCACCTAAGCAACCAGGGGAAACTATTACTAATACTACTCCTTATAATTACTATTACTATTTACTCAATCAGAAAACATGTATAAAACAATTCACCAATTCAGTTTTAACTTGTTTGTTAACATTCATATTTTCTCTTGCACATATCTGTGCCACATGCTTTTAGACCTGAAATGATTCAAATGTGGAAAAATGTGATTATTGAATCATTAAATCAAAATAGTACACTTTGAATTTAGGACTGGATTTAGTCTGTATCATGACAACGTGAACCCTGTCAGTCTCAATCATTTTACAGGTTTGCAGCAACTATCCATTTAAATCACGTCAAATCTGATAATGCAAGAGAACACCAATTTAATGCAGTCACAAGCATTTTATAATTTGGTGGCAGTGCTGATATGATTTTAAAACTATATGCTGAAAGAGTGCTCAGGTAGAAGACGTATAACAGATTATGGGTAAAGGGCAGACAAATCAAAGTTTGAATAGAAGTCACTGGAAAACTAAATCAATTGATTGAAACACTTGCTGCCATGCTACAGTGTTTGCAAGCCTTGTAGAATAATCCTTTATCTAGGGCACATACTAATATTTAAGGAAGGTTTTTCTCCATTACTTTAGGTAGCAAATATAGTTTTGCAATATCATTAAATTGTATCATCATGTAATTTTTTGCTGTTATCAGGTCTGCCTAAAATGGATTAAATCATCTGTATATTGCGAGCAATCTGATTATAATATTTAGCTTTTCTAGATTGACCTCAGATTTTACGTAGCATCTGCTCATAAATCATTTACTTCTTTCAGCAGGTAAGCTTCCGTTGTTTTGTAAATTCTTCGATGACCTCGCTTAAATGTATGATCATGAACGTGCATAACTGACCTTGACTTTATACCAGAAGCTGTAGATTTGTTGGGACACTAAATAATAAGATATCAATAGCAAAAGTACATCGAATTTCTTGTGTTTGTGCTTGTTAATTGTGAACGAGATTATTTGATCGCTACATACAGAGATCAAAATAAAAATGCCCCAAGAGTTTATGCCCTAACAGGTCTTTCATATTCAGAAATTACGGATCTGATTCCACAATATTTTAATAGTAAAATAAAATAAGCTGGTGTGTATTCTAAACCTTAGAAATACAGGTAATTCTGTACTGATCTCCAATTAATGCACAGATGATTTACATAACATGCTTAAGTATCAGCCGTGTCTCAGTTGGTATCACACTCACCCCTGAGTCAGAAGGTTGTGGCATCTAAACACCACTCCAGAGTCTTGAACACAAAATCTGGGCTGACACTCCAGTACTGCTACTGAGGGAGTGCTGTGCTGTCAGAGGTGCCGTCTTTCAGATGAGACATTAAACCGAGGCCACGTCTGCCCTCTCAGGTGGATGTAAAAGATCCCATGGCACTATTCAAAGAAGTGCAGGGGAGTTCTTGGCCAATGTTTATCCTTAAACCAATATCACTAAAGCAGATTATCTGGTCATTATCATATTGCTGTTTGTGGGGCCTTGCTGTGCGCAAATTGGCTGCCACGTTTCCTACATGACAACAATGACGACACTTCAAAAGTACTTCATTGGCTGTAAATGTTTTGGGACATCCTGAGGTTGTGAAAGGCGCTATATAAATGCAAGACTTTCTTTTTATAGGTAACCTCAGGACATGAAAGAGAAATTTTCTTACGTTGCCGAAAATATCCTTGAACTCTACAAGTGGGCTCTTCAGCACTCATTATATTTCCAATGAAGCTTAAAAGAAAAGATATATAAAATCTGGAAATCGGAAATAAAAACAGAGACTCCTGGAAAGGCACAGCAGACCAGTAATAGGAACATAGGAACAGGAGTAGGCCATTCAGCCACTCAAGCCTGTTCTGCCATTTAACTAGATCATGGCTGATTTGTACCTCAACTCCATTTATCCGCTTTTGTTTCATATTCCAGTCAGCATCTTTCGTTCTCTTTCAAATGATAACTGGTCTGCCCTGCGTGTCCAGCAATTTTTTTTTTTAATTGCAGGAAAGAATTGAACATGGCATGCTGTCAGAAGTACATCCTACCATTGGGAGATTTTAAGCAACCTAGTGGAAACACGGGATTCCCAAATGATTTAGAAACTGAGAGCCGATGTAATGCATGACTTCTTTCTGTCCCAGTGCATCCTCCAAAATCTTACCAGCAATGACTGGTTGTTATGAAAGAAGGGTCAAAAATTGTTTTCTTTTCCACTGGGACAGGAAAGATTCAGATGGAATCTTACAACAGTTTTCCTAAGTATTAAACATTTTGAGAGGGTAACTAGTAAGATAATTTACATTCATTGTCGAATTGGTAACAAGGAGCCTTGACTCAAGATTATCATTAAGAAGAACAAAGAGAGAAGTTAAAAGAATTTTTTTCACACAGAGGATAAATAGAATATGGAATGCTTTACCACAAGTGGCTATCGAGGCTGAGAAAATAACATAATTTAAAAGGAATTGCTTAAGCATATGGGGCAAAGGCAGGGAGTAGAGTAGACAGCTCTAATTAAAGAGCAGGCAGTAACACAGGAATGATGGGCTGAATGGCATGCTACTGTTCTGTAAAACTATGATTTTTCACAAATTCATCAATTTCACATTAATAAAGTAAGGGAAGAGCTCTTGAAGGATCCATGAGGGTACAACACTTGGAAAGGTAATTGGTGACATCATGGAAAAATTGTTCAACTCCCACTTGTCTCTGGCTTGAGTCAGTCATCTATGTAAAGTTAAGATTAGCAAAGAGCAATATTTTACAAAATCATCCTTAACATGTCAGTGAGTGACCTAAACCTCCTGAATTTGAACTCCTTTTCCAGCTTTTGGACCTAAAGCTGAATGATGTCTGGAAAATTGCTGTGCGGGAAGTGTGTCCAGCTGCAGCTCCTGACAGCCCGCATGGCGGTGCTGGAGCTGCGGGTGGACTCACTCTGGAGCATGCACGATGCCGAGAACTCGGTGAATCGCTCATTTAGTGAGTTGTCCACACCGCAGGTAAAGGCTAGGACAGACAGTGAATGGGTGACCAAGAAGCAGGGCAATATCAGGAAGGTAGTGCAGGAGTCCCCTGTGGTCATCTCCCTCCAAAACAGGTATGCCGCTTTGGATACTGTTGGGGGAGATGGCCTACCAGGGGAAGGCACTAGCAGCCAGGTTCATGGCACCATGGCTGGCTCTGCTGCACAGCAGGGCGGGAAAAAGAGTGGTAGGGCTATAGTGATAGGGGACTCAATTGTAAGGGGAATAGACAGGAGTTTCTGTGGCCGCAACCGAGATTCCAGGATGGTATGTTGCCTCCCTGGTGCAAGGGTCAAGGATGTCTCGGAGCGGCTGCAGAACATTCTGAAGAGGGAGGGTGAACAGCCAGCTGTCGTGGTGCATGTAGGTACCAACGATATAGGTAAAAAGCGGGAAGAGGTCCTACAAGCAGAATTTAGGGAGCTAGGAGCTAAATTAAAAAGTAGGACCTCTAAGGTAGTAATCTCTGGATTGCTACCAGGGCCACGTGCTAATCAGAATAGAGAGAACAGGATAGTGAGATTGAATACGTGGCTTGAGCAGTGGTGCAGGAGGGAGGGATTCAAATTCCTGAGGCATTGGAACCAGTTCTGGGGGAAGTGGGACCTGTACAAAAGGGACGGTCTGCACTTGGGCAGGACTGGAACCGATGTCCTCGGGGTAATATTTGCTAAAGCAGTTCGGGAGGATTTAAACTAATATGGCAGGGGAATGGGAACCTATGTAGCGAAACAGGGGGAAGTAATATGCAGTCAGAAACAAATGTTAGAAGGGTGAGAAACAATAGGGGAAGGCCGAGTAAACAAAGGCAAGAAACACAAAGGGCCATACTAAATCATAAGTCTAAAAGGACAAAGGATGTTAATAAAACAAGCCTAAAGGCTCTGTGTCTTAATGCAAGGAGTATCCGTAATAAGGTGGATGAATTGACTGTGCAAATAGATGTTAACGGATACGATGTGATTGGGATTACAGAGACGTGGCTCCAGACAATCAAGGCTGGGAACTGAACATCCAGGGGTATTCAACATTCAGAAAGGATAGAATAAAAGGAAAAGGGGGTGGGGTAGCATTGCTGGTTAAAGAGGAGATTAATGCAATAGCTAGGAAGGACATCAGCTTGGAGGATGTGGAATCAATATGGGTTGAGCTGCAGAACACCAAAGGGCAGAAAACGTTAGTGGGAGTTGTGTACAGACCTCCAAACAGCAGTAGTGAGGTGGGGGAGGGTATGAAACAGGAAATCAGAGGTGCGTGCAAAAAAGGCACGGCAGTTATCATGGGTGACTTTAATATGCATATAGATTGGGCTACTCAAACTGGAAGCAATACGGTGGAGGAGGATTTCCTGGAGTGTTTAAGGGATGGTTTCCTAAACCAATATGTTGAGGAACCAACTCGAGGGGAGGCCATCCTGGACTGGGTGTTGTGTAATGAGGAGGGACTAATCAGCAATCTTGTGGTACGAGGCCCCCTGGGGAAGAGTGACCATAGTATGGTGGAGTTCTACATTAGGATGGAGAAGGAAACAGTTAAGTCAGAGACCATGGTCCAGAACTTAAATAAGGGCAACTTTGAGGGTATGAGGCGTGAATTGGCGAGGTTAAATTGGCAAGCGATATTTAAGGGGCTATCAGTGGAAGGGCAATGGCAGACATTTAGAGATCGCATGGATGAACTACAACAATTGTACATCCCGGTCTGGCATAAAAATAAAAAAGGGAAGGTGGCTCAACCATGGCTAACAAGGGAAATCAGGGATAGTATTAAAACCAAGGAAGTTGCATACAAATTGGCCAGAAGTAGCAGCAAACCTGGGGACTGGGAGAACTTCAAAACTCAGCAGAGGAGGACGAAGGGTTTGATTAGGGCAGGGAAAATAAAATATGAAAGGAAGCTTGCAGAGAACATTAAAATGGACTGCAAAAGCTTCTATAAATATGTAAAAAGAAAGAGGTTAGTAAAAACAAACGTAGGTCCCCTGCAGTCGGAAACAGGGGAAGTCGTAATGGGGAACAAGGAAATGGCAGATCAATTGAACAAGTACTTTGGTTCGGTGTTTACTGTGGAGGACACACACAACTTGCCGGAAATAAAAGGGTCAGAGGATCTGGTAAGAGGGAGGAGCTGAGGGAAATCCTTATTAGTCGGGAAAAGGTATTGGGGAAATTGATGGGACTGAAGGCTGAAAAATCCCCGGGGCCTGATGGTCTGCATCCCAGAGTACTTAAGGAGGTGGCCTTGGAAATAGTGGATGCATTGACGATCATTTTCCAACATTCCTTAGACTCTGGATCAGTTCCGATGGAGTGGAGGGTGGCCAATGTAACCCCTCTTTTTAAAAAAGGAGGGAGGGAGAAAGCAGGGAATTATAGACCGGTCAGCCTGACATCGGTCGTGGGTAAAATGATGGAAGCAATTATTAAAGATGTCATAACAGACCATTTGGAAAGTGGCGACATGATAGGTCCAAGTCAGCATGGATTTGTGAAAGGGAAATCATGCTTGACAAATCTTCTGGAATTTTTTGAGGATGTTTCCAATAGGGTGGACAGGGGGGAACCAGTAGATGTGGTGTATTTGGACTTTCGGAAGGCCTTCGACAAGGTCCCACACAAGAGATTGGTGAGCAAAGTTAAAGCACATGGGATTGGGGGTAATGTGTTGACGTGGATTGAGAACTGGTTGGCACACAGGAAACAAAGAGTAGGAGTAAATGGGTACTTTTCAGAATGGCAGGCAGTGACCAGCGGGGTACCGCAGGGTTCGGTGCTGGGACCCCAGCTGTTTACATTATATATTAATGATTTGGACGAAGGGATTAAATGTAATATCTCCAAATTTGCGGATGACACTAAATTGGGAGGCAGTGTGAACAATGAGGAGGATGCTAGGAGGCTACAGAGTGACTTGGACAGGTTGGGTGAATGGGCAAATGTATGGCAGATGAAGTACAATGTGGATAAATGTGAGGTTATCCACTTTGGTGGTAAAAATAGAGAGGCGGACTATTACCTGAATGGTGGCAGATTAGGGAAAGGGGACGTGCAACGAGACCTGGGCGTCATGGTACATCAGTCACTGAAGGTGGGAATGCAAGTGCAGCAGGCAGTCAAGAAAGCAAACGGAATGATGGCCTTCATAGCAAGGGGATTTGAGTACAGGAGTAGGGAGGTGATGCTACAGTTGTACAGGGCCTTGGTGAGGCCACACCTGGAGTATTGTGCGCAGTTTTGGTCTCCTAACTTAAGGAAGAACATTCTTGCTATTGAGGGAGTGCAGCGAAGGTTCACTAGATTGATTCCTGGGATGGCCGGACTGACATATCAAGAAAGATTGGGTCAACTGAACTTGTATCCTCTGGAGTTCAGAAGAATGAGGGGGGATCTTATAGAGACATTTAAAATCCTGACTGGTTTAGACAAATTAGATGCGGGCAGAATGTTCCCAATGGTAGGGAAAACTAGAACCAGGGGTCACAGTCTAAGGATTAAGGGGAAGCCATTTGGGACTGAGCTGAGGAGGAACTTCTTCACCCAGAGAGTGGTGAATCTGTGGAATTCTCTTCCACAGAAGGTTGTTGAGGCCAGTTCGCTAAATATATTCAAAAGGGAGTTAGATATAACACTCACAACTAAGGGGATCAAGGGGTATGGCGAGAAAGCAGGAATGGGGTACTGAGGTAGCATGTTCGGCCATGAACGCATTGAATGGCGGTGCAGGCTCGAAGGACCGAATGGTCTACTCCTGTACCTATTTTCTATGTTTCTATGTTTCTAAGAGTGAGCTTCCTTTAAAGAACTATCCAAGGATAAAACTGTCATTAGAAATTATTCTCAGAAATGGTATTGTGTATACCTGATCAATATAGTGCCATTTCTAGTTTGTTTGCATCCTAATTTGGGCACAGCTTGATGAATTTATTCTAGTTTAATTCAAGCAAACGATTAAAACAAATTTTGTCTAATCAACACAGCCAAATAAATATGCTTGTGTATCACTGCAATCCCACCCTACTCTGGCATTTTTAGTGCACTTGCACAGTGACTGTGCTCTGTAACAGATCCACTATGATCTTATTATATGGCCTGATCAGAGAGAAAGATGCATTTAAGCTGAAGTCCAATCAACCTTTTTTTAGTGAATGGGGTTGCCTCTATTGAGAGCTAGCAGGAAACTAATGAAAACAAAAACAGAAAAAGCTGAGAATACTCAGCAAGTCAGGCAGAATCTAAGGAAGTCCTGAGGAAGGGTATTGGACCTGAAACATCAACTGACTTACTTCTGTTTCTCTCTCCACATGGCTCCATCCTAGGACATCATTGACCATGGACATGACTCTCTGGCCTCCTTTCAATTAGGCCACCAACCTGACAACGCAAGTGTGCCGGTGCCCGCAATGTGGAGCTGCCTAAGGCGAAAGAACAGATGGCATAACGGCAACATTTTGGCTTTAAATCATTTTAATACTTTCCAACAGGGATGGCATTTCATCAATACACAGAAACAGTCTCCCTATCTGCACACAGATCTGGAGGTTATATCCCTTGCCAGCTGTACCCACACAGCCTTGGTTTCTTTGGCAGGCACCTTCCTCCGAGATGAGTGGAAGAGCACCTCCATGCTAGCTGTCACCCCCTCAAACAACATTTGCAGCGCTTCATCCGAGAGCCTCGGATAGGCCCTTGCCTTGGAATTGGACATAGTGGTTTCTCAAAAGATGTTGGATGTGGTGCAGGAGACGCAGAAATGCTGTGGAATGAGCCAATAGAGCAAGAAGTCATAAAATCAGACTGGAAAAGTGCTGTCAACAGAGGTGAGTTTCAGTCCCAAAACACTGATTGAGCAAAGGCATCCCACAGCTCTGAAATCAAGTGGCCAATCATGGGAAAATCGCAAATTTTTGAAACCTATCAGTGGAGGCGAGTTTCAAACCCACCCAAACTGAAACCCGCCTCCATCTCGCCTCCAGTGGGAAAATCGCCCCCCCCCAGTATCTGCAGGATTTTGATTTTTGGGAAACTAATGAAACTTGACACATTTATGGCTGTTTAAATTATTAGCTTTGTTCAGCATCAGAGGCAGAGATTATTTTTTACTGGAACAATAAACTGCCAATGATTGTACTTAGCAATCCATCCAACCTATCACTAACATTGTAGCTACTATCCTACCTTGTACATTCTTCCTTTTCCTTTTCCCTCTCCTTTCTGCCTATTTTGTGTATGATTTAACATTTTTATATTTTCATTATTATCATCCATCCGTACTTGTCTTTTTCACTGATCCTCAGCTGGCTTTTGCCTTTTCTTCATCCAGCAAAAAATTACTGCAAACTGCTTAAATGGGTTTCTATCCACATATATTTAAATTCTCATTGTGCCCAATCCAATATGTGGGAGGTAACATTCAGACCAGGGTTCTTTAGCTTGCAATTTGCTGACTGTATAAATCATGCTCAGAAATTTAAATTCCATTTTTGAGTTAACTTAAATATATTTAGCACTTTTTAAAATCAAATCAGATTATTTTTCACTATAAAATCTACATGTACAATCAGCACATTAAAACAATACAGAGCACTCACGTTTGACAGAGCCCTTTTAAATTGTTTAAAGTAATGGCCCAAAAATTCGGCTGTTCTCGGGTGATTACTCAGTGCGTACTCACCCGTATTCGTTCCCGAAGTGCCGGTTTCCTGCATGCACTGCGCATGCGCGGGAAACCGGCACTTCCGGTATGGCGAAGGGGGCGGTTCCTAGGTGAACCGCGTGCGCACTAGAGGCTGCGCGCACGCAGCACACTTAGGTTTTTTTTCAGGTTTCAACGCGAGGGTAAGTATGGAAGATTCTACGCAAGTAAAAAGGAGGCGTAAGACCCCTTTTGAACAAGGTAAGTAGTTAATTAAGTATAATTTTAAAAATTTTCAACAGGTTTATCTTTTTTAGAGACTTTAAAGAAAGGTAAGTTTATTTTTATAACTTTTAAAAAGTATTTTAATTTTTTCAAAAATTTAAATTTTTGTTTAAAGTGGTTAATTTATTTAACTATAGTTATTTTATTAATGTGATGTTTTTTTTTATTTATTTGAGGTTTAGCTGTTCTTTTGGGGCCGATTTCAATTCACAAATTTGACAGGTCTCCTGTCAAATCTATGAATGAAAGATGGTGTGCTGCCATTGGCTCTCCATGGCCCATGTGATCCCAGGGGTCGCATCGCACTAACTGCACCCCTGGAACACGCAAGCACTGCGCGCTGGCTCTCGGGAGAGGCCCGGGACCCGAAGTTCCTGTGGGCCCAAAACACAACGGCCGGCGCGGTGGGTAAGAGCGCGCGCGATCCTTACCCCCACGGCAAGCCTCCGAATCGAATTTCTAGGCCATTATTGAATTTTATCAGTATCAGCCTTTAGAAATGGAGAAATTTATAATCACTCAACATGTGATTACTTTAAAAAAATGACCATTAGCAAGTGATGTTTCTTGGTGAACATCTTTTCCATAGGTATAAATAACATGAAGGCTTATTATTCATTAATGGGCCAAATCTCTAATGTTACAGTACCTGACCGCAAAGGAGTCTGTATCAGACTGATTGACAAAAGATCCTGAACCAAAGGTGGATGGTCACTAAGCTTTGCTTAATTGAATGATACCAATGAGACCATCTTGTGTTACTGGGACAGAATTAGTCAATGGAAGGTGTTGCATAATACGGTGTAAGTTAATGTTGGTCGTAGACTCTTGACTGCCTAAGTATCTGAAATGCAAACCAAAGTCTGTGTTTTCACAGGTATGGTACACCAATTGTCCTGGAACAACAAGCAGAATTATGTAACAGAGAAAAAAAACAAGCTTGTACCACTAATTATATTATCTGGAATTGGGCATCTACCGAACTGTATATTTCGTAACTGACACAGTTAAATAATAATGCTGGTTGGCCAAAATATGCGTTGCTAGGATTTCTACAGACTGCTTGTTTAAAAGAGATCTGTATAGAATATTTATACTTCAGCCTATTAAATAATTCACATTGTAACTACATCAGCTTGTTACTTTTTTAATTGTTCTAGGGATTTGTTACGATGAGAAGGTGGTGGAGGGTCTTCTCCTTAAACCGCTGCAGTCCTTGTGTTACCATGGTGATGTTAGGTCGAAAATTCCAGGATTTTGATCCAGTAATGATGAAGAAATGGCAACATATTTTCAAGTTAGGATAATGTGTGACTTGGAGGAGAACTTGGAGGTGACAGCCTTTCCAGGATTCTGCTGCTCTTGTCCTTCTTCGTGGTAGAAATTGTGGGGCTGGGAGGTGCTCTTGAAGTTAGCTTGGCGATTTGTAGTAGTTTATCCTGTATATACATACTGTAGCCACGGTCCACCCATAGTAGAGGGGGTAGATACTGAGTTCAGTCACAAGGGTGCCATACAAGCAGACTGCTCTGTCCTGGATGGTATTGAGCTTCTTGAGTATTGTTGCAGCCGCACCCATCCAGGTGAGTGATGAGCACTCCATCCCATGCCTGACTTGAGCCTGGTGGATGGTGGAGATGCCAGGAGCGGCTCGATCGTCAATTAGGATTAGCCGGCAGCTTTGCACAGCTCACTGGCTCCATGGAAATGTGGCCCAAGGACAAATATTGGGGGCGCCTTGGGACTCACCATTCAGGCACAGGGATTGAACCGAGTATCACTTCCCAGAATCTATATTAATGCTCTGTACAAACTCAGTTTCACTTCCAAACACCTATGCTCTGTCCATTCCTTGAAGGTGGTGCTGATCAAAGCTGATCATTTTTCTGCCGGTACTATTATGATACTTGTACATTTTGCTGTTCTATTGTTACAATAACTCCAGCTCTGCACATGAACATAGAGCTCCCTGCTAATTTATTAAAGTTGGCGGAGTACAGCTAGACTGCATATGCCGACTAACCGAGACAAGACATATATCCTCCAGTGGGAAACTGCAGCATTTTCTCAATAAGGGCAAGCAATTTTTGTTTTGTTGAAATCAGTACACATTTTTGTAGAACAGCTGGAACCCGATCAGCAAGTGGTAATAACAGCGGAAATGGCTATTAGATTTTGAATCCGCTTGCAGTGGTGATGTGGTTATACATTTTATGACTTAGTGCTCCTGGAAAGGAGCCTCTTTTAACAGGAGGGGGATTGGACTATTGTGCATGTGGAAAAGGTCTTTCTTGCATGAACACAAGTTAAAAGTGCTGTCAGAAAGCCTGAGCCATAAAAATGACATTCACAAGAACTCAATGTAACTTAGCACATTCAAGCCTTTTTTAAAGTTGTAAGCACAGCATGTTACATGTATGACAAATGAAACTTTGTACTTTGAAATTTTGGTATTGTTTCGTTTTTATGTATTTTCTGATGTAGTCTATATGGTTAAAATACAGCGAATCCTGTAGGGATCTTAAGGGACTTGCATCAGGTGTCCTTTTTTTGCAGGTGTCCTTATTTTCAAAATGGCCATTGTATGTGCAGTAAACTGGATGAGCCAAATATCCCAGGATTGGCTGTATCTCCTGCAGCGTTCCTTTTTTTTTTACTCTCACCTGGAATTGTGCCTAATTCTGGAGCCCAGCCAGTGGGAAGTGATTTCATTTCATTTTTTGTTTGTTGGGTTTTCCAGTTCATCACCATCCCAGGGTCCTTTTGCATTGAGGGAGGGATGTCCTGGTTCTGGGATCTGCTGCGTTGACAGCTTCCATAGGCTGAGGTGGCTGCTGTAGCGCCAGAGTGCCTGGGAGATCCCAGCCAAATTGAAAGGATTACTGTCCTGCAGACCCCTGTCCGGGAAGCCTCCCTCCGTGCGCTGCAGCTGCTAATGTTTGAGGTACTGGGGTGGGTGGGTAAGGGGACTATTAGCAGCTCATCAGTACCTGACACACTGGTGCAGTGAGATGTGGTGTTGACCGATGCAGTTCCTAGCTTTTGTCGAATTGGTAGTTTTTTACCCAGCATCCGCAGCGGCAGAGAAACCGCTCAGTCCCTGGGATAGAGCCGTGCAACCATTTAATCCCTGAGATAGAGCGTTTGTTTCTGCTGCTGTAGATGCTGGGTAAAGAGCTCCCCATTCAACAAAAGCCATATCTTTCACCCGCTGCCGCCTCGCGCTGACCTGCGTGTCCCGTCTTTTAAGTTGTACTCGGTGTACTGAAGGCTGTCCGTAGTTTGTAATTTGCGAGAGTCCGTGGTTTCAAGGTGCAGGTTGTATCTGTTACAATGCAAGTTATTTGGGACCGTCAGTAAGTGTTCATTTTTTGCAGGTGTTCGTGTTTTGGGAGTGTCTGTACAAATTACATTACAGCCACATTTATTTATTTATTTAATTTGCGAGAGTACTCAAAACCAACAGGAAAACGAATGGCAACTTCTAGAACACCTGCACCATTATTCAACTTTGAAGGGAGTTTCCAAATAAAAGTCCTTAATTTAAATATCTTTAATTTAGTTACCTTTCAGTAATAAAAAGGAAAGACTTACATTTCTATAGCGCCTTTCACGACCTCAGGATGTCCCAAAGCGCTTTACAGCCAATTAAGTACTTTTGAAGTGTAGTCACTGTTGTAATGTAAGAAACGCGGCAGCCAATGTGCGCACAGCAAGCTCCCACCAATGCGATAATGACCAGATAATCTGTTTTAGTAATGATGGTAGAGGGGTAAATATAAGAACGTCTAACCACCTCCCCTTAACATTTAATGGAATTACCATTGTCGAATCCCCCATCATCAACATCCTGGGGTTCACCATTGACCAGAAACTTAAGTGGACCAGCCACATAAATACTGTGGCTACAAGAGCAGGTCAGAGGCTGGGTATTCTGTGGCGAGTGACTCACCTCCTGGCTCCCCAAAGCCTTCCCACCATCTACAAGGCACAAGTCAGGAGTGTGATGGAATACTCTCCACTTGCCTGGATGAGTGCAGCTCCAACAACACTCAAGAAGCTCGACACCATCCAGGACAAAGTAGCCCGCTTGATTGGCACCCCATCCACCACCTTAATCATTCACTCCCTCCACCACCAACGCACCATGTCTCCAGTGTGTACCATCTACAGGATGCACTGCAGCAACTCGCCAAGTCTTCTTCGGCAGCACCTCCCAAACCCACAACCTCTACCACTTAGAAGGACAAGAGCAGCAGGTGCATGGAAAACCATCACCTCCAAGTTCCCCTCCAAGTCACACACCATCCTGACTTGGAAATATATCATTGTTCCTTCATCGTTGCTGGGTCAAAACCCTGGAACTCCCTCCCCAACAGCACTGTGGGAGCACCTTCACCACACGGACTGCAGTGGTTCAAGAAGGCGGCTTACCACCACCTTCTCAAGGGCAATTAGGGATGGGCAATAAATGCTCACCTTGCCAGCGACACCCAGATCCCGTGAATGAATTAAAAAAAACTAGGTACTGTGTGAGATATTTGGTACAGAAAGAAAGCTACAGTTTTGTTTTGTCTTACTTGTCCTCACTGTAGTATTTATAAAATCTGACACCCTAAGACTGTTTGATATTGGAGATAAGGAGCTGTTTTGAAAGGAATTATAATTTGTCTGATTTTCACTTTCGAGCAGATTGCTGCGCTGTGTGCACAACCCCACTGTTCGTGAGGCCTCATGACCACATCAGATAATTGAAATAGGCTCCCTATCGGTTTTTCACATGTGTTGTTTCATCTGGGAGGGCAGGGAGAGGAATCCAATGTGATGCAAAGTACAACTTTATTTTTCGTGGAGACTGATGACAGGTACTGAAGATGATTGGCGAAGCATTGAGAACCGCCCCCTTCACTGAAGAAAGCAGTGTCAAATTTTGTCTGATAATGCTCTTGTGAAGCACCTTGCTCTGTTAAAGACCTGATATAAATGCAAGTTGTTGTTGTTGATGAGCGCACAGAGCTCCTGCTGGAAGAGGCAGTCCTAAGAAAAGTGACCATTTTTGGAGCTAATGGGACTCTTCTAAATAGACAAAATGTGCAGTGGGATGGCATGGCATGAGTTGGCAAATTAAGTCACTGCAGTCCACCATATCCATAGGGAGTAATTGCACAAAAAGTTCTCAGGACTGAGGAAAAGTCCCAAGGCAGGCTTTTAATAAAGTGTCCCACTTAAAGGAAACGAATGCCTGTACTATGCATGGATCAAGCTCTCAGCCTACAGTATGCCTCATCAGCAATGAGACTGCAATGTGTCAGCTGTGGCTCAGTTGGTAGCACACTTGCTTCTGAGTCAGAATGTTGTGGGTTTAAGTCCCACTCCAGGGACTTGAGCACATAAAGCTAGGCTGAAACTCCAGTGTAGTACTGAGGGAGTGCTGCACTGTCGGAGGTGCCGTCTTTCGGATGAGATGTTAAAGCAACGCCCCGTCTGCTCTCTCAGGTGGATGTAAAAGATCCCATGGCACTATTTCGAAGAAGAGTAGGGGAATTCTCCCCAGTGCCCTGGCCAATATTTATCTCTCAACCAATATAACAAAAACAGATTATCTGGTCATTATCACATTACTGTTTGTGGGACCTTGCTCTGCGCAAATTGGCTGCCGCGTTTCCCACATTACAACAGCAAAAGTACTTCATTAACTGTAAAGCGCATTGATACATCCGGTGGTCGTGAAAGGCGCTATATAAATGCAAGTCTTTCTTTTACAAGTACCAACCCCGCAAGTAGTAGCTGAGCAGTGGCCTTAAAGATAGCATGATGCGGTCATTTATTTGTAACTCTCTTTTCACAGATGCGTCTGGACCATCTGTCCTTGAAAGACTTCACGCTGCTCATGGGACTGCATCCCAGCCTGAGTCACCACTTTCAGGAGTTGGGGGAAGGGGAGAAAGAGAAAAAATAGACAGAAAAAATTCATATTTGCATCCATTTCATCTCTAAGCTTCCAGTTGGAAGTTTCAAAAGATAAGAATAATTTAAAATTTCAGCCAACCAAATGGAAAGTGCCTGTCCTATATTTGTCCCCTCACAATGGGACAACTGATGTGATTATTTAACTCTGGGGGAATTGTGAGTATAAAGTTGTATCCGACCAGTATGCACTTATCGTTCTGTCGAAGCAAAGTACCCTTTCATATCTTTCTCTCTCTTGTCTCAAATCTTTGTTGGCCTATTTTCCTTCTCCTTTGTCTCTTTTCTGTCTCCCCTGAAGTTTTTTTTTCTCTTTCCATATTCTCTCGTCTCTCTCCTTCAACTCATTTTTTTTATCACTCATGCCAATACCCTCCGTCCTTCTCCATTGCTTCCAATTTTCCTCTTGTAGTAAAACAAATCTCTTTTGTCTCTTCGTTGTTTCCCTGTCATTCTTCCTTGTCTCACATGTCTCTCTTCCTTGTGCCAATCTTGTCTCTTTCCATACTCAGTGTATACCCATTTTCTATGCAACAGTAAGGAACATAGGAACAGGAGGTGCCCATTCAGCCCCTCGAGCCTGCTTTGTCATTCAATGAGATCATGGCTGATCTGTATCTTAACTCCATCCACCCGCCTTGGCTCCATATCCCTTAATACCCTTGGCTAGCAAAAATCTATCAATCTCAGATATAAAATTATTAATTGAGCTAGCATCTACCGCTTTTTGTGGGAGAGAGTTCCACACTTCTACCACCCTTTGCATGAAGAAGTCTTTCCTAACTTCTCTCCTGAATGTCCTGGCTCTGATTTTAAGGTTACGTCTCCTTGTCCTAGACTCCCCCACCAGCAGAAAAAGTTTCTCCCTATCTACCCTATCAATTCCTGTCAAAATCCTAAAAACCTCTATTAAATCACCCCTTAACCTTCTACATTCTAGGGAATATAATCCTAGTTTATGTAATCTCTCCTCAAAATCTAGCCCATGGAGCCCTGGTAACATTCTGGTGAATCTGCACTGCATGCCTTCCAAGGCCGATATATCCTTTCTAAGGTGTGGTGCTCAGAACTGTACACAGTACTCCAGATGTGGTCTAACCAGGGTTTTTTTTTATAGCTGTAGTAATACTTCCTCCCCTTTATATTCGAGCCCTCTAGTTATAAAGGCTAACAGTCCCTTAGCACTTTTGATTATTTATTGTACCTGATGATTACATTTTAGTGATCTGTGTACATGGACCCCTATATTTCTTTGGACCGCCACTGTTCCTAGCTTTTCACCATTTAAATAATACTCAGATCTATATTTTTTTGGTCTAAAATGGATAACCTCACACTTGCGTGTGTTGAAATCTATCTACCACAGTTTTGCCAAATCACTTCATCTATCAAAGTCTCTTTGTAACTTTATGCTCCCTTCTACATTACCATCGCCGAATCCTCCACCATCAACATCCTGGAGGTCACCATTGACCAGAAACTTAACTGGACCAGCCACATAAATACTGTGGCAACAAGAGCAGGTCAGAGGCTGGTTATTTTGCAGTGAGTGTCTCACCTCCTGACTCCCCAAAGCCTTTCCACCATCTACAAGGCACAAGTAAGGAGTGTGATGGAATACTCTCCACTTGCCTGGATGAGTGCAGCTCCAACAACACTCAAGAAGTTCGACACCATCCAGGATAAAGCAGCCCGCTTGATTGGCACCCTATCCACCACCTTAAACATTCACTCCCTCCACCACCGACGTACCGTGGCTGCAGTGTGTACCATCTACAAGATGCACTGCAGCAACTCGCCAAGGCTTCTTCGGCAGCACCTCCCAAACCTGCGACCTCTTCCATCTAGAAGGACAAGGGTAGCAGGTGCATGGGAACACCACCACCTCCAAGTTCTCCTCCGAGTCACACACCATCCTGACTTGGAAATATATCGCCATTCCTTCATCGTCGCTGGGTCAAAATCCTGGAACTCCCTCCCCAACTGTGGGAGTACCTTCACTACAAGGACTGCAGCAGTTCAAGAAGGCGGCTCACTACCACCTTCTCAAGGGCAACTAGTGGTGGGCAATTGCCAGCGACGCCCACATCCCGTGAACAAATATTAAAAAAAAGTTGCTATACCACCAATCTTTGTGTTATCGGCAAATTTGGATGTATGACTCTCTATTGTGGTAGTTTCAATATCACTGGTCACTGTGGGAATGTATGTTCAGAGAAAAAACCTCCAGGAATCATTGTGAGTTACGCCAGGAACTCTCTGTATGATGCATAGTCAATAATGGCTGTGCAATTAGGAGTGATAGCAAATAGAGTAATAGTGGTAGGGAAGCACCAATATTACTGTATATGCCATCACTCACAATGGCAAAGCCAATAGGGAAGTAAAATAATCAATAGACAGCAAAGGATTCTCACGTCAAACATTGGCCCTTTTGTTAGATATGCTGAGATGGATATACTCCAGCCCTTGAGATTGATAAACTTGTACATTACTTCGCTGTGGGTTCTGTTTATTTCTGAATTAAGAATAATTGGCAGCTTGACATATTCCTTGTAATTTATTTTATTAATAGACAGAGTTATTAATAATCAAACCACTAATCTATACCACAGAACTAGATGAATATACAATTTAATAGTTTGATAGTGTCTGCGGTACTCCTCATTGGCCTAGGGGTTTAGTTCAGTACTGAGGCACAAGCACTCCCTTGGCACAGGGACAGCTCTCTACGATAGAATCAAACTGTGATCATGATCGAGATGAAAATCCATATTCAAAAATTGCATGGTGATCCTGTTTAGCTGGTTTGAATAAAATTGAATAACGTATGCTTGACAAAGCTGCACTGATGCATTTGTCTCATTAGAACAGGAACTTTTGTTTCCCAATATATAACACAATGGGGTTGTTGCATTTAACAAATGTTGTTTATGGTGGTTTATCACCAGTGCAAGCTCTCAGTGCACACATAATCAGAAAATACTGCTTTCCACAGAGGGTCAATTATCATGATGAACTTTGCAGTGCTTTCAATGTTAATCACACTATTTATGGTGGCACTAATGCGGATATATTTAAGTTTGCTGTATGAAGAAAATTAAATTAGATAAATTATTGATGGTGGCACAAGGTTATGTACTCAATTGTTTACAGTTAAAACAATGTGGTGTGCTAATTCTATTTAGGGGCTTTTTAAAATAATAAGGTGGTTTCATAATTTAAAAAATTGAGAAACAATCCATTGCACTGGTGCATGTATCTGTACATTTAACTGTATTCACCACAGTCTCGGTACTATGTTAATCTATTTCCAATTTGTTTAAATACCATATAAGGACTTACAATTTTATGTAAAATAAAGTTAATAGGGTGCATCTAGCCAAAATGTTAAAAATATTTGTTTATAATTACTTTTTAATATATTTTCTTTTTGTTTATTATATTTGCTTCAGAAAATGAGGGAAATAAAGTTCTTCTATATTTTTGTATTGTTTAAATTTGTATTCCCTTAATTAAAATTCAACAAAAATATAATGGACAATGGCTCTGTAGAGGTGGCACAAATATGCAAAGGAAACTCCATAGAGCTTTAAAATAACAACAGAAAACGCTGGAAAAACTCAGCAGGCCAGGCAGCATCCGTGGAGAGAGAAAGAGAGTTAACGTTTCAGGTCGATGACCTTTCATCATCTCCATAGAGCTTTGTTTTTTAATAACTTCCACCATTGAATAGTCATCTTCAGTTTAAGGGCTCCTCGGCAGAGCCCAAGAGATTAAAATTTAATCCAATTGGCAACAAGTGAGAAATATTTTGCCAGTATCAGGAACAGAACCGAGCACAGCACATCTATTGACCACCACAATTTAGTGACATGTCATTTTTTAATCATAGAATCATAGAATAGTACATCACAGAAGGAGGCCATTCGGACCATCGAGTCTATGCCTGCTCTTTCGAAGAGCAATCCATTTAGTCCCACTCCCCCGCTCTTTCCCCACATCCCTGCAATTTTTTTCTCCTTCAATTCTCTATCCAATTCCCTTTTGAAGGCTACTGTTGAATCTGTATCCACCACCCTACCAGGCAGTGCATTCCAAATTCTAACGACTCGTTGTGTAAAAACGTTTCTCCTCATGTCGCCTCCGGTTCTTTTGCCAATCACCTTAAATCTGTGCCCTCTGGCTATCGACCCTTCAGCCATTGGAAACAGTGTCTCTTTATTTACTCTATCTAAACCCTTCATGATTTTAAACACCTCTATCAAATCTCCTCTTAGCCTTCGATGCTCTAAAGAGAATAACCCCAGCTTTTCCACGTACTGTAATCCCTCATCCCAGGAACCATTTTAGTAAATCTCTTCTGTACCCTCTCTAAAACCTTCACGTCCTTCCTAAAGAGTGGTGCCGAGAATTGGATACAATAGCCCCGATCTTATCTTCAGGGCGCATTTGGTGCGAGGAGTCGAGCTCCGTAGGATTACATAGGATATGCAGCACAAGGCCGCAGCCGAGCTGAGAGCAGGTAGGTCTAGTGGGGTTGGGAGAGATCTTGTGGGATGGGGTTGGTGGCTGGAGGGTCCGATTGTTGGGGGAGGGGGCAGATGGTAGTGGGGGGTCCGCTCATGGGGGGAGCAGGTGGTGGTCGTGGGGGTTCCGATCGTGGGGGGGGGTCCATTCGCAGGGTGAGGAAGCAGACAGATTGCGGGGGTGGGGGGGGGGGCGGTGATGTTTACTGGTAAGTTTATTGGGCCTGGAGGAAACACTCCTGTTCCTCCTTGTGCACAAAGCTACAGGCTTTCCCAATTGACCAGTAGCCAACCTGTCAATCAGGCTGGCTAGGTTGGCTGTGGGAAAGCCTACAGCTATGGGCAGGAAACCTACAGAACTAAATTAAAAGATGCCTGGAGTTAGAAACCTGTACTTGCAATTTTCCTGTTCCTAATCATGGGGGATTTCAACTACCCCAAAATTAATTGGCCAGAAGAGGTAGATAAAGGGGATAAGGGAATGGAGTTCCTACAATGTGTACCAGACCCCTATCTAACCCAATATATAAGAAGCCTGACAAGGGAGGATTCGCTACTGGATCTAGTAATGGGAAATGAACCAGAGCAGATAAGAGAAGTAAAAGTAGGGGAACATCTAGGCAATAGTGACCATAATATAATTTGCTTTAAGATGATAATTGAAAAAAGTGTGAGATGATATATTTTGGGAGGAAGAATGAGAGAAAATACATACTAAATGGTACAATTTTAAAGGGGGGTTCCTGTTTCAGATTTTTAGCTTTTTAACCTCCCACCCAAACCAAACCCATCGGTTTTTGTGGGTTAAAATTACCCCCAATGCCCAAGTTGGGGCCAAACTAGTATTTTATATAGGTTTAGCATAACTTCCTGGCTTTTGCACTCTGTACTTCTATTTATAAAGCCCAGGATCCCATATGCTTTATTAACTGCTTTCCTAACCTGTCCTGCCACCTTCAAAGATCTGTGCATAAACACCCCCAGTCTCTCTCTTCTTGCGCCCTCTTTAAAATTGTGCAATTTAGCATGCATTGTCTCTCCTCATTCTTCCTACCAAAATATATCACCTCATACTTGTCTGCGTTGAATTTCATCTACCATGTGTCCATCCATTCTACCAGTCTGTCTATGCCCTTTTGATGTCTATTACTAGCTTTCTTACTGTTTACTACACTTCCCAGTTTCGTGTCATCTCCACATTTTGAAATTGTGCCCTGTACACCCAAGTCCAAGTCATTAATTTATATCAAAAACAGCAGTGATCCTTGTCCTGAACCTTCAGGAACTCCCCTGTATACCTCCCTCCAGTCCAAAAAACTGCCGTTCACCACAACTCTCTGTTTTTTGTCCCTTAGCCAATTTTGTATCCATGCGTAATGATTAAACTCTACTATTGGCTTTCTCCTTGAAGCTGCCTCCATACATGTGACTCCAGTCCCTCACTATGTAGTTGACTCTTAATGCCTTTAGGGCAAATAGGAAACAGCAGTAAATACTGTGTTGCCCAAACAGTGCTCGGTTATTTTTGGAGTCCCCCACAGATATATTGTGAGGTTGTTCTCTTGCTTATCTACATGCTGCCCCTTGGTGACATTATCCGTAGAAAAGGGTCAGCGTCCACATGTACACTGAGGACACTCAGGTCTGTCCCTCCACCACCTCTCTTGACCTTTTTACTGTCTCCAGATGTTAGCAAGGAGGACTTTGCAGGGTCAACTGGGCTGGGTGTGCCGTTGTCGTTTCCGAAGCCGGTGCCTTGGGTGATCTGTCTGGTTTTATTCTTATCATTGTTTCTTGTAGCGGTTTGGTTCAACTGAGTGACTTGCTGGGCCATTTCAGAGTCAACCATGTATGGAGTCACATATAGGCCAGACCAGGTAAGGATGGCAGATTTCCTTCCCTAAAGGACACTATTGAACCAGATGGGTTTTTACGACAAATCCAGTAGTCTCATCGTCACCATTACTGATACCAGCTTTTTATTCCAGATTTATTTAAATTCTCTAGCTGCCATCGTGGGATTTGAACTCACGTCTCTGGATTACTAGTGCATTAACATAACCACTATGCTACCATACCCAATGCACTTTTTCGATGCATTTGGTACTTCTCAGCTCTCTTTTTTTTCTCTCTTTAACTTAAGTTTTCTTATCAGCATTATTTTGATGCTGGCATCAACCACTTTACAATGTATGGGTTAATGTTAGTGTCAACACCAACCAGAAAATCCAGGCTTACATTTGTTCCATTTTTTACAGGCCTCTTTTTTTCTATTTCTACTTCTCCCTGGAGTTAAAATTCCTCTCTGCGCTAATTTGAATGCACTGGATAGCACATTGTTATCAAATTCTTGGGTGCACCAGCGATGAAGCTGTTAATCCATTTAAAATAAAAACAACTTAAAGTAGCGCATTTAGGAATTTGACCTAAACACACTGGGGTTAATTGTGACTTTGGGCAATAGTGTAAAATGGGTGATATCGATTCAGCCACTCATTATACATCTCTCCCCATTTTCATTTTCATTGAAGTCAATAGAAATGAAAAACAGGAGAGATATAGAACAAGAGGATGAATCCGATATCGCCCATTTTACACTATCACCCAAAGTTAAAATTACCCCCATTGAGCCCAAAGGTTAATGGGGCCTCTTGCCCCAGTGTTGCACTGCTGAGCCAGAACTTAAGAGGAAGCTAGATAACTCCATGAGGGAAAAAGGAATAGAAGGATATGTTGACAAGGTGAGATGAAGTAAGGTGGGAGGAGGCTCATGTGGAGAATGAACACCGTCACAGACCTGTTGGGCCAAATGGCCTGTGTCTCTGCTGTAAAATTCTATGTAATTCTATGATTTCCACCTGCTGATCCTCTCCAACTCTGACCCCACCATAAATCATGGGG